>WEIT01038621.1:25342-69055 GCA_013389985.1 Dryoscopus gambensis | reverse complement strand
GTGCTCGCTGGCACGGCGCGGCTCTGCCATGTGCTCGCCGGCGCCGTGCCCCTGTGGCCCCGCACGCTCCCCTACGCCGCGTCTGCCTCTGCCGCTACCTCGCAGAGAGCAAACGGAGAGAAAATACGCTACCTAGGAAGGGCACCCCCGGCTCCAGCCACTCGCTGCGACACGACTCTAGTTGATGCCGCATGGCGCGGGGCGGCCCAAGCTCTTCCACGAAACCGTCCAACTCTCCTCCAGGATTACACGGGTCGGGGGATGAGGGGCCGTCTTCTGAGTCTCCTCCCACTGCCCCGACAGACTTACGGTCGTTCTCTGGTGGTGCAGAAGGGGTTGGCACTGTGATAAAAGATGTACGGTTTGTTCACCTAAATCTTGTGAAAAATGAATGAAGAATAAATACTGACATTCAACAATATGGATTTTACATTCACTGGTGATAATATGTTATGCGAAATAGTGTTAAAATAGCATATAGTAAAATAGAATTAGAATGTATTGTAACCTCAAACTTCTTGTAGTGGGATAGAGAAGTAATAAGCACACGGTAATAAATGTCTTAAGTTAACAAACTGCAGAGCCGGTAGACAGGACATGCTGAAGAGATAAAGGGGATAAGTTACGGACATACCAAAACCTCGGGTTCTCTCGCAAAGGCGCACCTCCCTAAGGAGATAACCAGCTGCACAAAAAAGGATTACTGCCATCAACTTTGAAGGAAACCGGGCTCTGAAAGGCGCCACATCGGCAGAGGAGAGCAAAAGATCAAGGAGAAGAAAACTAAGTGAAGTGTAAATTACTGTCTAAGCCTAATGAATATGTAACAGCCTGAAAAGGTACTTAAACAACAATGTAATGTATGTAACTTTGTAGCTGTTTGGTGGAGCAAAGACCTCCCCTAGCTACCCGCGCACTGTTTGCTCGTTGCTGCTTGCTCAATTATAATAAATTCTTAAATATATTATTGGAGTCTTTAGCTTAAATTCAGAGTAACTTATAACAGGCACTACTGCCGCGGTAGCACAAGCGGCTTTCTTTGTCCGGTCTCTGGGTGCCGCGTGTGCCATGAGCGCCTCGCACACAATCTTCCACAGCTGCAAAAGCTTCTTTAAAATTCATTCCAGCGTCTCTGTGACGTTGCGTGCCTGGGGTACACCAGCCCCCATCGTTCTCGGCTGCTACCTCCCGTCCTGCGGAAAGGCTGATTTGCGCTATGAGCTTCTTTTCAGCTCTCGGGCTTCTTCTCAGCCCCTCTGTAAAATTCAGCCCAGTGTCGCTACCGGAGCAACCACTAGTTGCCTATCCAGTCCCGATTCGGGATGCCGATAGCAGCGATTGAGACCCGGACCCAGATCGGCAGGGAACGTGATTCCCCTATGTTCCCCGTGGCTGACCTGCAACTCTGCAGGGATTAATCCCTGGCCAGCTTTCCTGCTTCATTCAGCAGCACTTCAAGTTCCACAGGGCTCACCAAGGGATGCACAGTTAGACATATAAAAAGCTCCTCACACGGAGGCACCATTTGTCAGTGATTGAAACTCGGACTTCGCCAGGTGGGAATCAATCTGGACCTGAATCATTTATTCAAAGAAACTGTTGTAAACGAGGCTGGATATAAAAAAAAATTAATCCGCGTTTATTAATCCGCAGCTGGGAACAGGGAGTGGTGGGCAGTTCACCATTCCGCTCGACAAAACAGACAAAGAAATAATCCAACAACTGCCCTCGACTACCACGCTCACTCCCTCTCATACCAATACCTCGTCCAAATAGCCCGCCCCCTTGCCACGAGGCGCCCTTTTTATATTCCCGGTCCAATCTCCCCAAGTCTTAGTCCCAAGTATCCGCTTCCTGTTTGTCATCCATCCTTTCCGAGGCTCCATGGGACATGTAGTTCTCTCCTAAGGCAGTTGTCGGGTCTGTGCCTTAATGTTGTCTCTCCTTTCTGCCAGCTGTCCGTCTTTCCTATGGTTCCATGAGATACATAGTCCTCTTCTGGGACAGCAGCCAGACGTGTACATTGCTTAGACATGCTCAAACACTTTAGTAGTTAACATACTTTGCATTAAACTCAATCCTTTTTACGTTTATAACAAAACGAGCTGGTTTTACACACTTCTTCAAGGCACAGTATTTCCTTACATGGCAATTCTCACTACGTGACCCATCCCGTGCTGCCACGTCAGCAATGCACCTTCTAAATGTCCTTCTGTGGGGTGCTCCTGCACTGCTCAGCCGCCTGTCAGCTTCTGGCAGGCTCCTCTCTGTAGGGGTCTGTGGCGTGACACCTCCTCCCCCCAGGGTCTGTGCCGCCATGTGCTCCTTTGTGCTGCCGTGTGCTTCTTAACTCTCCCCATGCACTGCCTTTGGCTAGTTACAAGGTGTGGTCCTAATTTCATATGTACATGAGTTTTTTGTCATAGATGACAACTTGATGCAAAAAGCCCAAAAAAAGACTACTGGTGTTGGAGGTATTAGAATATCCAGTGAAGGAAATCATAGCTCTGTGTTCAAAGAGCCTGTTGGAAAGACTGAACATTTTGAACATTTGAGTAGTAGCCTTCCTGCTATTTACATACAAAGGCGAGTGCCTTTAAGCTCATGTATGGAAATGAGCAATTTACATTATTTTTTTTTAAACACAAAATTGAAGATCGTATTTCTAATGCATGTGTGCATAATCTCAGGAGCAGCTAGAGACTGCATTGTGTGAGCCGTATACACAAGTCAGTAGTTACATACCTAAGAGTACAGCACTTGAGTGCTTCTGGTAATTTTACTCCTACATTGGCAGGACATTGTTCCGCTGATTGTTTTCTAAGAAACAAATAGCTTCCAAATTTTACAGTTATTTTTTGATCCGTGAATGGAATTTTCCTTTGCTTGTCAGAACATAGGCTCTAACAATGCTGAAGTGGTTCTAAAATAACTCATCTAGTCAGGGGCCAATATGTTTTCTTTAAAGTTGAGCATTTCTTTGAGACTGGGAAAGGATATCTGCCTTGGTATTCTTGGTTTGGTAATACAGTATGGATGGAGTGAAGAAACAGCTTTAGGCAACATGGAAGGAAGGAGAAATAACCAAAACTGTGATGACTTTTCTAGGGAGATGGTGTTCTGTTCTGCTTGAGAGAGTTATTGACATCTTGTCAATTATTCCCCATAGAATTAAGCATGCGTTTAAGCACTGGAAAGTTTTAGTGGCTAATTTTTCAGCTTCTGCAAGCCTGTCAAAATGTCTTATAATGGTATATGGGTTTTTTCCAGGATGAGATAAGGTTAGAATTATGAACAGCATCATAAAGAATTAAATTCATTGATCACACAGCAGAGTCTGTAGGTCTAGGTTTGATGGCTGCAGGTTGCTTATGAAGTGTTCTGTGCTGGGTGATTTATATGATTCAGAGTTCAGGTTATGGCTAAGGGCAGGGTTAGGGGCACCAAATTACAAATGGAAATTTTGCACAGTCTCATGGTGAGAGAAGCAAAAATGAGACTTGGTATCAGTGATACAGATGGAGAAGAGCACTAAAGGCAAATCATGGGTATTCTTGGAAACTTTCACCTTATCAACTGACACTGGGTTGCCACCAACAACAAGAAGTTACAAGACTCTTTATTTCTTGTCTATTCACGAAGTTTTAATAAATGCAGTGCTCCACTGTCACTGGTCAAAGTGTTGGTCTGTCTGGTTTTGAATACACAGCTTTGTGTAACTTGTTGGACTAACCGATACTTACTTCTGCTTTTTATTTCATTATATTGATTATACTATTCTGCCACTTAATTGTTCATTAGATAGTTCAATCATATGCATTGTAATTCTATGAAATCCAGAACTAGAGGGAATTTTTATAGTTGGGCTTGGGCTGCTCGATACTGAAAAATCTTCCTAGTGTTAAATGACTTTTTCATTATGATGTTGCCTTTTTTAAAATTCTGTGAGTTTTCTGAAATAGTGTTTAAAACAGTGCTAATTTCCTAAGCGTATACTTCTGTAAGCCTTGATTTCTGATTGCAAGTGCTCTGCCGCATCTTCTGTGTATTGTGGCTCTAAGAGGGCAGATGCAGGGAAATCTCTGAATAGGGTATTACACTTTCAAAGTCTGCTGCCTACTGATGTAGGTACAAGTGTAAAATCTCTCTCCTAATAGTGCCACACACTATTTATTGCACAGAGCTTTGGCTTCTTTTGTGTGATTGATGAGAACTGCTGAAATACAGCATTATTTACATTATTTTGAAAACTGTCAAGTCAATTGCTTGGTTTTGACTCCAAGGTTTCTTTTTTGATTGTCTAGCAAATTTGTAGCCCTGGGGCTGGTAAGTAGCTTGCATCCCTATGCAAGCAGCTGAAATTTAGTAGCAAGACACCTCTATATCTAGTCTAATTGGGCATCTCTGTATGCTGATAAATGGTATGCTTCAGGGAAGACAAGGGGGAAAGATGGAAGTGAAGACAGGCAGATTCTTGCTTGGCTGTCTAATTGTAATCCTGTGGCATATATTTAAGAATTACTTTCTGGATTGTGAGCTTCAGCCTATTTGTGATATATGTTTATAATACTCTGCTTTAGCATAACTACCTCCTCTGGGCTCTTTTCTCTTAGTTGGATGGCTAGAAGTCTTCTACTGTATAATGTGCTACGGTGTGTGGATAGAAGAGCTCTTACTCTTTTACTAACACTGGGTGTATCATGTAGGTGAGTAGAAGCCTAGTGCTCCCTTGCTGCATATGGAAAGTGGAGGATGTGATCCAGAACATGAGAAGTTGATCTTCCTTTGATATCATCTGAGTTTCTGCACCATGTCTTCAGAGTTCTCTGTGCATTTCTTCCCCTTAGAAGTCTCTGTTTATTCATGGATACCGTGGATGGATGGTTGTATCAAATGCCCTTTTTTATTTATTTTTTTTTTAATTAGGGAGACTAAGCTTGAGAGAAGAGTACATTAAAGCAGCATCCTTTAATTTCTTACTCCAGTTTACAGTTTCATACATTCTGGTTCTTTCAGACACCTCGGTTCTCTTGGGACACTCAGAAGCTCTGTTGTTTTTTTTTTTTTTTCTGTGAACTCTTTTAGTCAACTCAATGCTTTGTTGTTTCTGCTTTTCTAGTCTTTTCAGCTTGTGCCAGTGGCAGTTCTGAAATCAAGCCAAAATTAGGATGTAGAGTCTCAGCAGCTCAGAAAGCTTGGGGGTTATCTCATAACACTTGTGGCATATTGACTGTTTATTGACAGAGGAGTTGCTGTTCTTTGGGGATGCGTGGATGCCTGTATGAGGCAAGGAGGTCCTTAGTTTCAATGCTTCAGTCAAAAAATGGGATATTAGCCTAATAGAAATTGTCTGCCCCTACATTGCTGCTTGTTCTTTAACTTTACTGTCTGATTAACTTGTGCAATTCATGGAATTCACATCTCAATAATACAGTCACAAAATGTGTGGAACTTACAAAGACTGTCAGTCACTGCTTAATGCATGAAGTTTTTTCCTTGATGCTATTCTTCTAGGAATAAAAAACATGTCTAATTTTCCATGACTGTTCGTGAAATTTGATGGGCAGAACTGTCTTTTCAGAATATTGCATTCCTAAAGATAATAATGCTGTCTTGAATGGTAAACTATCAAGGAGATTCTAGATATTTTTGAATGCTTTTCATCATATCCAGAAACTGTAGAAATAACTAATTTCAGAATCCTCTTGTCTAGTTACTACTAGCTACATCATTAAAAGAGCATGGTAGAATGCATTGCAGTTCAGAGGTGAAAAGTACATTCTCCTGCAATGGTCAGATGAAAGTAAGCAAAGAATTTCAGTGCAAATACCTCTTCTGTGCCTGTCGTGTTTGAAAAGAATTCCCAATATGAATGCAAGTGCAAGTCATTTTGACTATACAAAAAGCCAAACCAAAAAAGAAGAAAAGGCAGAGTTTATGATACAAGTTGGCCAGAAATCAAAACTGGTATGGCTAATATTAGTGAAGACCAATCCTTTGTCCTACAAACCTAACTCGTGTGTCTATGCCTTGTGTTTGTGTGATGTCTTGCCAGCCACGTTCACTTGCCCGGTTCCAGGTTCTGTGCTCTAGAACATACAGCACCATGAAGACTCAAAGTCTGCACTTGTGGCCGTAGGGCACGGGTTATGTCTCAGGGTGGTCTGGAGGTTTTGAGGCTGGAGCTTTGAAGGCCAAAAGGCATTGATGATGCAGTTCACTGTGGATATTAAGGAAGCTTCTTTGGAAAAGTGGGATGTTTGTGTGTCTCTGGTCCAAATAAAGTCTCTTTTCAGGAAAGTATATTATTGGAACCAAGGAAACTTTTGCTTCTGAAATTGCATTGTGTTTGAAATTGCATTCTGTGTCTGAACAAGCTCATCCATTATAACCTTCAAGTAACTTAGAAAGTCTCACTTCTGATACTCCACTTAAAAGGATAATTGATTTTTTTCCTTTTTAGCTCCCCTTTGTACAGTTATTTGAAACCTCCTGCAGAAAATGTCAGTTTGTTTTCAGTATGCATATTTTTAAAGCAGGAGTTCCTTAGCAAATTATGCAAGCCTTTGAAACAAAAGCTACTATGGAAAGAAATCTGAATGAAACAATTTCCATAGCAGTAGCAGCCCAGTTTTGGTATATATGCTAAAACAAATGGAAATCTGCAGGGGCAGAAAATACCCCAAATCTAGAACAGATAAACAAATCCAAAGTAAATCATGAGAGGATTTTCCACAATTTCATGTCAAAGTCTGCTAAAGTATTAGTGCTGTTTCTACTTTAATATTATTTCAATATTTTGACTGATCTAGTGGTGTAAGAGCAAGGGTAGACTGAGATTGCTTTTTTTTCATTTTCTTTTTTTCTTTTCCTTAATTGTTTGTCTCTAACACTTTTAAGCTGTGTGATGCAGAGCAGCTGAGCGCTGCATGACCATGTGCTGTGTGAGGGCAGTGGGGTCTGCGGGCTGCTCTGCCTGGCAGGTGGCCATCGCTGGCCCTGTGGTGCTGCCAACTGGAATGGGCAGCCCGTGGCGTGGGCAGCCCAGAGTGAGGGCAGCTCGTGGTGTGGGCAGCCTGTGGCCATCAGCACTGATGCCTTTGAGCAGGAATGGCAGCTGTGAGGGGCCAGAGGCACCAAGCTGTGAGGGCGGCTGCTCTTGGAAGGTGACCCACACCAATGGAGGGATCCTTTGAGGGACGGTGGCTCTGAGCGCCTCACCCCAGGGTGAGGACCCATCTGAAGAACAGTGACTGTGGGCACACTGAGCTGCAAGCATAAAGACAAGGAGAGGCAATGGAAAAACAGTAAGAAGGAAAGAGCAGCAGGTGGGACCCTTACCATGCAATCCCAAGCCCCTGCCTGGGCAGGGCAGCGGCACGGGCTGACTGTAACTGGTCTGTGACCCATGAGAAGCTGAGATTAGAAAAGGGGAGGACAGCTGTTCCTGGAGGTGTTTATGCTTTCCCACCCACCCCCCAGGACTCAGATGAGCAATCAGAAGTTGATGTTAACTGGCAATAAATTACAGTAGGAAAAAAATACCCAAGTTCCGAGGGTGTTCTGCCCATGAGAGGCCTGTAACTGCCCACCCTGAGAGTGTCCCTTTGGGCCCACTGAAGAAGCTCTGTTGAGGGCGACTTCCAGGCTTGTGTAAACATCCAGTGGTGTCAGCCACTAGTGGTTAGCAATATTACAAATCTCATGAGACATCCCATTTGCTATGAATGCCTTTTAAAGGGTTTTGCTAGCATATGATTTTTCACCAGATAAGTAAATTACATGGAACATGGAATTTCTTGGAACCAAAGTGCTGTTGGGTTAGTCGTGTTGCCTGCAATATGGTTAGGCAGGCGTGAGCCAGCTAGCGTCAGAGCAGCAGATAAACTTGTCGTTTAGGAACAGGCACTAATGAAGCATGAGCTGCAACCATATGTGGAACAAACATCTTTATGGTGTCAGTCATGACTTTCTTGTTGCTCTTGTTGAGCTGAGCACTGCAAGGCACTGTCTTCTCTGGAGGAGGCACATGGGGAGGGCCTGGCTGGGTAAGCTGTTACAACAAAACACTAGAACATGGGGGTTAGTGCTGAAGTGTTGGGCAACATGGGATTTCTGATAGCATTACAAGAGAAAGGTCTTTTTTTGTTTCTGGTGCTATGTACAGCCTCACACATAAGGAGTCAACTTGCATTTCTGTGTCCCTAACTTTTTATTACAGTGTGCCTTAACTGACTATTTAGAGTTGTACTGCCTACTGTGTTATTAGACTTCGGAATACATTTATTTACAATTGCTTTTACCTTTCACAATACTGATGTTTCTCTTTGGTATCGTTTCTCTTTGCAGCGCTGCCGCTTTTAAATGTGTTCGACATGGGCCTAATAGTTTCCTGGGGTGGTGGATGAGGGAATGTGCAGGTTAATGTGGGTAAGGAGGTATTAAACTGGCTGCTGGAATGCCAGAGTCTGCCCCAGGGAGACTGCATGGTGAGATGGTGCTGGCTGTGACAGTGTCCCCCACACCCCTGGTCTGAACAGAATTCCTTCTTTACCTTTTCTCAGATCAGAGCAGTCACATCAGTTCTTGCTGCTTGCTGAAGAAAGAGAAGACTCCCACCTGGTCAGGGAAAGAAAAAAGGGGCAAGACTCACTGTCAGCCTATTGGCTTCTGCCTATGTTAGCATCTTGGCTAGCAGGAATGGAGCCAGCCTTTGCGGGCAAGGTAGTACAGAAATTTAGATACTGTGATATGGTCACAAGCTTATTGGTTTGGAATCATGTGTGCTTAGGCTTGAGGTATGGTAAGTCTAGCAGAGTGATGCTTATTAGTTGTGAGCTACATATTCTAATGACTTACTTCATGAGAATCTGCAAATTATTTTTCTCTTGCTACAGCTGATGTTTTAAACTAGCCAGCCTGGGAGGTTGGATCCTCTGGCCTAATATTTACCCAGCTTTTTGCATGCATATTTCCAGCATCTGCAGGGATTTATGTTCTGTATTAAAATCCTGATTTGGGAGCCAGGTAACTACTTTTAAAACTAGTTTGCTGCAGTCATAAAGTAAAACCTAGTGATGGTCCACACTCTGTGAATACTAAAGTGGTCAGCTCTCAGTCACTGAGTGTGTCCCATGATGTTAAAGCTGGGTATGATCAAAGTCTGAGTGAATGCCAGCCCCAATGTAAGCAACCTGGACAGGGACTGCAGACCTGTGGTGGGTTAGTGATAAAATAAATGAGTTGTATTGGCAGAAAGAGCCTGCTTGCTGCTGCATTTTATGTTGGCAGTACAGGGATGAACATGTCAAATGGTTTAATCTAGCTCTCACACTCTGGAGATGTGCATTTTTATATTGGGATATAATCTTGTTCATATAGCCTTGGGTTTGTGAAAGCATAAAGGAGGCTTTAAGTGCCAGATGGGCCAAGAAACATGGATTCAACTGAGAAAAGAGCAGCATTTACTCTCTGTTTTGGTAGGTTTCATCTACTTTGGTTTACTTTCATTTTATTAAATGTACACAGACATGCGGGCAGCTCCCAAGTTCCCTTTAGGATATATACTAAATTCATTTGGATAAAAATGGTAGGAAGTAAGAGTTAGTTGCATGTGCACTTTACTTCATTGACTGACTTTCACTTAAATAAAACCTGAATAAGAAATGCTGTTACACAAGATATGATTTTAGGTGCTCTTTAAATCTTCCTAGCATGTCAGGAGTTCAGGAATCTTCTGACCTACACCGTTCTTATATTCACCTGACCTTGACTCAAGTGGTAAGTGAGGTACAGACACTCAGGCATTAGTGGTAGGGGCATATGAAAAAACTGGAAACATGAGCCTTTTCTCCAGTAAAGGGTTGTGTAATGATTCACATGGTAATACTGAAATTGCTTCAGTTACGTGTTGATGTGTGATGTGTGTAACCTTTTTTCAGATGATCCTGAATTTTCTCCTCAAATGCAGGAGGTACTTGCAGAGAGCAAAAGAAGTCAGCTGGCCAAACTTTGCTCAGCTTTGCAATCAGAAGCTTTAGAAATAGAATGGCCATAGAGGGGCATTGATGTCAGAGCATTTCCTCAGTTGAAAGCAAACAGTTGCCCTTTCATCCCTAAGGGTACAAGGGGAATTGTTAAGGAAAAAGAAATCATAAAAAATTTAAAAACAAGGCCACACGGTGTGCAGGGAGTGGACTTAATTGGTTGCACTGGGAGAAGTCCCCTCTTTTGATTTGACTCACTCCAGACGGTCTTTCTCAAGTTGTCACTTGCCTGTGTGTGTGGTGGATTAAATGGCATCTGTTTCATGTTGCTGTAGAAGTACACCTGAACACAGGGAGTAAAGTTTTTGGTTGATCACATTTTTTCCCTAGTACAAGGTCTCCAGGGGATCCTCCAATAAAAACTGGAAAGTACTAGTATTAGAAATAAATGCAGAGCCCTTGAAATCAAATAAAGCTCACATGTAATTGTAAAACCCATACAGAGATGGAAAGCCAAAGCCAATTAGCATATGGTATCATTTGCCTCTCTGGGATTTTTGCTTACAGTCTCTACTTTTTGTTAATACCAACCATGACTGTGTAGATTTGTTTGTCAGTAATGCTATACTATTTTGCCTTAAGGAATAAGGTGCTGGATGCTGCCATGTGCCTATTGCAGAGACAAGTTTTGTAAACCCTGGTGTGCTGGGTTGACCCAGCAGTTAAGCACCCACTCAGCTGCTTGCTCACGCCTCCTGTGGTGGGGTCGGTAATGCCGTGTGGGTTTTTGGTAGAGAAGCTGCTGCTTTATTCCTGAGGCGTTCCCTGGCATGGAACCCCTGGCAGTGCTATTCTGCACACTCGCAAGCCAGCTCTCTCACCCGTGCGGTGGAAACACGCGGCCTCGCTCACACTGAGCTGGCCAGCTCGGGTGTCACTAGAGGCAAGGAGTCAGGAGGCGGCCCCCGTATGGAGTTCCGAGGGGTTTATTTACCAACCCTCAACAAAGGAGTCCAGTGATAAAAGGGCTCAGGGGCTGGCAGTGACACACTTACAAAGGGGCACAGAAGGGAGGCGGGATAATACAACAACAACCTATGGGGAGAAGGAGGGGGCGGAGTGGGGGCTGGGTTACAATCCTTTAAGGGATACAAGGGGGGTCTGGCTGCTGGCCAACCAGATAGACCGAATCTACATAGAGTCACAAGATCTGCTGGGAGCGGCTTTTCTCGCTGAGTTAGGGGTGATGTTGGACCTCAGAGTTTGCCCACCAGCCTGCTGCCCCCATACCTGGGCTCTTTGGCCCCCCGGCCATCACAGCTGCTGATTCAGCCGCTGCAACAGGTGGGGGCACAATGGGAAGAACAAAAGCAAGAAAATGCCCAGGTCAAGGTAAAGACAGTTCAAAAGTGAAGGAAGGAGGGTAGAGGGAAAATGCTGCACTCGCCGTCTTTCATGATCAGACCGATGTCCAGCCAGACTCTGAGCAATGGCTATGCTGGAAGATGTTCCGTCCCCTACCCCAAGATTTTCATCTCTGAGCATGAGGATACACAGTATGGAATATCCCTTCGGCCGGTCTGTGTCAGCCGTCCCACCTCTGTTCCCTCCCAAATCCTTGCCCACCCCCAGAGTGACTAACAAGAAAGCTTTGATGTTGTGCAAGCACTGTTCAGCAGTAGCCAAAACCACTGGGGTGTTAAGCAACACAGTTCTAGTCACAAACTCAGAACACAGCAGGGCATGGTCCCCTGTGAAGAAAGTAAACCCCATTTCAGCCAGAGCCTGTACAGCACATTTGGATACAGCCTTTCAAAATGAAGCAGTCCTTTCTTAGATGAATGAGGTGCTGCAGGTCTGATGACTGGTGAGGATATTTCTGGCTATCTGAAGCACGGTAAAATAAGGATAAGTCTGGAAATGGCTGAAGTACCAAAATAAGAATCAAAGTTATGTAAACCTTTACCTAAACTTAGGTTAAAAGTTTCACTGATTTTTTTTTTCTTCTCCCTCAAATGCATAACATTTTTGTGGAAATATCTTACAAGTGGACTTTAATCAAGTATCATGGCAATTAATAGACATTCTGATACATTTCCAAGAAAAAACTCCAAAGAGCTATCATATGAGCACTGAGAAGAGGGAAGAATTCTTTCTCTATTGCTTAAAAATTAAAGTTGAGTGGGAGAAAGAAGGAAAAAACGAGGTGAGAGAGAAGGAAAAAAATAACTTTCTGATTAAATCTTATTTAACTTTCTGAAAGCATGACAAAGTATCTAATCAAATAGCAGAACAGAAAATCAGATTGACTGAGGGATCTAATACGAATTTTCATCCAAAGGTGGCACTAGCCTTTTGCTGTTGGAGTTTTTGTTGTGAGCTGGGAAATGCAGATACCAAGAAGCTCTCAACTAATCCAATGCTTACCATTAATCCCAAACAAACCATCATTAGTATCTGGATTTATCCTGCTTAGTCCTTGCTGGATAGTGAATTATGTAACCTTTGTTTTATTAACATTTAATGGAAGCTTATTATCAGGTAGGTTACCTCTGGAATAAAACGAAGGCAAAAAATTGTAAATTTTCTGCTTTCTGTTATTTGTTGTTTGTTTGAGGGATTTTTAGAGACATCTTTAAGAAGTGAGTGGATACTTCATGATAGTTCCATAAATAAACTGACTTAAAGCTCACCAAGTACATTGCTTGGCAAAAAACATCTGTTTGAAAAACTGCATAGCTCTTTTCTATTTAACTAGCAGATAATGTTGATAACATAACTTAGAAGAGGACTACAAAACCTAGTCTTTTTGGTATGAAAGAATTTGATGTGATGGTCAGGTGCAAAAATAGATACTTTAAAGTCTTTTCTTTTCAAAAAATGCCTATTCTTGTGTCCTCATATATTGTTGCAGACTGATTTTAGTAGGTGTGGTATGAATAAGATGACAGAATTTCCACAGTCACGAAGTGTGGCTCATTATGCTCAAGATCTTGGCCTACTTAGGGGGAGGAGTTGGTGCTGGAGTTGTAAACAAAAGTCACTAGGTGAGTACTGCAGGGAGGGGGAAGGATGTTGAGGTTAAAAAATATGAAGGCACCCAGTGCCACAGGATGTTACAATTTTTACATGCTCATGATGCAGTACTGCAGTAGCTGGCAAGCAAGTGATTTTGGAGCAGTTATCAGAGTTGCATCAGAATAAATGCTGATATAAAAGGAGAAAAAGGTTTTGTCATCCATGATTTAAATATGTATGCTGAGCAGCAGACCTGCAGCAGATACTCTTGAGCACATTGTGACTTGAGCACACTAATGTGTGATGAGAGAGTATGTTTAATTCTATTTACCAGATGTTTGCTTTCAATTTCTCTCTCATTTTTCCCAAATGATAACGGTTCATTATCAAATTGTCAATGTTTTCTCAGTATTGATAAGACTCCAGAGATGGGAGAAATCCCAGCAGTCAGTCTGAAGCATTATTTCATGCCCACTCTGAGAGAGAAGCAGTAATAGAGGCTCTGCCATGGCAAGAGTTGGTACAGTGCTCTCACCAAAACCATAGGCTGGACAGCCTTGACTTGATGTAAAACCTGAGGAAGCTCACTGAAGATCTCAAGTGCATTTTCAGCTGAGTCTTTATGTCCTTCTGAGCTAACACAACAGTTCAGCTCCTGCAAAAGGCTGAAGATTTTAATTGTTGCAACAAACTCCAGAAAGAGGTTTTGCTGTGCATATGAGGTGTTGCATCAAAGTTGTGCCTGCACTTGATTGCCACATCTGAGATTATCACTTGACACACTTTGATAATGATTAAATGCCTTTCCAGAAGTGACAAACTAATCAAAAGGAAATTTATTTTTTAAAGCTCTTCTTGGAAGATTTCTGGGGGGTTTTTTGTTTGTTTGTTTTGGTTTGGGGTTTTTTTGTTGTTGTTGTTTTTTGGTGGGTTTTTTTGTCTTTTTTGTTGTTGTTGTTGTTGTTGTTTTGGGGTTTTTTTTGTTTTTAAATAAAAAAAGCGCTAGTTGTTCCACTCACATAGTAAATGGATGACATCTTGACTGTTAATGAAAGAGCACTACAACTGTAGATAATCATTCCTGGTATGGAGTCAAATTTACAGCCTCTGTCTTCTAGGAAAGATTACACTGACAGCAGTATAAGATTAGAGGAACTTCCACATAACTTTGAAGGCAATGTTTGATGTAAATAGAAGTAAAAATGTTGTGAGGACTATGTTTGCAACTAACTTTTTGTTTTGCTACAGCAAAAAAAAATATTTGATAGGTTTTGATATTTGAATGATATTTCAGTGATCTTTGAGTGATAGTTGAATGATCCAAAATTGACTCAAGACATTTTCAAAATTTGGTAGAAAGAAAACAACTCTTTTATTAGATTAGGTGATATATTTTGAAAATACAAATATTTTCATAAATACTTCTTTTTTTCTAATAACAGATTCTGGTTTTGCCAACAAATTTTATCTCTGGTGTTACTAGACCATCATAGCTTCTCCAGCAGAATACTATATACTCATGTGAAAACTTTGAATCATACAGAATTCTAACAAACGTATTTTGATGTATCTTCAGAAAGTATGAGTTTAATCTGCTTAGTACAAAAAGAAGTATACTAGGATAATAAAATCACTAAATTACTGGAAAAATGCCAGCGATCCTGTGAACTCAGTAACACAGCATTACATGAACTTTCCTGTGGCTGTTTATATCTGGGCATATCTGAGCATTGACTGTTCATTTAGATTATTTTGAAAAGTTCTGAACAAAAAAATAAAGTTAGGTATTTTCCAGCTATTTCCAAGAATTGAATGTGTTTGATTTTACAAATGTGTAGGAAACCTAGAAAAGTGTGGATTTAGCACACAGGGTGATTTAAAAAAAACCCCAATGTTACTGCCGATTCCCAGATTAAATGAATCAAACTTTTTTGCAAATAATTAATTTTGACCTGACAATAATATTCAGTAAAAGTCGTAGTGACAATTTCCTATCCTTGAATCACAGGATTTGTATTAGTTCATCTGAGTGAACAGATCTCTAGCTCTTTAAAATACTGTTTTTACAATGTATGTATTCTGCCACCTTGCAATCTGTATGCTGGGATTTTCCAGCACATGCCAGCTTGTGCTGCTGTTAAATAGTATTAGGAGAGAAGCAGAAATGTCAGTTAGAGGAAAGCATCAGGGACAGAGGTTTGAGTATCAAGATCCTGCAAGGCATGCTTGACTTTATTGCCTTGTGTAGGTATCAGCTCTATTCCTCTTTCCTCTTTATCAGCTGGAAAATAGGAATGCAAGAGTAGTAAAAATAAGGCTAGCTTAAAGGAAAGGTTAAGCAATAATTTATTCAGCTGATAAACATCCACATTGTGAAACTTACACTAGTAGAGTGTGCTTTGCTTGGCAGCCAAAGGGATGATAAAAGCCCGTCATCTCTGGGAAATGAAATTACACTGGAGGTAAGAAGCAAAGCGTTAACAGTGAAGGTAATTAACAACTGAGTACAACAGCAGCTGACAGGGTAGTTTCCCTACTGGGCAGAATTTCAAATTGGAGGTGAAAGTCTTAAGAAGGCTTGCTTCGACTCAAAGTTCTGAGCCTTATAAACAGTGGATTCGGAACTGGACCAGTGAAATCCTCTGTTCTGAGTATGTGTACATAAGATGATGGTGGGTATCTGATCATCCCTGAGGAGGGATCTGTGAACATGATGTCTGATGCCTAATGCTTGTAGCGCCTTGGCTAAGAGACACAAATAATCTTTCACTGTGATTGTTTCATCTACTTTATATCAAACTAGATAAACTAAATCAGCTTGAATTGATTGTATGTAAGTTATCTAAAAAATGAAAGCAGAAGGTAAACTTTGTTTCTTACATTTAATTTTCTGATATACATGGATAAAGGGGTGAATTATAAAGAACATAGAGTTAAACTGCATTAGAATGAGGATTGACTTCTAATCAGTGAATTCAGAAAGATATGAAAGCACCAAGCACTTGTTGATTGTGGAGATTTTAATACTGAGAAATCACCAGGGATGTTAGCAGAGTCATGTTCTCAAATGAAACAATTGCATTCAGAGAACTTGAATCCCGCTGGGACGTGAGGTTGTTTCCAGCAGGTGGAGTTGGTGCCAGCAGCATGTTGAGATGGAAGTGTGCTTGGAGTGGCTGGCAGTACGAACTACTCATGGGTAAAAAGAGTGTTGTCTTATGCCAAATCTTACAAAGGTCTCTGTGTGCCAATGTTCTGACGTCCCAAAAGAATGTGGGGATTCCTTTGATTTTAAACAATTCAACAAGCTGCCAGCAGAAGTGTTGAAATACATGGTTTATTCCTGCTCTCCTCACCTCCCTTCTTTACTACAGGAATTACTGTAATGGAGAGAGATCATCTATAGAATTCAGAATCCTCCTTCAGTGGTTTTGACCCCCAAATGAAATTTTAGTGGCAAACCATCTCCCATATGGTCTTAAAGTCAGAGGTTCAACAAAGAAACCCATTTTCTTGTAAATCATATAGATAGGGAAATTTTTAAAGATGTTGTTAAGTTTCCATAAATGTCATCTCTATTATGTTTTTAGGGAGTTGTGCTATACTCTTTTACTTTCTTTCCTAAACGCCAAGTATTCTCTGCTCCACATTTGACATGTTGGCAAAATGCTGCACTAGAAGAGAATCCAAAGGTAAAATATTTGGGCAGAGCAGAGATCAGTGACTTTCTCCGTAGCACCAGTTATGCTTAGACTGTACCAGGTAGTGTGGGAAAGGTGAGTGTGCAGCCCAAGGCAGCTGTGGGCAGCAGGGGGGACTCTGTTAGAGATCTGTACTGAGCAACAAATGCACGTGAAGTAGCAGGTGGTTATCTGAGCTAAGTTAAGAAAGATGTGCCTAGGCACATTAAATCCAGCTCGAATAATCTTCATCAGTGAGGACAGCAGATTTATGTTCCTATGAACAGGCTGTGTCTGAAATAGCGGACACGGCTCCCAGAAGGGATTTTCACAGGCTTTGGCAGGCAGTCTCCAGAGGGATTTTCACTGGGTGGGTGTTCCCAGAACAGATCATGCACATTATTTTAAGGGAAAGTTAAGAAATGAAAGCATTTGCCCTCTACTCGAACACTTGGCCAAGTCTGAAATCCTTCCTAGTCGGGTTCCCACTCTGCTGACCTGCCTGCAAGATGCCTGACAGGTGTAGATGAGGCTGGGAAAAGTTCTTGCAGTGTAATGCTGGCTGTCCTTGTGTTAGGTGTCCAGGGACTGTGCTGTACCTATATGCCTGCGTATAGGCCCCGTAAAGCTGCACTGAGGGAACTGGATGATGCTGGAGAAAGGGCAGCTCACTTTGCTCCCTGAACCACAAACTGGGTGTGCTACCATAACCCCACACCCCAGCTCTGTCCAGTGAGAGCAGTGAACATGACTCTTTTTCAAGCCCACCAGCACAAGGACTCTTGTGGCTGAGCAGAAGGAAATCAATCTAGCAGCAGCACCAAGCACAGAAGCAGGAAAGAGGGAACGCATCTTTCCAAAGGTCACAGCCTCCCTCCTCTGCCCTAAACACATGGGGAAACTTTCTCTGCCAGTAGCTTCTTACCACGGCTCTGTTCCTAGCCACAAGCCATCCACTGTGCTGACTAAGCAGCATCTCCTAGAGAATTTACTGAGTGTCCTCCTCGCCAGACCCTGTGCTTCCATCGTACCTGTCTGCCTTCAGGCCAGCTGGGTTCTGCATCTTTACTGAGCAAAATTGGATCTTGCCCTGGGAAGTTAATGCGATTGATCTGGCAGGATCAGCTCTGATAATGCCAGGTAGGTAAGGCAGGACAAACTGTGAGAAGCCACATATGTGGGAATTACAGTGCTTTTTTTCTCCAGGGCCTGAGGAAAATTGTGAAAAACTCCTTCAGCCTAAACGTGGCTGCTTCTTAATCCATTCTTTCTTATCTATATAATTACAAACAATCTCTAAAACAATCCCTGTGTCTGCTGGTGTCCTGGAAATGTGGTGGCTGCTACGTGCAGCACAGGTGACTCCCACTGCACCACTGCCCCAGGGCACAATATCCAGGAAGGATGCACCAGCTCAGAGTGGTGCAATGCTTCATTTTGCTATAGTTTCAGAAAACCTGATTAGTTTAAGGAAGAAGTAAAAAAGTTTTTTGGTTTGTTTCTATAACGACTTGCTGTGCCATCTGCTGCTTTTTATTCTTGGGTGCCACTCAGCTAGCCAGCAGCTCAGGTGCCTGCTTTGACAGTAGCAGTATGACCTGCAGCTAAACACCAGTGGTCTTGTGCCCTGGAGCAGCATTGGCAGGATCCTCTTGCTTCCAGGGAAAGGTGGCCAGATTTCTCTGTGCTACACAATCCATATACGCATCATTTTACTTACCTGTACTTTGAGGGTCTGGCACACACATTCATGCTTAAAAATATAGTGAACAGCATCCTGCTGACATCAGTCGGCTTGGGTCCCTTGGAGTCAGCCAGCCATTTTATTTTGACTGGCAAAAAGGTGCATAGAGTTTAAGCTGCTGATAGTCACAGACAGACATTTTACATTCTCAGTGATCAGTGGGAGTGAGACGAGAGGGCTGGTCTCACTCTTGCACCCATTTTACATAAATTCAATGCCCCTGGTTGTGGCTCTACCAGATTTGTGACTACCCCAGATTTGGGTATGAGTGGACATGGGAACTTATGTTCTGCTCCACATCACTCAGTGACATTTGTACCCAGATCAGAAACTGGGAAAGCAATGGCAGACCATGCACAGCACCACACTGCTCATTGGTGTGGTTTCTCACAGTAGTTTTGTCATGGTCATTTCAGGGCATAGTTGTTGTTTATTATTATTATTATTATTATTATTATTATTATTACTGATACTATTGCTATTATTTGAAATTAGTTGTAAATGCACTGTTGCTTAGAGAACACCTCTGGATAATCAGGTAAAAGAATCTTCTGAGCACTGATGGAAAGTCTCTCATAACCAAATCTTTCCAGTTTAGGTAACTGGAAATATTAGAAAGCCTCAGCACTCCTACAAAATTTAAGTTTTGAATCAGTTTTGTTTTTAACAGTTGCCTTCACCTGTAGTATTCCTTTTTGCTATTTTGATCTAATATTTATTGATTTGAATCTCCTAATAATGGAGGGAAGTCCACAGACAGTGATAATGCAGAAAATATGCCTTATGGTCAATTTTTTATATTAGACAAATCATCTTGAAGGTATCCATGCCAGGTGTTTGTGTTAAAAATCATACATCAGTCTTGGAGAATACAGGATTTAGGTTTTTTATATCTGGATTTTGACTTCTGAACATGCTGCCCAGCGAGGTTATACAGTCTTTTAATCTGAAGGTTTTCAAGCTCCAGCTCAACAAAGCCATGGCTGACCTGTTCCAGTGCTGGAAATGATCCTCCTTCAAGGAAGAGATTGAACAGTCCAGGAGTCTCCTCCCAGTGGAGGTTTCTGTTATTTTGAATCTGAATTACATTTATCATCCTTTTTCACAGTCATGAAAACTCAACTTTTACAACTACATGAAATCATAAAGGAAACCTTCTAAAGATGAGATTTGAAATAGCAGGGATAGCAGTGCTAAAGAACAGCAGGGCCTGAGAGTCACTTCATAACAAACTTGAAGGCAGTTTCAGCAGTTTCTGACTTAACCTTGAGAACTAGCCTGAAAAAGATACTTTGGGACCTTTTTTAGTATTATTGAAAAGACAAAGTGACATCCAATACAATAAAAAAGATGTCCCAGCTGTATAACTTTAGGATTCTGTCCAGTGGGGGATTCAGCAAGAATGATTCCCTGACTAACATGAGTATAAACACTTTGCTCTTTATAGAAGTATGTGGGAAAGTAAGGCTGTCGGCTATATAATGTGCTGTGGAATCACCAGCATAACAATTCTGATCAGAGCTGACACCTCCCATCTGTTTCTATATGCAGTCTGTTCAGCATAAATCATAAACAGATGGTGTCATGGTGTCAGTGTCTCACAAGTCATGCTGCAGTCAGCGGGTGTTAGCTAGGGCTCACTCGATGCCTAACTTTGCCACTTTACCCTTAATTGTTGAGTGTGTTTCATCCATAGAAATAACCTTTTATCCCTCTGAAGCCAACTGCTTGCTGGTTTCCATGGTGTGGGTGGCCAGATAACACGTTTTTCCACCAGCCAAGCTGTTCATCTTACAAAGCTCCCTGGCTGCAGCACCATTGTCAACAAGTTTTTCAGAGGATCAGGGGCTGGTAATACATACTGACTCCCTCCAACCCAGTTCCCATCTCTTTGCCACCCACATAGTTAGCCTGATTCCCAGAGCAGCGCATGCTTTCACTCTCTCATCCTACTAATCTCTTAGCTGGGGTAGCCAGTCCTTTTCCCTTACTCCACTTGATCTCACAAGCTAGGCAGGGCTGGAAGAATAGCCTACCTTCATGTAAAAAGCCTCCCATCAGTCAAGGATTCTGAAGGATTGGATAATGGTGATGTAGGGCTTAACCCTTATTATTTGTGACTACTGTTGAACATCTGGCACTTTAGTGGGAGTTGTTTCTGGTTCAAAATCCAATCAGCTAAATTCTTCCTCTCTGATTTCTCCCTGAAGTTTCAGCTGAGCATATTGAACTACACTTGAATGACTGAAATTAATTTTTCTCTTTTGTGGTTTCGTCTTTGGTCATATCAAGGATTGAGTTAGAAATGCATCTCTCTAGTGCTCTGACTTAGAGTCCAATCAGCAAAGCTGTAGGAAACTCTGAAGTTTCTTAATTCTTCTTGATATTGTTGAGATCCAGAGTCTTGGCTGTCCTGTTCAGCAAGAGACTGCTGCTTCAAAGCTTGGATCTAAGTCTGGACCTGATGAGTTCAAATAGCTGGGAATCATCTGTGCTTCAGTGTAACTGATAGCTCTATCAGACTCCTGGGCAACTGCTTTTAGCAGTGCAGCTGCAGCTCTGGGATGTGACATCAGCTATTGATGGCTCTGTCCCAGAACCCATGACATGGGATGGACTTTGTCCAAGAGGCAATGACTCTTAGTTTGCAGAGGCAAAGCTCCAGAATAATAATTCCTCACCTCAGCAGCAGCTTTAGTTCTTCCTGGATTTCCTCAAAGCCTATGTTTGAGAAAACCACCGTGTGAGAGTCAACGGCACCTGAATGTCTTGCAAGTCAGAACAGCCAAAGTTCATCTGCTGTCCTGTCACTTTGACGTGTGTGTCTGTGTTCAGAAGTGAGGCACCGCATCCCTGATTTATTTCAAATCAAGCAACAACAGACAAAACTCCAAAGCAATTTTCAGCCTGAGTAATCACTGCAAATTTGCTCCAAATGTTGAACAGATGGAATCTGTATATGACTTCTCTGAGTATAAACACAAGCACCCTGTCATATTTCAGTTGCTGATGTAACAACACAATGTGGCTCTTGCTAAAAGGAAGATACATGAATTTGGGGGTCTGATTATTTGTTTTCTCAGTGCACTAAAAGATCTGGTGTATTCACTTGCAAATAACACATGACACTTGCCAACTGGTTCCTCTCCATTCAAATATTTAATCAGGAAAGCAGTAGCATGAGTTCACTGCAAAAGGTGTATCACTGATATCAAAACCAATTTAGGCTTAATTTGTCTTCTTCTTGCCACATTTGGTCACTTCTGACATGCAAACTGGCCTGAAAACAGAAGTGGAAGAGGGGGGGCTTCTTTTCTTGAGTTGTGGCCTCCTCCCCAGCTGAAGAGGAAGGCTGGCAGTCCCCAAACAGGGCTCATCTGCAGTCTCCTCACTTCCTCTCTGGCTTTAGGAAAGTGTCTTACCAATTCATGGTTGTATCTGTGAACTGAGAATAGATGGTTTGAGATATGTTGATGAAAAACATGCAAGTTAATAATCTGACTGTTATGGTTTAAGATGGGGATTTCAAATGGGAGAGTGAGGCTCTGTTCTACCTCTGCTGCTGGTGTTTGTGACCCTGCATAAACACTGTTGTAGCAAAGGAGAAATAGAGGTAAGACCCGCCCTAATTTTCAAAGGAATGACTGGAGACCCCACAGTCTTCTGGTGGGTTGTCTGGGGCAGGTTATCCTGACTCTTCATAGGTGTTTCCCAGAAGGGAAACCTCCGCCCCAGTACCTCCAGAGGTGATTGGGATCACGGTTTTCCTATGAATGTGTGGAAAGAACATTGTTGCTCCCTCCCTCAATAGCTGGCTTTAACCTCTGTATTTTCCTTCTGCTCCAAGAAATGAGCTGGAATATTCCTCTCACCTTCTTCCCTTTCACTGCAGTGAGTCTCCTAGCACTGTTCTCACCTCCTGAGGACCTGAGATTGCTTCTCGTTTTCCTTCTTCCTCCTCTGTCAGCTCCAGACCTGTGCAGGACAGGAGGCATCCCAATAGTACCCCCCTTGCTGAAGCCCCAGTGCAGCAGGACTCTTTCTTCAGAAAACTTGAGCTGCTGCAGACAAGTGCCCTGAGCTTTTCCTGACACCTTTTCCCGGCCACATAAATTCATTACATCCAGAACACATCCTGAGTGGAAGAGGGGCCAGGAAGCCAGATGATTGCTGTAGCTGACAGCAGCACCTGCTGGAGCCTCATTAGTGTTTTAGCTTTCGGACATAGTTGTGCGATAGATTTGCTACCTCCATTTGCTTCCAGAAAAAGCTTCTTTAGGCTTATACATGCGAGGCCAAGTACCCCAAGGGAGGATTTAACATAGCAGACCTATGTGTTAATGTTTTACATAATGTTTGATCAGAAAACCAGCTGTCATTTGCTCTTAGTCAGTTGACTAGATCTTCAGCACATTCCAATACTTACGGCAAATTTCTTTCCTGCTGAAAATGCTAAAGGTGTCAAAACCTCACACATAGTATAATGTTAGGGAACATGCCATATTCTGAAATATGTGCAGGATTTTCCAGCTTCCGCTCTTTCCTTTTAGATCTTACTAATATCATCTATATAAATATAGAGACATGCGGATTTTCACACCTCAAACTTCTTTTTACTTCTCTGTTGTCCTCCTCTTCTGTTTAATAGATATTTTAAATCTCCTGACCAGGAGGTTCTAGGTTCTCATCACCAGCTTCCACGCTGGATCTAGTTATATCTCCTTGATATTTTTTTTAACTCTTTTCATTCTTTTTTTCTCCATCAGAAAAAGAGAGAAGGGGAAGGAAGGTTAGAGCAGTGTTCCCAGTACAGATCTTCCAAGGGACTTTTCATCTTGTGGCTGTGGAAATCAGTTGCTGGAATCTCTTAGCACTGCCGCTGCTGTCATAAAGTGTGGAAGTTGGCCCATGAGCTTCCTATGGTATCACTTGCTGACTCTGCTGTCTTGTTTGTGAGCTCTGGCTGATCTGATATTTATGACAGGCACTTGCTGTCTCCCCTTTGAAATCTATTATACTGATGAGCTGTCAAAATATTTATCAATAATATTTGTAACTGAGAAACTGTAATCTAGGGGATAAATAGCTATTTGCGATTTTGTTTTTTCACCTTTGCTATTCCAAGTCTGTGCTCTGTGTGTGCAATTACTTTCAAATGTACAGATTCAGTCAGATTTTTGTTGCTTTGAGTTATTTTTTGCTGTTTTTCAGTGATGAATGCTGTGTCATAGCTTGTAAGTCACAGGATGGTCTCCGGATTCTCACATGATCAAGTAAAGGAAATTTATTTTAGTGCCCCAAAGCTCCTGCTAGTCCCTGTGTGCTATGTACCTTTTTCAGTTATGTGCTGAGAGGCTGCATAAATCTTTTCAGGTTGTATCGTTGCTGAGCCTCAACATCTTTTAACTGGAACCTCATCACCCTAAATGGGCTTTCATCTTTGCTGGCTGGTTTTCATTTGATGTTCTGGCATTGTGAATTGGGAACTGATGAGTTTCATCCCACTGTTGCTATTGGGTGGATTTAATAACACCTTGCAGTCTGATACAGCACCTTCCCAATACTAAGCTAGGTAATTCTTCTAGTAGTGCTATGTATGAGATTTAAATGAAAGCACATTCAAAGATATAGGTATCTTCTAAGTGATGGAAAAAGATAGTCTTGTTTTTCACTCCTCTCCATGATACAGAAAGCCACAGCTGAAAAAAATGCAGGCTTTGGAAATTTAGGATAATAAAATCTTTTTGAAAAAATGATCATTAATATGTTCAGGGCTGAGATTTATCTTGGACCTTGTGTAATGAATTCTGTGGGGAAGATAGCACCAAATGTTACCACTCTGATGCTGTGCTTTAGAGCTTTATCCCTCCTCAGTATTGCTGCCCAAGAATAATCTACAATACCATGGGTCTAACCCAAGCTGCCTGCAGCAGGAACAGCCTTTACCCTGCTTGTGTTTCACCTTGCTCCCAAGGGAGAGGACTTGTCTCATAGCATTCATCTGGTTTAATTCTTCAAGACCCAGGTCATGAGCAAGTGTTTTTCCTCTTCACTAGTGCCACTGAGAAAGTGCTCACTTTTTCTTTTACAGTTTAGTATTATATGGAAGATGCTTTTCTGAAGAAAGAGCAAGGAAGAGCATGTCCCTGGGGACCTGACCTCAGTCAGGATGTGGTACTGCAGATGCTGCTGAAAGAATGACCACTTGAAAGATGATGAGATTTGTGTAGTGTTTCAAAAGCGATCTGCTTGCTCAGCCCCATGAAACATAGGAAAAGAGGTCATGCTGTATGTTATTATATTGTTTTTACAAAATCAGAGTATATTTTTTCAAACTAGGTAAACTGCTGTACATGTGTTTTGTCATCTGAACAATATTTAGCCCCACTGTCACTTTTAAACTTTCCGCATATTTTCAACTGCTGCAGGATTTGAAATCCTTCCTATTTAATATAGCTTTCACTGTTTGAAACCTTGAAAAAGAAAACTTGAAGTGTTCCCTGTACTTACACTTTTGAGAGCTGAAGCTGTGCCAGAATGCCTTCACAGATCCTGAAAATGGTAATTATAGAAATGGAAGTTAGATGTATGCACCAGGAACCTGCAATGTTTCTAGCTGCAAATAGATACACGGCCTAGGAAAGTTTAGCGTGGTGATTCTTGATAACAGAGAAGCATGTAAGAAATGTGGACCAAAGCAAGTACTTTTCCTTCTTTTCCCATTATTCTTGCTATTTTCAATTTTACTTTTAGTCAGACATCGCTTCTCAGAGGAAAGCCCCACTTAAGTCTCTTACTGATCTCTACTCTCTACAAGTTTCTGTGACAACTTGAGCTGTGGAAGGCAAAGAGAAAGAAGGGGTATACTGGGGAGAACAGGACCAGAAGGCTGCTGGGTAAGCAAATGCCTACTTAGACATGGTGAAATCTTCATTTTTCTACATGGAAAATGCTAATTAAAAATAAAATTCATAAACACCAGTGATTTTTTTTTTTCCATTCTCAGCAAATCAACTCCAGGAAACTCAATTTTTCACCTTAGCCAAGTTCTTCTATATTTTTGCTTTCCAAAAGAAAAGTGTATTTTTTAAAAAAGAGCTTTACTCAGAAAAGTATTTGGCTGAAACATGCTCTAGTTTCTCTTCAGATCATATAATTCTTCCATATAAAGTGTATACTCACTGTTGAATAAGTTTTGGAGTAAAATTTCTGGCCAGCCTCAGTCTTTGTACTCGGCACTGCAGCTGGTCTGCAGCCTCAAATCAGGTGGAATGTAGATTATAGTCATGCTGCAAATGACCTTCCTCCAGCGCTTCTGAAAGCTGCTGCTTTTTCACTGAATATTTTTGACTTGGTAGTTCCTGGCGTGTGGCAGCTTTGCATGTAACCAGAGCACTTCTCCTGTGCTGTATATAGCTGGTGCTGCAAGTGCTGCCTCTCCAAAGGCAAGCAGGCTGCCTGGGAGGATGAAAACCTAAAGCCCAGGCATCAGGCTGCTCGGTTCAGGGATCTAACACGCATAAAGAGAGCCCAGCACAGCTTTGTGATTCCCAGGGTGTTGATGTTCTCCTGGCAAGTGTTAAAGCAGCCCCCAACTTGGCTTGGCAGCACGTTTACCCTGGTTAGATTTCCCCGGGGCCCTTCTGCAGGCAATTTCTCTCTGCAGGGCTTGTACCCTGGGCATTAACAGCATACAGAGTTTGTCTTGTCTTCTCAACACTACCTGAAGCTTTATTTCTTCATGCAGAGACAACGTGTACCTGCTTCTTGGAACATGTTTGTGGCGTCTTTGTGTTCCTGGTGCTGTGCATGGGCACTGTTTTGACAGCCTCAATCTAGTCTAGAGGAAGTCAGCAAGAGAGCCATGAGGTCAGCTTCTCTCTTTAGTGAGCTATTTAATGTTTGTATTATGTGACTTAGAGTGAAAGGACACATTTAGCTTATGGTATCTCAAGGAACAATTCTGTCTTTGTTGAGCTGTGATGTCGCTGGTGTTGAAGGTCTTGCATTGCTGATCTCAAGCAAGGGCATTTTCTGCAGCTGATCTTTGAATAGATGAACAGATCCTCTAATAAACACCCTGAAGACATTTACATATATTTTGAAACTAATTTAGTAGGTAGATATTTTTCCTAACAAATGATGGCTTGTTTATGATAATTGAAGTAATTGTTTTATTCTTCTTCCCGCATCATCTTGTGGTAAATAATTTCTTTAATTCATCACAAATCTGTTGAGGACATTTGGAGAAAAAGAAAAATGTAAAAAGGCTTCACACCCAATGCGCTGCTCTGCCTCCCTGATCATTCTTACAGCCATTAGCTCCTCAGTGCCCCAGTTCAGTGGAGATGGCATCTGAAAAGATTTCTGTTGTTTTCTAGAAACCTTTTTGTATGAACAGTATCAAAAAGATGACAGAGAACATCCACATGTATTATTCACTGTTAATACCAATACTCTCTTTAGGTCTTTTTATAAGTGACACCAGGTGAAGGAATCTGTGCCGACCTGCAGCAGAGCAACCTACTTAGCTCTGCTTTGTGATTCTAAGTAAAGGAGTACTCAAACCTTTTTGCTAAAGCTATTCAGTAACTTTCTTTTTTTTAATTAAAGAGACAGTGTTGAGTTTTGTAAATGCCTTACTTGCCTAAAATTGCTAATACTTCTTCAAATTACAAAAAATGTGACGGTGTAAGAAATTTTCGCTTCCTTTTCTCTGATTATCTTTTAAATTTTGACTGGGAAAAAAAATCTGATGAATTAAAAGAATTTTTTGAAACAGCCTCTCTGCAGCCTCTTTTCTTTACAGGGCCACATACACTGGTGCATTTATGTACAGCATGCTTCTGGCTCTGCATAATTCAGCTATGGCCCTTCTGAGAAAACATCCTGAAGGGATAATTTCCACTACAAAATCAACCACTCAGTTGTACATTCATCCTTGTCCACTGTAGTTAACTAACCTAACTGAGGATTTAGTGTGATCTTACAAAATTGTATCTCATTTCTCTCTGTTAGCAGTAGAATCCAGGGGTGGCAGAGCTTCTAACTTCTTTGACTAAAGTTACATGTCTGAATACAGAAGTGTGATGGGATGAATCCAGGTTACTGCCCCGTGCCCTTTGTCCATCTTTAGTGGAGTTAAAAACAGCATCGCAGAGCACAGGACCCAGTCTCATGTGTTGGAGGCTGCTCTTGTTATTCACAGTAGGGTTTGCAGCAGGATTTCCTGTGTGCTCGAGTCTCCTCTGAAAGCAGAACTGGTGTTTTCTGGACAGGCTTTTTCCTAGTGCTTTTTGCCCTCTCCATGCTCTGTGGACTGCAGTGAATTGATTGCCTCATCCCTGATTTGCTATTATTCGCTTTTTGCCAATAGGAAGTTGAGGGAGGGAGAAAGGGCAAAAATATCTGTAAGATTTGGGCTCTTGGGGTTAAAAGGTTATCTGTACTTTTAGAGTAAGTCCCTCTTTTGCTGACATACAGTCCTTTTCTGGGAGGGTGTTTGGGTATAAGACTCTGTGACCATATAGCTAAATAAACCAACATCTGGTTTATTTGCTTAAGGAGTGGACAGTAATTATCCATGCCACTTATTTGGCAGGTTACTGCCTTCTGTGGCTGGGCTATGCCAGTTGGCAGTTGGCATGGCTAAGGGAAGATGATGCTCCAGAGAACATCCCTCACAAGTAGGATGGAAAATATGGAAAATACTGTGCAGTGTCTGACCCCTCCTCTGTCCCCTGACAGGCTCCAGCAAGCCTTGCTTTCTCCAGCAGTCCTGTATGCCCTTTGGCCCTGCTGCATGGCACAGATATTTCACCTGCCTTTACTACAAAATTATCACTCTGCTGAAATCACATAATGTGTTTAAGTCATGTTATTTCAGGCATTTTGAATTAAACACCGTCCCCTGTCCCAATTCTTAAGGGTGCAAAGTATTAGAAAGGCTGCAGAGGACATTTACAGCCAGGTCTATGCAGTGTGGATGTGAAGATGAGCAGAAGGCTGAAACAACTCTCCCATGCAGACAGGCTGAGAGAATTGAGGTTGTTCAGCCTGGAGAAGAGAAGACACCTTCCAGTACCTAATGGGGCTCAAGAATGGTGGAGAGGGACTTTTTGTCAAGGGCATGTATTGACAGGAAGGTGGGGAATGGCTTCAAACTGAAGGGGGGCAGTTTTGGATTAGATATTAGGAATATTTTCTTTATTGTGAGGGTGGTGAGGCCCTGGCACAGGTTGCCCAGAGAAGCTGTGGATGCCCCATCCCTGAAAGCATTAAAGGCCAGGTTGGATGGAGCTTTGAGCAACCTGGGATAGTGGAAGGTGTCTCTAATGGCAGGAGAGATGGAGTGAGATCATTTTTAAGGTCCCTTCCAACCCAAACCATTCTATGTTTCTATGACCCTCTGTGGTTCACTTGGCCCCAGTCTCTGTCCTGTTGTTATTTAGCAGCACAGCCATAGGCAGAGAGGCTGGAGGTCTGGAGCCAGGTAGCTCTGTGTGGGAAGGGCAAATGACAGGGGTGCTGACTCTAAAACCTGGATCTGAGGGAGTTCCTGGTGTTTAGGAAAAATGGGGAAGAGACATCTGCCACACAGAAGCACTGACAAAAGGCTCTTTTTTGGGCCAAAAGTAATGTAATTTTGGGATTTAGGAAAGCTGATAGTGCAGCCAAAAAGTGTTGTCCTGAAAAGAAGGTTGAAACAGCCACTGTCTGTTGGGATTTTTCTGTGCTGATTGATCTGTTTGTCCAGGTCTCCAGCCAGTAGTCTAGGGCAAAAGTCACATTTTTATGTGTTCCATTTTAGGTTTCTAAAAGATCTTTAAATCCTAGTAAATAAAGCACACCCTGAAATCAGGTAGATAACTAAACATGGATGAATGACTCTCCCCTTTGGGCTGGGGCTTCTGGGGAAAGTTGACAGACTAAGCCTGTTTTGGCTTTTTTTTTTTTTTTCCATTTTCCCCCAAAATGCTATTTGGTACCAGAGTTAAATGCAGCAGAAGTTGTGCCCACTGGGAACTTCTGCACATTTGACACCTCTCTTAGGCCTGGCACTGACTACTAGAACAAAGCTAGGGTGACTGAACTCGATAACAGATGTGAATTTATCTATCCGATATCAGAATCTGTCAGAATCACAAAAAAAGAGACAGCTATTTCTGATAATTTTCCTTCGTGCAAGTCTGCAAGGCTTTTTTTCCCTCAGAAATAGAAAATGGGAAGTACTTTTTGGTGAGACATGTCCTCTAAATTCTGTGGTTTGTGCTCCTTATAACTGCAGTTGCTGACTAGCAACAAGTGATTACTGTTTTCTATTGTTATTTTTAGAACTTAGATATAAATGGTGCAATAAAAGCAGAAGGGACAAAATAGCGTAATGCTTCAAACTTTCAATGTTTCAAAAACAGCTACTGAAGTCAGGCTAATGCACTAAGATGTGGTGTACCTGGTAATGCTGTCAAGAGCTGGGTGTTTGTGTCTGCAGTGTGTTAACAGCAAATCTGAGGTGACAAGTTTAACAAGTAAGCCAGACATGACATCTGTAGATCACAACCTGTACTGAAACCCGGTGGCTGCATTTCCTAAGGCTCATTACAAGGCATGAGTCTGGAATTTTCAGTAAGCCACTATCTGTTGGCTCTAACAGCTGAAAATTATGAAGGGTGTTATCAACTAATGAATGCAGAGTTAGCAGCTCACTGGATGCTAATACTGCAATGCTGGGCAGCCATAAAGATCCTTCTGTAACTAATTTAACTTTTTGAACTCCTTTTCCTTGTCTCCAATATAGGACAGAGTGTGATCACGTTTGCAGAAAAGATCCACCAATGAGGAGAACCAAATTATAACCTGGGGATATGGTTTTTTGCCCACAGGCTGGGCAAGCTTTTCTTTGTTTTTGTTTTGCAACGGCCTGCTTGTCCTCCCCTTCTCCTTGTGTGTGGCATTCCTCTGAAGGGATCCCGGTGGGAACGGCTGTAGGAGATAGCCTTCAGTGACACCTGTATTCCTGTACTGAGTATCCTCTGTTAGTTGATTCTGTGAGGGTTTACAGTCAACCCAGTAGCAGGCTCAGCAGAGCACTCTGATGTGCCCTACATTCCTCATTGTCTAGGTACAGCAGCAGTTCATTCCCTCTGAATACAGGCCATAATGTCCAAGGAGAAGCCAGTGCCCTTCTTCTGCTTGTTTTATGAAACTGAAAGTAACGTTTATGTTCATTTGGACTCTGAATTCCTCTAGGTTCACTCACTACGTTTAATCAACAATACTCAAACATTAGTAGCTTCCTACTGACCCTCAGGACTATCATAAAACCTGAAATGAAGCAATTTATTTGCAAGCCTTTAAGACAGTGCAGATCTTTTCCAAAATGCATCCCCCAGTGTTGCGGTGTGTTGTTTCTGTGTTGGTAAGGCAAGCCGCAATGCTTCCCGGAGAGCGCAGCGGGGCTGCCTTGGGCAGAGCAGCTGTTTGCAGTTCCCGTAGCCCTTCCGAGCTGCCCTGCATGGTGCTCTGGGTAGCTGTCTGCCCCACAACACGGCCGCGATAAAGGAGGCGAGAAGGCTCTCCACATGAGATAATCTTTATTCAAACAACACCATGCTGGCTTGCAAAGGCAGAAGTACAGCCCGCCTTGAGTCTGGGGTTTTATATGGGGATGAGGGGGGGGCGGAGAGAGCACATGGACTAATGGTCTCAGGGCACAGGGGCGGTACATGGGCGGAGTTGGGGTACTGGGACCAACAGAGAGAACCTGAGGGAGTGGCCAGGTCTGGGGGCAGGGAAGGGATAATAATGTGGGAAGAGCAGGCATTTAGTAGGAAAAGGAGTGGGGAAATACAGCAGTAGGCTCTGGGAGCACAGAAAGTAATAGCTTTACATTTCACCCACAAAGAAGGATGAAGTTTCATTTTTACTTAGACTTTTGCACATTCACAACCTTTCTAGGTTTTACTAACAGCTACAAAGCTTTCCAAGCTCTCAGAATGGACTGTAAGAAGCAGAGGTTTCCACAGGACACTGGGGTTATGCATGGAATGTAGACATGGTCCGTCTGTAGCTCAAACATTGTACCAAAGCCTCCTGGTCCAGCACTGCAGCTTCCCAGTGTGGAGGCCCTGGGCAGGAGCAGGGAGTTTGATGGGTGCTCTGGTTCCTTTCCACCAGTGCAGGGTGCACTACATGAGGCCGAGCAAAACTCAGCTACTCTTCCCTCCCTCAGTTCTGCCACCATTTTTGAGCCTCACCTGCAAGAACTTCTGCCCTAACCTTTGCTGCGATAGCAAATGCCACAGCCTGAAGTTTTGCATTTAGAGAAACATTCACTGATGACTAAGCTCTCTATCTACAGAGTCATGGAGGGCAAGGACATCTTTCCACTAGATCAGTTTGCTTAAAGCCATTTCCAGACTGTCCTTGAACACCTCCAGGAATGGGGCATCCACAAGTTCTCCAGGCAACTTGTTCCAGTGTCTCACCACCCTCATCATAAATAGTATTTTTCTTATAGCTAATCTAAATCTAATCTTTTATATTTTAAAACTGTTGCCCCTCATCCTGTCCCTACAGGCTCTGGTAAAAAGCACTTCTCCATCTCTTGTATAAGCCCCCTTTTAAAAAAGCTGCAATGAGGTCTCTCCAGGTTGAACAACCCCAACTCTTGCAGCCCCTTGAAAATTTTTGTGCCCATTTTCCATTTCTTACCCCGAGTGGAATCTGTTTTGCCAAATACAGGAATTGCTAAGTAATCTCCCTGTCTTTATCTCAACACATGAGCTTTCTTGTTCCTGTTTTTTTTTCCTGTTTTCTACCCCATCCTATTGGGTGTGTGAGGGTAGAGTGAGCAGCTGGGTGGGAGTTTGACTGTCAGCCAAGGCTAACCCACCAGAGGTAGCATCCTTGAAGCACATTTAAAATACAAATATAGAACATGTTTCTTCCAAAATGACTGCTCTTGTGTGAAGTGTTTGCCTATTACACACTTTCAGCCCCTTTCTTTGCTGAAAAGGAGTCAAATTTTTACTACCCTGCCCTGTTGGCTGTGTACTGCTCTGGCTTTTTCCTTCCCTATTATAGCTGTGATTTGGAAAAAAAAAAAAAGATTAAGTGTTGGCTGGAACAGAGATTGTAGGAAGAGTAAGTGGTGCACTGACTTGACAGGCTGGTGCTGGCTGCTGTCCTGACCAACTGTTTAATGTGCATATGTTACTGGCGGAAATGTATAAACAGCCCATGGAGTAGGAATCAGGCTCTGGAGGATCAAAGAATTGGACTTCCTTTTTGTCTCTGGGGGATTCAAGGATGTCAGTCTTCGGTTTGAGAGCAAGTAGTGCTGAGAAATTATTGTCTTCTAGGGACTAGAATTTCCTAAAGTATCTTTGGCATGCAGCAGGTCTCCAGAGATCAAATAGATCATGAAGGCTTGCATCATGGAGTAATTCCTTGCTCCAAATCAGCCAAAAGTGATGATCTGGAATTATCTAACCATTAGCTGGACATGTTTCTCTCTGGCTTTAAACAGCCAGTTTCTGAAATGGGCTCACAGCTGACATTTCTAAGCAGACACAACTGCATGTTCTCCTTGGTGGCCTTCCCTGGTGGCTTAGCTCAGGCAGCCCTTTGCTTGGTGTGCCCATTTCTGGTGAAGCCAGCTCCCCTTTCTACTGCCCCGCGGCATTCCCTGGGGAGCCCCAAACACCCTACCCAGATCTGTGAGCTCTCCCAGGTTCTGACAAATTCAGGTTCCCTTTGGATTTAGCTCTCAGGTCAAAGTATTGAATTTGTCTACTTTGTGATTGATCCTAATTTTTAAAAAAGGCCTCTAGAAAGCTGAAACATTAGTGCGTTGTATCCTCTAACTTTGCATGTCACGCAGGGGCAGGTTGGAGACTGCATACCTGAGGTAAACAAATCTGAGACAAACTTCTTCAGAGATCTAACAGCATTCTTAGCATTCACTCAAGTCCTTTCCTGTGCTAATCCAAACACCCTCTCATGTTTTCTCATGGAGAAAAGGCAGATTTTTCTTGCATTACCATCACTCCTGGAAAATAAAACATAGAATAAAATTATTTCAATTGGAAGGGAACTCCAATGATGATCTAGTCCAACTGTTTGACCACTTCATGGCATGTTAATAAGGCAACTGTCCGAATGCTTCTTAAACACTGACTGGAGGCATCGACCCCTCTCTAGGAAGTCTGTTTCAATGTTTGACCACTCTCTTGTAAAGAAATGCTTCTGAATTTTCAGTCTAAACCTCCCCTGGAGACAAAGTATGCTAATAAACTACTTTTGCCATGGGTATAATGGGAAATACCTCTACTTAATTAGCTCAATGGATTATAGCATTTACTCACAATCGCATATAGAGAAGCACTTGGTTTGGGAAAAGACTGTATTGTATGTGGAAGGGTTACATTGGGTAAGTTCTTCCTGCAGAGCAGCCATATGTGGCTGTTTTCCTCTCCAGACAGACAAGCCCAGCAGTAGCCCTTTGAAGATATAAATCATGAGTTTCTGTGAAGCTGTACAGTGTGGGCTGTTATGATCCCAGTTCCATCTTTGATCAGATGTGAAGCCAAGTCTGGCAAGGATGTGGTCATGTTCTGCCTGAAAGGCTTGTTTGGGTTTTTCAGGTGATTTTTTAAATTTCTTCCTGCCTTAGTTCCAAGTTCCTTAGTCTGGTTTAGTTGTTAATTGTAGACCATTAGTTGGAGCAATAAGTGTCTATTTTCTGTGACTTTCCTCTGAGTCATGAAGTGTTGGACAGAGGAGCAGTTAGCATTGCTGGAAATGCTACTAGAAAAAATAATCAGAGTTCAAGGTGCTACTTACAGCCTCTTCAGATTAATTTTTCAAATTGTCTTTTTAGAAATTATAAATTATTCAGATACTAAAAGATGTCATAAAAAATATTTTAAAGTTTTGAGTTCTCTGTTCTTTCAGCAGCAATGGCTCTCTGTACCTATAAACCTAGAAAGACTGGGTGAAAACCAGTGCAAAAACCATTACTTTTCAGTCACTGGTGACTGACCAGATAGGCCCAAGCAGTTGGTCCATCTCTGTGGTTGTTCTTTCTCAGCAGTACTACATCTTACTGAAAACTTTGTTCTCAGGTTTTGAGTATGGCTTCAGTCTGTCTTGCTGGTAATGCATAGTGTTGAGCAATTGAGCTAATTTTTCCCAATGAATCTAGTCATCTTTGCTACATCCTAAACTGTCCTGATGGTTTGTATACCTGTTCTGAGGTCATTGTGCTATTTTGCTTGACTCTCAGCAGGCACATGTGCTCCTACATAAGCAAACACCCCCCTTCCAGACAGTTAGCTCAAAGTTCTGTTCTCTTCTAATTTCAGAAAAAACCAAATCCTCTGTGGCATTAACTTGGTGAATTAAACTTTTGTTTAAGTTGAATTATCTTGAAAGACAGAAATAAGCTGGAATTGAAACTTCATAGCTGAAATACTTTGCTTATATTTATTTTGTTTGGCTGTACCTTCCTTGAAGGTAACTTAGACCCACTGCATCTTTAATTGATACCAAGAAAGTAAGACTTATAGCTATCTTGTGGAAACACAGATTTGATTCAAATGATAGTAATATTTGTCTTCCATCCTCTCCATCTCTGGCTTGGTTGAAAACTTTTGTTATTGGTCTGCAAGTTTCAGTAGATTGGAAATTTCTTTGGCACATCCACATGAAGCTTGTGGATGTTGTTTACTCTTCCTGAGGCTGTAACAGTAATTATATATCAAATGGCAGAGTGAAGCCTTTAGAGACTGGAATTTCCTCTAAAACATTAAGCCTGTGACCATGTTGTCCACCTTGCCTAACCATGTACACCTTACATAAACTTCTTTCCAATTTTACCTATATCTTAAAAAGACTGTATTAAATCTTGTTCTGATTTAAGCATTAGTTCTTCGATGCTGTTCTTGGATGTCAGAGATTTAGTTCTCACCGCTCAAGGAAATGCTTTTACTCCAAATAACCGATGGCAAACCTGCAGTGGAGAACTCCGGTGTGGCTGCCATAGAGAGGGTGTGGTGAATAAGAGGCAGAGAAAGGCCATGAGGGTGCACAGCTGTGCCCAAGTACTGTCTAACCAAGCACAGCTAATGGGTTTTGAACTGAGGTTGGGGATTGTTGGTTCTCATACTGCTTGCAATAGGAAACCAGGAGCCTTCATTCTCTGCTCTTCAGTGACACCTTGTAAACACAGCTTGAGGACCTGGAGAGTGCAGAATTAGGATGATTTAAATTCATTATTTAAATAGAAACACTGATTATCTTATTGACTCTCAATGTACTGTTTATGTAGGAACCTCTGTTTGAAACAACCCCTAATTAAACACCAAGAGAAAGAAGCCTTTGCATTTTCATTGAGCGTCAATCTTTTATTTTATCTCATAACAACTATTCTGCTATTTATTTCCTTTGTATTAAGCCTAAGATTAAAGCAATAACTTTATTAAAAAGCAATCAATTCTAATCAGTTTCATAAGCAGCAAAGGAATTACTTTGACTAAATGAAGGGGTTGTAGCCAGATCTCTGTGCTATGAGCCTGTGCCTGCTGGCACTGCTCTGTGCTTCATGTCTCAGCCTCCCTTGGTCCCTGCCCCGTTCGGTCCCTGTCCTGTCTCATCACGTTGTGCCTGCTTTTCCCACTCTGGGAGCTTGAGCAGCTTTAGTCTGTTCAGCTTACATGAGAAAGGCCTGAATAATTACACCTTGGAGACTTTCCTGGACCTGAGGGTAAACAGCAGGGAAGCAGAATTTTAGTCACTTCTAAGCAGAACTTACCCAGCTCTTGCTATCCAGTGTGGAACATTTCAGTTTCTTACTTTTTTCACTTACCACTGCCCAGTCCAAAATGAAGCAGTAAGTTGGTGCATGTGCTCAGGCCATTTACTTCCTAGGGCTTTCACATACCAGGGCTACATTTCTGGAATTCCTCCTATTCTTTAAAATATAAAGCTCCAGTTATATCCAAGCTCCTGGTGTTAACAAGTTAGTTTACTTTTCAAATTGCACCACTGATCTGGAATGCCAGGGAAAAAAAGGCAATGACTGGCACAGGCATTAGCATTAGCCTCAAGATGGAAAGCAGTATTCATCCATTCCTATTTGACTTTTTCATTAATAGATGGTAGGGCAGAGTATATCCTCAACAAACTGGGAAGAGTTTGATATAACAGAGGGTTATGCTGTCATCCAAAGGGACCTCGACAGGCTGGAAAAATAGGCTGACAGGAACATCATCAAGTTCAACAAGAAGAACAAAGTCCTGTACCTGGGAAGGAACCAATGTCTACTGGGGACCCCCGAGCTGGGAAGCAACTTGGAAGAAAAGGACCTGGGCACCCTGGTGGATGCTAAGTTGAACAGGAGCCAGCAATGTGCCCTTGGAAAGAAGGGCGAATGGTATCCTGGGACCCATTAGGCAAAGCCTTGCCAGCAGGTTGAGGAAGTTGATCCTGGTCCTCTGCTCAGCACTGGTGAGGCCATACCTGGAGCACTGTGTCCAGTCCACCAGAGGTAGATGGCACAAGCTGAAACACAGAAGGTTCCCTCTGAACATCAGAAGACACTTTTCCATGTGAGGATGACTGAGCACTGGCACAGGTTGCCCAGAGATACTGCTGAGTCTCCCTCCTTGGAGATACTCAAGAGTTGTCTGGATACAGTCCACAGCAACTTGCTCTAGGTGACCCTGCTTGAGCAGAGGGTTGGACTAGAGGACCCACAGAGGTCCCTTCCAACCTCAGTCATTCTGTGATTCTCTGATCTTTTCCTGTTACAGACTGTAAGGCAGAGGATGACCTTCTCACTCAAATTTAATACTGAGTGTCTTTGCTCTGGCTAATGTAATATATAAGAACAATTTCTTGGTGCAATTCTTTTCTGAAATCAAATAGCTTGAGCTAGAGTGTATTAAAGGGATCCTTTCTCTGAGAACTTTGAGATTAAAGGAAGGACCACAGGAAGAATTTCCAAAAATTGATGTGGCAGGTGAACCTGAGCATATCTGAGTGCCAAATTACACATCATTCAGGGTCCTCCTTTGCCACCTACAACTTCCTCTGGATACACCTTTTGGCTTGGGCAACATGAAAACAGCACTGGGGATCTTGCGTCCTTTTTCAAAAGTAAAAGGTATGAAGCAATTCAGCAACAGGTAACTCTGAGGCAGCTGGTGAGCGGGCAGGCCCAGGTACAACAAGGGGCTGAGAGGCAGGGTCACAGAGAGCACACTGTACACAGACACGAAATAGTTCTTTTCACTATGAAAGGTCTCATCACACGGTACTTGGACTGTGCTTTTCCAAGTACACACTGCATAGCTGTATTTTTCATTGAGAAGCTCTATTAAGCTTTAGAACAAGACTGTAATCAATCACTAATGTGTTTTCTGATGTTTGTGATGATCAGCTGGAATGTGCTATTTAATATGAAAGCAGTGTATGCATCACTTTTACTGTAGACTGGCACTGAATAACCTCACAAGTATATTAAACTGTTAATTTGACTTTAGTTTTTCTAAACGCTTCAATCTAGGCTGTGAATTCTTTTACTTAAAGAGCATTCATCCCTTTCAAAATAGAGCACACTGCTTGCTTTCCCTTTTAAATACCTCAGCTATAAAACAGTTGCAAACATTGAAGTCAAACCAGCAAAATATTGTGGGAATCATAAAGTGAATAATATTATTTTAAACATACTTTCAGGTACTTTTCCTAACAATATCAGGGATATATTTCTTGTATTTGATGATGCACGTTTGCTGATAAGCCAGGTACTAATTAACATACCCTGCACTTAGGATTCCCTAGTGACAATCAAAGAACAAAGGCCTTGGGAATGATTAACAATCAAAGCTAAAGATAACAGCTGACTTCAGATCAATCTGATCTTTACCAGAATGCATTTGGCTACAAAGACATGAAGTAACCCCTGTAATCCTTAAAGTGAGGTTACTCCAATCATACAGAGGCCACAAAAATAGCGCTTGAAATTTAAGAGGTTTATGATGGCCAGGGCCCTACATGAAGAAACGTCAAAAGAAAATATTCATTATACCTAAAGTCTGCTTAGGCTTGAGAGGCCATTTAACACCTATGGCACAGCCTTCAAGCTGGGAAAAATGCACTTCATTTTCCTATCCTGTACACAACCAGTTAACTCTCAGTTCTGCCTCTCCCTCTGCCCCTCATCTTCACTAAATCCAAGTGATCTCCTCTTACACAACATTTAGGTGACTTACTTTCTTTCGAGTGTGCTGCTACACTCCACTCTAAATAAGATCAACTCTTTGCTTTTTCACCTTAATGTTCTGCTTTAACTATGCTGAATCCTAAAGCATATTCTATTTTGGGAGCATCCTAGTTTTTGGCATTTTTATAAATCAAGTCCTCAGCAACCTGAAAGTAGAGTGATGGTTAGTGTCCAAGGCTGCAAATCAGCTTAGCTTGGTTGCTGATAAATATGACAGAAACATGTGTCTGCAACTAGTAGTTTTCTCTTGCTAGGACATTTTTAGGGGCTAAAAAGGGAAGATTTTAACACATCCAATTGAAAATCTCTCCCAGACATGTTATCTATATCTTCTTAGCATACTGTTCTGGGGCTGCTAGTGTAGAAAGAGCAGGGAGAACAATTTAAACCTTACTGAAATTGAGCAAATTGGATTGTGGTGGCTAAGTTCAAGTGAAAGCTTCTTGTAAATGAAGAGCTTACAACTATTTGGCTGGCAGAAAGCCATGTGATCTTACTCATCTAATTCGCAGAAGACTTTTAGATAGTGACAAATCCTGCTTCAGCAGCTGCACGTGTGCAGGTGCAGAATCACAGAGGTACTGCAATGAACAGTTAAGCATGAACAGCAAGAAGGGGAGACAGGATACTGCTGCTCTGTTGTCAGTGCTGCCCCTTGCTCCCTGTGACAATTCTGTTACTAATTTCTTATTAAGCACATCTATGGAACTTCATTGACCACTTACATTGTGTGAGGGCAAGATAAAGAAAGATGACATGTTTTAGGACTCCAAATAACTGGGTCCTGCCACAGTCTGTTTAGAAGCATATTTTAATCCCTGTGAGAATGACTAGAAGATAAGAGCTAGACAGGGGTAGAGATTTGAAGAGCTGGGAGTGAAAAGATGAGGAAAAAAAAGACATTAATGCAATGCAAGGAGAGGATAAAGTGAAGGATCCAAATAGCAGCACAGGAAAATTATTTTCTAGAGGGATTTTGAATGAGACAAATAGATAGGAGGAATACTGGTAAAAACAACCCGTCAGGCTGAGGTGTCTCCTGGCCGTGGAGACAGAAGATGAGACACAGAATGGCAGGCGTGAAAGGATGGCAATGTTTCTCAAGTGAGCTGGAGAAAAGAAAGGAGAGATGGTGGGACAGATGGTAGCCCTGTTGACTCTGTGTTAGAGATCACACATGTGTAAGGAGCTATCAGACAGAAAGATTTGGACACAAGTGAAAGATAGGCCCAGGTGAGGGAGGGCAACATCTTTATGGACAGAAGGCCAGAAGAGGTTGGGGACTCTTAGTTTTAGTCCAAATCCAGTTCATAGTGAGTTTGAGTGAGTGTCTTACCCTCCTGTACACTCCCTGTCATTCAGCTACCTGTATAAGGTAAGGGCAGTGTTAATTGGAGGGTATGAGATTTAACAGATACAGGTACAGTGCTTAGAAACCTCTGCATGACTCTGTTATCAGAGTGCAAAATATTATTTACCCCAATATAGAAAATACATTCTTTCTTTCACAAGTTAGTTTGGTGGCTTCCAGACACCTGCCCTTGCTTCCTTGCAGGTAGAAGAAAAGCTCCACCAAAACTAGGTCCACAAGTTTCAAGAAACTTCGCTACTCTAAAGGAGCAGCCTTGAAGACCACGAAGTTGTGGGGCTGAAGATCTCTTCAGTTTCCATTCTGAAAGACACCTTAATCTAGCCAAATGTCTCACATGCATTAAGCCAAGAGACTTGCAGTGGTTTCCCAGGTTACAGTTCATTAGTATCTGTATCACAGAAGACCAGGAAGCACACTAAAGTACAATGCAGGTTTCATTGTTGCATGGTGCTGACAGACACTGTATGCTTCTCGTACAGAAAATTAGACAGGCCCTGTTACTTCAGGTATTTTTAACTTGTGTTATGATGAGAATTTTAGAAATAGGAGAGCTGGCATAAAGAACTGCACGTAAATCCACAGTTCACAGCGTAAGGTGCTGTTCTTTCAAGCTTATGGCATCTAACAGCCACTGTAATAAATACCCACATGTGGGGAGGATTGATTTGCTGAACACTCTGCTGGACTTCTCTTTCTAGGACATGCATGCTGGCAAGTTTCCCAGCTACAGGGGGGATGGCTTGAGGCCTGAGGGACTGCTGGAAAACAGGCACTGCAGGCTAAGACACCTACCCAAGGGTGCAATCACAGAAAATAAGCACCCTTAGCACTCTCCCAACCCTGCTCCAAGGAAATATCTCCTTTAACTACATGACAATGAGCTACTTCAAGGTCATGGGGAGACTGGGGAAATTGTCTGCATTTTTATGCTTTCACAGGACCTGACCTTGAAAGGTGCTCCCTGTGGGAAAACCACGGAGTCCGCACAGGGCTCCAGCAGGATCAATGCCTACCTTGTACATGCAGCATTCCAGACATGGAGAGCATTTTCCAAGGACCAGGGCCATCAGTAATCAGTCTAGGAGTTGGGACTGCTCATCTGCTAGAATCAGTGCTTGTCATACTAACTCCTGCTGCTTCAGTGGTCCCTGTACTCTGCTCCCTGGGTGTCTCTCCAGCTGTGTTGTTCTGGCTCCTAGGAGCCCGCAGCTTTGATGGTCAGTGTTTAATAGTGCCCAATATCACAGTCTTACCACAGATTAATAGAAGTAACAGAAACAGTCAGGAGGGAACAGTGCACCTTCTGTACTTGGTGCTGTTTCAAAAGAACTGTATAGCAATATACACCAACTATCCAGAGTCTGAAGTATATATCTGAAGTGTCTGACTTCAGAGACATTAACAACTAAGTTTCATAGTGATTAGAAGCTACTGAATGAAAAGACGAGCTTGGAAAATGAAAGCAGGCTTCCTCATTCCATTTTCCAACTGCCCTGAAAGGAGGCAAAGAGATCTTTGTAGAAACTCTCTAAGAATATATTCCCTTCCCAGTTACTTTCCTGGATTTGCTGATGGATGGGACAGCTCATGGCAGAGGTTATTGGTACATTCAAACATCAGTTTCATAAGCCTATTATTACTAGAATCTGTGGGATAATTAATGCTTGCATGAGAAGTTAATGAAGGACAAAGATTCTTTACTGCTGATGGTCTCAGTGAAACAACTGTCTGGAACATATGAAAGAGCTATTGTCAGTAACAAATTACCATTACAGAGAGCCACGTGAATATAAATCTCTCAGGAAAGGTGACATGCTCTTTATTTTGTGACTCTTACTCCAACAGTGACCCTGCTGTCCATGTGCATTATCTCTCTGATGCACCCATTTGGCTTCTTGGTGGGAGTCTGGACAGTTGAAGGTCTCATCATTCTGCACTTCTGACAGAGTCCCATTTACCTGCCACCTGAGACTGTTCTTCTGTCTAAAAACTCTTCGTCTCTTCTCAGTCCAATTTAACTGTTTTTTGTGATCCCTGAGCCAAATACCCAGATGTAGAAGCCAGCATTTGAAGCAATATTGATGTCATTGTTGTGTCACTGAACAAACAAATATCATGTACCCTTCATCTGTGCAACGTGTTTCTGTACAGTGCTGCTAACTTGAGCTTTCATTTGGGTGGTAGCTTTCTCTCTCTAATGGCTAAGGGCCAGCAAATCTTTGGATACAAACTTGGAGGTAATTTAACTCATATCTAGTAAATCAGCTGGATGAGAGTGTGCATCAGAGCACAAATCCTGATTGAATTTAGGCAATCTAAAGGTAACAGGATAGAGAATTGTAGGTCTGGTTAACACTGTTAACATCATCTGCAGACAGGATTGTGTTTGCTACTCACTTTAAAATTAAATGTGACATACAAGCTAGATGTCACCAAAAACTACATTTTCAGTGCCTTGCAGCTTCTCAAGCATATTTAAGAAAATGTTCTATAAAACAGAATTGCTTTTCCCTCCGAGAAAAAAAACATTCTTCTGAGTTCTACTTGGCTGGTTAATGAAATGGCTTTCCATGTGGGTCATGATTATCTGGCTGACTGAGTATGAGTTGATCCTCATCCCATCAGGCTGTGATTCTTCTGAGATTGCTACAAATCCCACAAAAGTGCCTAAAACCTGTCAGTTTTTCCACTAGATTTAAGTTAGCTAAGGTTTGTAAAGCTGCCAGGGGAAAGAGAGCTCCTTGTGTACTTGGCTGCTTGGAAAGTTCTTGTGCATTTTTTATCCCTGCTGGTGCTAGAAAAGAGTTGCAAGGACAAATTGGTGCGTGGTTTTGCTCAAGATGTCTGTGCATTGCTTATGGTTAAACCCTGAAAATGCATACTGGCCAGGGGGAAATTCCTTGAATGTGGCCAGTCAAGCTCTTTCATATAAAACTAAGCCTACAATAGAGAAAAACAGCTCATTCCACAAAAACTGGTCTGGTACTTGAAGCTACAGGTGACCCTATATCCTCATTCTGTTTTGGGATGGCAGTTCATGTGTAGACCTGGATTCTGGACCAGACCTTTACAGTGTCACCTCTCTTTGTCATTCTTCATTGATCTTGCCAAGACAGGAGCCCATACCTTGTTTGCAGAGGTTATTTTCATGTAATTTCTTCAGAGTGGTTACAGTTCAAGGAAGAAGTGTTTTTACTGAAGAGGAAGGGAAGGGCTGCAATGCTAATGTTGGCATCTTCAGCCAAGTAAGAGCACACAGTGTGCCAACACAACCCCATTTGTATGGAGCATTCTTATATATATCCACACAGGGATTGCATCCTAGCATGACTGAAGTTTAAGATTGTTTTGAAAATATCTTTAGCATAATAGAGAGCAAAATTGGCTTGATCTCTATGCAACCTTGAGGAGGAAGAAGAGGAAAAAATGGGAAGGTTTTTTCCTGTCCTGCAATGGATCTGTTTCAGCTTGAGGGGCAAGATACTGGTGACTTTTCTGCTGCAAGCTTTATTGACCTTATAATGGTCCCTGTGCATTTGTATTGCTATAGACCAGTCCTTTTTCAAATAAATGTAACAATTAAATATTTAGTCATCTTGGACAGACAAGATGAGTGAACCCTCAAA
>WEIT01038621.1:7874-25329 GCA_013389985.1 Dryoscopus gambensis | reverse complement strand
GTCATGCAGGAAGTGTAGAACTGTGAAGGGTACTGACCTGTGGTTTTCAGTAGACGTTATTCCACAGAGGCAAAGCTGTTGAATGATTATACCTCAAAGTTCAAGGAATTCTATTTTCTGGAAGGGCTAGATGTGTGGACAGAGTAACTGGAGAAAGGACTTGTCTATTGCATGGTGTGGGATGTCTGTCTTTCATAATACTAAATAGCATACAAGAAAAGAAAAAAAAATCAAAGAAACATATTTATAGCAGCACTGTTCATTCTCTACCCTTGCAGTGCTGGACTTAAGGGAGTTTAGTAGCACTTGTCTATAGACATAATGCAAATCAGAGTAAACTCAGCCACACCAGCAGCTGCAACTGGTAAAAACATCTACATGTGTTAGCAGGAACATCACAACAAGACAAGCTGTAAAATCCCAGTGGTGCTTTAAAAATCAATTAATCTTTAAAAAGATGTCATAAATAAAAGGTTTCTTTGTGAGAAAAGCTCTGGAAAAACAATAAACCAGAAATCACAAAACATTCAGCTCCTGCACTGTCATTTCTAAAGAGGTGAAAGTGTCAGAAATTATAGGAACAAGACAAATGTGCTTTACTAACACTGCTCAGGAAGCTCACATTAACTACTAACAGCCATAGACATGCACATGTGAACATTCATCTGCAAATATGGGACAAAAGTGGTGAAGAGACTGATGTAATTAATTGCTCATGAAAAGCATGCAAAATACACCAATACTTGTGCCAATGTAAATGGCAGAGACAACAAACTGAATATAAAGGAAAACATGAAGATATGATGGAGAGTGATGGAGAATGGAAAATGCTTTGTGTGTTCAGTCACGTGCAACAATTGTTGCAGAATTTACAAATAAATGAAATGAAAAATAAATAGCACTATACTAAAAAAAAGGCAGCAACTTCAAATGTGAGATTTGATATGTCTAAGACATGATAGAAGATAAATAGTTTTCAAACATCTGACTGGGCTTAACTACAGAGGTCAGACAGTGATACATAAGTAAAAGTAGTGTAACATCAAAAGAGGGTGAACAGTTCCTTTATGATCAAGAGGAGAAACTGGATCTGTCACCCAGCAAAAATGAGTCATGTAATAGAGAGAACCGACTGCGATAGATTTTGAACCACAATAAAGATGGGCAGCTTTCACATCAAAGTCAAGTAAAAGCAATCTCTTAGGAATGCTCAGCATCTCATGTGATCTCAGCAGAAAGACGTAGACATCAGGTTCTGTATTGCCAACAGAATAAAAACACCCTTGACACAATGAAGGGTGTCCTGCAATAATGTAAGGACTGTAAGGACATGGAAGGACTTAGATACAAAAATCTAAGGATGGGGAGCAATTCAAAGCCCTTCAATGCTGCCACTGGGAACCCAAAATATTTTTGGTAAACTGCAAATCTGCTCTGCATTAGAAGAAAAAGAATGACAGAGGGGCAGACAGACAACTGTTGCCTTATCTAGAAGCAGCCTTCTAATATAAAAAGGCAGCAACAGAAAATAAACTATGCAAACAATACAGACATCACTTTCTTGTGAAACATCAATGAACCAGTGAGACAAGCTCAACATCTGTACAAATACAGTTGACTATTCACACTCAGGTCATTCTTTCAAATATACCGCCAAATCACTCAAACATTGATACTCACAAAATGAGATTATCTATTTTCCAGGTACATTGGTACAACAGTACCTGGAAAAAGAGGGAAGTTCTTAACTGAAACAAGATGAGCACAGACCCACAGTACAGAGCTAACAAGCTAGTTACAGATATCTGACACAATATTAAGGCATCTTTAAATGCAAAAGATGAATCAGAAAAATAACCCCTTACAAGAATGGGCAAAGCTGAACAGACAGATAAAATTGCTAAGATTTTAAAAGAGGTCTGCAAAAAGCAAAGAAAATAGGCAATTAGTTGTTCCCAGATGGAATATTTTGAATAGTTCTTGGTAAAAGTAACCTGTCACAATATCTGATACTGTAGCTGGCTTTGTAGTACCAGCACTACTTCAGCTCACAAAAATGGAAGAGAAACACTTGCCAATCAGCAGACTCAAGAACTCTGAGTACTGTGGGGTCATATAAGGATCTAACTGTTTTGGGGCAAAAAGCGCAGACTTTTATTTCATGGGGACATGAATATGTACAGTCAGTACAAACATGAAGCAAAATCACAATGATGAAAGATGATGAAATATTCAAATCTTGAGATTTGAGCATCAGCTCTTAGAAACGACATAGATCTAACAACAGCTGTTGGAGGGAGCACTCAAACCTGAACTGCAGTGGCAGGACCAGCTGCCAGGGAGGTCCTGTATTTCCTGGAGACATGCACTCTTGCCACAAGTAACTTCTCTGGAAAACGACATGGTAATAAAGCATGAAAGAGCTACTGTTCTAAACTAAGAGGAAAACATTCTCTGTTGCTAAGGGAAATCAGGGCTTAGTTAACTCATCACTTTTTTCATAACGGATACACATATATATGAGTACAGAATATGCCTCATGATGCACATTCATGGAATGATTGCTATGTGAATTGATTAACTCCTTTCATAGACACGATCCTCAGATTTAGTTTTGCTGTTTACATTTTAGCTGCCATTCTTGATTACAGTGTGGGGAGATGTTCCTTCTCTACTTTTGAGCACTGGTGATACTCTAAGCAACCCAGCAGACAATTTGGTGACAGCTGATAGAGGTTGCTTTCTGGCTTCTTATGCAGATGACATTTAGCCGCTGGGCTGCTCTTACTGATGTTTCTTCTTTAACTCAGTCTTCATAGACACAGAAAAGAATTTTTCTGTATTTTACCTTTTGTAAATATGCCAGCTTTAGGTAACAATATAGCTCTTTCTGCAACAATGAAGTATCATCTGGTGTAGTGAAAAGTCAAATGCACTGGTACTGTGATAACTCTCCAAATATTTTTGGTTGCTAGTCTTGGATTTTCAGTCCCAGGCAAAATGTACACACATCATAAATATAACTACAGTGTAATGGCAACACTTGTCTTTTGCCTCCTCAGTACTGAGAAGTTTGAGGCTTAAAATAGTGATGTGCTTGCTGCATGAATAGTATTAGATAGACAGATGGTACACTGTTCTCACTGTGTAATCATACAACCCATACTTCCATGGACCTACCTACTGCCTGGTAGTCAGCATGTGAATACAAAAGGTTAACTTGTTAGGCATGCCCTGGTAATTGAAGAATTGTCAAGTGTTTTCTGCACTGCTGAGCACACTGGTGCCTGCTGATTATTTTCTAGGGTTTTAAAATGTATCTTTCTCTTACTCTTTTAATAACTCTTGCTGGAATGGAGAAACAACAGAAACTGATGTGCCTTCCTAAGAGAATTCTTTCTCTCTTACTGTTTATATATACACAACTGGGAAAGTCATGCTCTCCTCATGCATCGTAACTGCTGACGTAGTGGCATATCCTATAAACGAGGTCCAGTTTTCAGGGGAATTGCTACATTTCCTTTGAGGCTCCTTCTAACACACAAACTCATGTTGTAAGTGTCCTAGCTTGTTCTTTATTATTCTTTTTCTTTTTGCATTAAAAAATTCAATTCATTTTGTAAATCATTCACAATAGTCGCTGCAGTGATATCACCGTTTGGTTTAAGCACCTTTTTCCATTTTATTTTGCCAAGATTAAATGACTTTTTATCCCTACTGTGTAAGCTCTGTAGCAGTTGTTTTGGTCCCTTTGTAGCTAAGCTTATCTCAATGTGATTTCTATTTCTTTGTTTCTGAAATATTACCTTTATTAAACTTTTGCTTTCTTAGATAAAGTGTGAAGCAAGCATTGGAGGAGTACATAGGGAAACCCATTGTATAAACAAGAAGTATCTTCTTATGCAGATACGAAAAAACTCTTTGTCTGGGAATTCCTCAGATATACAAAGAGAACAAAACGCTGCAGTTTCTCTCCATGCACACTCTATTGGTTTTGCTGGGATTTCTCCAAATAAAAAATCAAATTTCAATACTGTGTTATTACCCAGAAATATGTTCCCAGGACTCTGCATAAAGGTTTTCCTTAATTCCTACTTCTCTGAAATAGTCTTGTCATACAAGCCTAAAAAATGCTCTGGGAAGGCTTAGTGAGGCATATTATCTTTGATTTTTTCTGTTGCCCTGCACACAAGTTTATCTAATCAGATGGTGATTGCAGAAGCCTGGATCCATCACAGTTGTTAACATTAACTGAGGTTTGCAGAGTCTTTCCTTTCATCTTAGCTTGTCCTGAGACAGCAGTTTCCAAATTGATCCAAAGCAGCTATTGCTGGGATGACTATAAGGAATAGTTGAATAATGATGATTGGGCAGAATTAATTTATTATTCTTATTATTTTCTGTGTGGTCATCTCTTTTCTATGGCTCACTATGGTGTAAAGAAAAGATCTGATTCCTATTAAAAAAAGAAAAAAAAATCACATTGATTTCTCTAGGCTCTTATTCATGTTCTGTGCCCCATTTTAGCCATAACCTTGTTAGAGTCCTGATCACAACAATTAGTGCATTATACAATACAGAAACAGTTTGAATGCTGAGAGTTGTAATAGTTGATTAACTGACAAGTGAATCCTCGGTTTTTATGTTCTTCAAAAATTTTGTACTATAGGGCTGGGAGCCATTCAAAGTTTCAGTGTTTTGCTGTTAATGAGAGCTTTTTATGGTTTTATGGTTGCGTATACATAATGGTATGGGCCAAAGAAAATTATTAGCCTTGTTAGGGACTCTGAGTCCCATCTGTATTCTGCAGCACACAGCTCTCATTCTCTATTTTTCTTTTGTAGGAAAGTGTTTTAATTCCTACTGGAATTCCTACTGTGAAATCACTTTTGGAGAAACAGAGAAACTGATACTGATGCAGACACTAATACATCTGCCTTGAGGCTATTCTTTGTTTTCCTTTTTTTTTAGCACAGCCAGCCTAGCCCAGCAAAAAGAAATAAGATGATAGAAAAGGTAAATGGTTTCTTCATACTTTCTTTCTCAGAAACAAACAAAACCTACCGAAGGATCAAACTCCTCCAAGTATCAGCATTTAAACTAGTCGCCAGCTATCTGGCATTAAAAACAAGTCTTGTTGAGACTCAATTTCTTCAACCTTGTTTTGCAACCTCCAGTACTAATTGGTGCTCAAGGTACATGGTGGACTAGCTGGCTTTTATATTTGTTTTCATCGCAAAGCCTCTCTCGATCTTCAATAAATTATTTAATCCTTTGTGCGTATGGATGATCATTAATACTGATTCTTACTAAGCCTCTACATACACATACTCACACACATATAAAATGTGCAATTGCTTTCATTTTACTTAATGGAGTTATAGAGTGATCTATTGAGACATGACACTGTGTGCATGTTGTAAATAATTCAAGAGTGAAAGAAGCTGCATAAGCCTTCAGAATAAATATTGCACGTCACCTAAAATCAGAAAGACATTTGATTCCACTTCTTTAAAATTCCTCAGGTAGCAAGAGATATGACTGAGAAATTTAAAAGTACTGCTGAGCTAGAGCTAAAATATTTTCTCTCCCTCCCTCAAAATCTGCTTCTCAGTAAAGTCTGAGACTGTAAAATATTTTACTTGCTAAATAGCATTAAATTTTTAAAAGTGTGATGATGCCTTAGTATCTTTGAGTTCAACAGGGAAATCATAAGTATTCATTCTATCCAGATATTTTATCACGGCAAGGAAAAGATTTTTGGCATTTTGGATTCTGTTGCAATGATTTCTGGTTGAGGCTTTTCGAACAGCCTATAAGTAAGGATATATATATATAAGTTAGGATACGTACCTGTTGTAAGTCAGCATTTGAACATCACTGGTGAGCGTGCCAATGCTTGGTGTCTGTTGGTCACAAGTAACTCAGTGTAATGCCCTCCACAAAGCTCTGAGTCAGGGGCATTGTCTCAGGAACAGCAAAATGGTCTGGATTTCATGTAACTCTGCTCACACAAATTGGTTCACCTGCCTGTTCAAATGTGGAAAAAGTATCAGGCCCTGGACATGATTATTATTTTGTGTGTGTGACTTTTAAGTATTTTTTTTCTGGCTGACCAGCTTGCTTAGTCTTGACAATGAGCTGGAAGAGTTTTTTTTTCTTAGGAGTTAGTCCAGGGTCCATCACTAGGGAAAGAGTGGTATTTGTGCTTATTAGCTTCCTAATGACCACAAACCATGGAGCAGCGCAAATCCCGAAAACTGGGCCTTGCTGCATTCCCACCTCAAACAAGTGGTGTCACAGGATGTCTGCCATGGCAGCTAACACAGCCATGGCACACAGCAGAGTAGGCTGTGCCAGGCACGGAGCAAAGGGAAAGCAGGAGGCAGCCTCACTCTTGAAGCTTCTGATCTGTTCTGGGGGGACAAAAACAACTAAAACAAAGCTGTGCCCTTTCACTTGGTTTTCTTGGCAATGGTATGGCTAAGCCTCTGGAGATTTTGTGGGTTTGCTTTGCTTATAATTAAAAATTCATTAATTAGGGTTAATTTAAAAACTGAAAACAAATTTTAAGGCTAGTTAAATCTTCCAGAATTCTTGCCTTTTTTTTAAAATCGTTTTGTTAGCGTTTGGAAGGCTAACATAGGAAACAGTTCAGTTACACAATAGCTTGCTATGAAACATTCACCTCAATAATCTATTTCCAGCTTATCAACCATCTTGATAGCTTGGGCAGGAAAATTACAATAGATTTCCAACAGCAAGAACAAAATATTGCATAAAACACAGTCCCACCTCTCTTCTCTTTTTCACAGCCAATGTCAACAGCATAACCAATTCTGTGTGACTCCATCTGTCCCAAGGCTAAGTTCAACTTTTTAAAATGATTGTGAAAGGGACATCAGATCAGTTTTCTCCAGATAAACATTTATTTGGTTGTATTTTTATGCTATTATTGAAGATGTGTGTGCATAGAAAGAATTGTATAAATTATCGTTTTTCAAAAGCTGTGGAGTGAATATATTTTATGATCATTATACCTGTCTGATGCCATGGTGCTCTCCCAGCCAGTTGTGAATTGGCCTGGCTGTTTGTTTCCATGTGCTCCCAAGCCAGCTGGATATGGGTAGGATCTGCTCTTTGGGGTTTGCTGGTAGCAAGGTCTCGCCAGTGTTCAAGCCTCAGTAGACCAGTTCCCTCACGCTCCTCTCACAGCTGACTGAGGTTGTGGGCTATGTGGATATCTCATTTACCATCTGACCCTCGGTGCAACCCTCCAGGAGAAAGGCACTCTCAATACTGCATGGTCAAATCAGTGTTTCAGCCTTGTAGGATCTGGTCTGCCCTCCTTCACCTCCAAGTTTTCCTAATGTGCTGTGGCAGCTGTTTACCTGAACAGAAGTCTCTGAGCAGGAAGCTCCACCAGTAACGCTTCCATCTCCTTGTGGATCATTGTTTCAAGGAGAAAGATTTGGAAGAACGGAAAGTCAGTTAAAAAACTCGGTGCCAGGCAACACCAAGGGTGACTTTTTGAGCATGTTCTGGCACCTTTCCTGGGGAAAGCAGCTCTGGAGTGGGTCCTTTAGGCCACCCTGGTGCCAACATGCAGGTGCTCAGTGTGCAAGTCAGACCAGAGCTTCCAGTTTGCTAGAGGTGCATCCCACTCTACAGTCTACAATTATAAAATTTTTCTAGTGGCCACTGATGGTAGTAATGATTCCTCTTTTAGTCATCAAGACATTTTCCAGCACTAGGAAGGGCTTTTAGACATCTCCCAGGACACTTCATTTGCACACAAGTGAAAATATGATGGTCTTAAACATGATCTAAAAGGCTTTAAAGAGCAAATAAAGCTCAAGTCTCCAATGCTTTGTTTCTGAATCTGTTCTGAACAGAGCATTTTGTGTGGAATATTTAAATGTATTAAGTGTTTCTGTGGTCAATTTGCTGATGCCTGAAGTGAATATGATATTCATTACAGAGGTTTACTGGAGTTTTCTTGTCCAGAACATAGCTGAAACATTGGATTTTCCTTTGTTACCTTCACTACAGGCAATACATAGTTCAGTAAAGCTAAGGCTGAGTAAAGTCACAGGGAAACACTTTATGATGTGACCACAGGCAAAAGCCATGACTTGTTCCTTCCCATGCTTGAGAGAGGTAATTATGGTGTTTCAGGATATATAGTGACAGATGGACAAAGGTATGCTTTTATATTTATTCACAAGTATAATTTAATACCCAGTTCTGAGCAGAATGGCTCTGTGTATTAATTTGCATAATTGGAAGGGGCTTGACATATACAGCTGCATTTTCTCTTCCAGTAATGCTACTCTTCTGTCCCCCATAGTCTGACTAAACTTTGCAAGTATCCTGTATCACAACTCTCTGATGCTCACACTGCTATCAGAAGGGAGTTCTGATTTGTTTGAGGAAGCTGGCGTTGCTGACCGTTAACAATACCATTTCAGTTGCCTGACCTTGCTGGTAAGTAACTCCAGTGGTCATCTCCAAAGGGTGGTATTATCTCTTGTGTCAGAAAGGACTTCAGCTACTGAAAAGTTTGTACAGGGAAGTTTTATTTTCTTGTCACATGCAAAAAGGTGGCCTGTTGTCACTTAGAAGAAAGCAATATGGACAAACAGATGCTCAGCAACAGCTCAATTATTTATCTATTTTATAATTTCAAGTTACCCTAAAGCATGTCTCTGGTTTTACTGATAGATTACTTACTTTTATGTTTAGCTGCTTCCTCACTCCATTGTTTCCATGGTAACACCTCTGAAACATTGCTTCTTTCTGAGGAGATGAAACGTAAAGTGGCTGGAATATTTGAGTGTTTAAATATTAAATGAAAACAACAGGAAAATGGTGGAGTGAGTCACACAATACAGGCAGGTGACACCCACAATATCTTCTATTAAATTGGACTATGGGGTAATGCTACCTTTGCTGTGATTCTCCTACAAGCTGAAAACTGCAGCCAGCTCTTAGGAGTTGTCCTGAACCTGGGCTATCCTGATGCTCAGAGGCAGCTGAGCACACTTATGGCCAAGACTGGCTGAAAGATCCTGCTGCTAACCTCTGCAAGGAGTTAGGAATAGCAAAGAAGTTAATTTGCAAGAGAGCTGTATTTATTATTTGCCAGTGATAAACATTTCTTGTTAAAATTGGCAATAACTACAAATTTTCTTGGTATTTTGCTGTAAAGTCTCTTAGGAAGTTAACATGGAAATACTGTAAAAAGTGTTCCTGCCAATGTTTGAAAATACGCCAGCATTTGCTTTGACTGTGTCTTTTCACTAATGGTAACAAACATCAGTTATCTGGGTTTGGAGGGGGCCGTGCTGCAGATGTGGTCATTTTTGTAAACTTAAGTGGAACTTTCATGGAGGATTCTTAATGTGCTGCAGCTACAGTTATGCCTCTCTCCTGCTACACCAACCCTTTTCAAATTCACAGTACAAGACTTGATCTTCAAAGTGGATGTAGTGGTGCTCATTTCCCCAGTCTAGTTTGTTTCACTCATCCTTCTGATCCACTTTGATCAGAAGTGTTCCCTCTGTCTGCTCCCACCGATGACTGAGCCCAGCCTACTTGCTTAGAACCATCTTTTCTTGTGTACCAAAGCTCTCTCTTCCTTCCCTTAAATGCCTCCTTAGACAAATACCTTTCTCCTTCCTGTTCTGAACTTGGACTTCCAACCAGCCTTCTCTGTCCTCCCCACTCTTGTCTGAACATAATGGGGAGCAAATTAACCCTCCTTTCTCATCTTTTCCACATGAGACAACATGAAACAACAATGAAATAAATGCCCTAAATTCCTCATACAAAACACTCCATTGAGCACTATTCCCAGTCCCTTGGTTTCTCTGACTGCCATTCCCTCTAGACTATCATTTTACATGATTTTATACACTGAATTTATCTTCCTAGGACAAGGTTTTTTTCTTCCTACTGTCTATAAAAGAACTTGATTTCTACTAACTTTACAGAAATAAATGGTAAGGATATTCTTCCCCTTCTCTGATTGACAGTTACAATTCCTTTTAGCTTTAACATTATAGGTTTTCAATAGAATAAACTTTTGTTTTTGAAAATCTGTGGTCATATGAGGGGGAAAATTCCCAGAACTCCCCAAGGTCTGCTCACTAACGGTGTTAAAAAAAGATGCCAGCCAAAGTAGGAGGTGTAAATTTTCTTAACATTTTTCACCATCATTTTATTTTAAAAGCTTTGATAGGCAGTCAAACAGCAATTTCAGTATAAAAATGGGTATTAAGTTTCAGAACAAGCCCACTCAACATTAGGGAGAGTTAGTGTTGCCTTAGGAAAAGGGAATGAACAAGACGACCTTTCCAGGTTCCTTCAACCATGTGTTCTACAAGTCACTGAATAAAGAGTTTTCACGTTTCCAATAGTGTTGTTTCAAGGACATTAGTTGTCAGGACACACATTCCTGCACTTGTATATATAGCGTTTGGAGTTTGCAGTTGGTTTTTTCCATAGTCACTAAGGATGAATACTTGTTCTTCTTCTCTTTCTAATCTAATGAGGGAAAAGAGCTGCCCTGTTGAATCTCTCCAAGCTACCCCAACAGGACTTTCACTGGACCTCTTTGGCCTTCAGGCTTTCAAGCACTGACCCCATCTGAGGCTTTTTTTTGTGAGAGAATTCTCCATACCTTCCTCCTGTGTATTCATAAGATCACAGCAGCCTGTGGTTTGGGCTAAAAACACATAGCTGTTGAAAATTTTTCTCACTGTAATGAATCAATTTTTTGCTTAGTTAATGATCCTTCTCATTCTGAGGGACTAGCAAAGGGTTTTGGAAAAAATTCCCAGTAGGTATGAAAGCTGAGTAAGAGTGTAGTTGACTGAGGTGTGTGAAGATGTCTCCTCAGTAGCTGTTTTGAATTTAACTTATTTCAGACACACCAAAACTTTCCAAAAAGAAAACAAATGGAGAGCATTTTATGGAACTGAATTTAGTTTCTTTATCTGGGAGTGGAATGAGATTATGAAGAGCAAACAAATGTGTTGTATACTGATGGAAAAAAGTTCTGTGATTAGCCCCAGTCCCTTGTGTTTAGCATGATGTCAGCTAACCTCATTCCTCACAGTTAAGGGTAAGCACAGTCAAATTTCCCCAGTCCTCTGGGAGTAGGGCTTAGAATCAGTATTAAGCTTGAGCCCATGTGTAGATTTGAAGAGCAGAAAAGAAGACATGAAAAATTTGCACTGGGCCTAGAAGATTAAGAAGTGGCGGATAAAGTTGTGTAGCAAACAAGAGGGAAAGCACGAGGGAAGCAGTGAAATAGGCAGAAGAGAAAGTGACTGTGAGAGCAGAGAGGAATAGAAAATCACTGGCAAAATGAAAACATAGTAAAATTATTTGACACTGGAATTCACTGGAGACAGCAAACTTGAGAAACTGAGAGAGACAGTATGTGTGTGGGGGAGTATATGCTGTGTAACCATCCCTGCAATTTAACCTCCATTTCAGTATGGCTTTATGCACGTGCATGAGTTCTTCAAATCTGGCAAGCATTTAATCAGATGCCTATATCGCTGCAAAGTCTAGAGGGCATTAAACATAGATGCTGTGATGAATTTGGAGGGTTTAGATAATATTGATTTAAGGCGGCAAATATTGAGGGTTTTCTAACAAAATCCCTTTTTTAGCTAGATGTTGATTGAAACCTTATGAACCAAAGAATACATTGAATGCCACTGATATGCATAACGTCTCTCATTCTGTCCGGCGAGAAGACATTTTGGTGGTCTTGGAGAAATGAATAGAGCCAATGTACCTAAGCTACAATGCATTAACAGCACACGTGAGAGATCAAGAGTCAACTGATCTTATTTTCTTTCAGTTTAAAGATGACATCAGTTGTATAGATCTGGCTGGTACCATTTGTTCTTACTGTATGGCAGGAAGATTACTGACATCAGCTTGACCTCCTTCCTGGGCTTCTGTGAGGCTGTTCATGGCATGAAGGATATGAGGAACTCTTGCTTGTAGCACCTCTACATACTGTGGGAGAATCCCATTATTTTTGAGTGACTGTTGTTAAACTCCCAAGTAGGGTCTTGGTGAGCATGTGGCTCCTAGCTAATTGTTGAAGGTGAGGTGTAATCACAGATGCTCCTCAGAAATACAAAGTAGCATTACCCAAGATTATGAAAGAGAAATCAGCAGTTGGAAAACTGCATGACATAAAACACGAGGGAGGAGTTGGATAAGTTAAAGGAAAATGCGGTTCTATATTACAATGCGAGACTGACTTCTTCATAGCATTTCAATTTCTGTTCACAGCTGAGTTATTTACAGCCTTGGAAGCAAAACAAAGGTCTGAGTTAAACTATAGAAATAACCCTTTATTAAGGAATACTGCCTCTGAAGCATGCAAAAGTGCTATGTGATAACACAAGTGGCAACTCTCCACTAGAACTGGGAGGTAAAAATCTGAGAATGCATAGAAAGCATGGAAGATCTTGGCACAAGGATGAGTTCTGGTTATTACAGCTGGAGCTTCTCTGTAATACAGTGGTCCCAGTTCAGGGTTTACCCATCACAGAGGCTCTGGCTGAACCCTCAGTGCTGATGCCAACAATGGATCTGCTTTCTAAATTTCAAGTATGGTTCAGCAGAGCACCTTTCACCAGTGCTTAAAGAACCATCTGGGTGTATATATATACACCTAAGGAGGTAGGGTGGCTGGAGTTACAGTTCAACACTTGAATTTGCTTTCTGCAAGCTGGTATTGTCAAGTCATATTTGTGTGTCCTTCTTTGCGAGGAACTAGGTCCTAAATAAACACAGGATTGCTTCTTCCTTGACAGTCAGGTAATTGTGGACATGACGCTGGTAGCAGATTGCCCGGAGTCTGCACAGCGTCTAACAGCCGAGGGTGTCCCGGGGCGGGCCCTTGGCACAGCCACGGCTGACGCAGATCTGTTACAAAAGTAATAACAGAACACGCTGGCCCTCTCGCAGGGAGCAGGCTGCAGAGCCATGTAAAAGGAGCGCTGGTAAAGGCAAAGGAACAGAGAGGGGGCCTCTGCGGCTTCAGAACTTTAATAGATGCAAACACATAACAAAGCAGAAAGAGCAATGGCCGGGGAATGAAGCCCCTTTTTGTACAGGAGCCAAAAGGGGCGGGATAAAGAACTACAACCAATGGAGTTCTGTAAATTATAGGATGACAGGGGAGAACATCCAATGGGACAAACTCAGGGGAGGGTTCTATTTGAATGAACAAATTGGGCACCAAATACAACAGAACTTTCCAGCGATCATACATATTCCATAAGGGATATGCATAAACATAAGGGCATACATAAAACTGGGTGGGGACATCTTGAACCTATAACAGAACAATATGCAGAATACAGTTCCTGGGGGAGCACGGGAACTCGCAGTGACCAGAATGTTAGATTCCAGTGCCCTGAGTGCTCATCCACCAGGAATTCTTTGGTGTGAGCGCTGCAACCACTGCCACAGGCACTGCAACAATGCCAAGCTAAGGTTCTCTCCATGGCTCCCTTATATGAACCACCTGGGCCAAATAGTAAAGGCACGATCCCAGTCTCTTTTCTCACCACTGCTTTTTCTCTCAGTTAAATTTTTATGGCTTATGGGAGATTTTGGGGTCTTTTTCTAACGGAACATTGTTGGCTTTTCTCTGATTTTATCTCTTGACCTTGCAGACAGGACAGAGGGGTTGATACTGGGATGCCGGCTATATCAGTTAGAAAAGTTGGACTTGAAAAGGCTCCTAGGGCTGGTTGGGTACCTGTCACAAACAATCACCTTCTAATCATCCAGGCTTCTCAGCTAATGCACTTCCATCTCTTCTGTGCTGGAACAGTCTTCATGGCTAACTAACAGGGCCTCAGCTTCTAGTAACCCTGCCGTGTCGCTGCTTTTTCTGTTCCTTTTAGGGGGTGCCACAGAAAATTAATCCAAACATACTTCAACTTTCAGCAGCATCAATATTTTCTTCTCAGATGAGCTGCTTTCATGGATCTCCTGTGAGACACTTCTCTAATTCAAAGCCTTTTGGCTGTTTCTCAGTTCAAGATACTAATTGTGCTTGAGATGAAAGACAAGCACATTTGGCAGTTCTAGATGAAACTAACATTAGTGTGTGCTTCTAGTGAGACATTTTGGCGTGGGACATACACAAAAGTTACATTATCACAATGATGAACACAGCAATAAGAAAGAAGATTTGTTTCTTGTGTTTGGCTTAAAGACAAGTGCTATTTAATATCTTCTTCCTCTACACTTTGTTTTGATGATATTTCCCAAACACCTTTAATTTTCAAAATGCAATTCTTTCAGCATTCTTAGACCTAGTCTGGAAAACATTTTGTTCTGATTATATTAGAAACAGAATATCTGAGGTATCACCAAACCACTCACTGTGAAAGCATCACTCAGAAAACCATGTTGTGTCTTACTCCTCTTTTTTTTTTTTTTTTTTGAGACTATTAATGGAAGACCTCACTGAATTTATATAGAGTTGCTCGGGTTGCAGTAAGAGATAGCAATAATTTAAGATTTAAAAAATAAATGCAAATTTCTCTGATGTCACCTTATGCAGAAGGCATTTGCTTCTTTTTTGCCTTCAACACTGTATCACTGCACCCTCACACACAGCATGGATGTCTTAAATCAGATGTAAGTGTTAGGACATCATTCCAGTAACAACCTCCATGTGAATGGCTCAAACATACTCAAATAGACTCTCCTTGTGAGAGGTAACTGGAGCACACCTCTTTCTTTGAGACATCCTACACAAAGAGTTACCTGACACATTTCTCAAAAAAACCCCAACTAAATAAAAGTGATTCGGAATTCTTTTCTGAAAGTCTAGTATTCAAGAACAATTTTGAGGCTGCCCTGTAATCACCAGACTGATTAAAAATCAGAAGCTTGTATGATTAGGAGATTAGTACTGTCTGAACTTTGATCTGCCTCATTTGTGTACACAGGAAAGGGAGAGACACACACCGTCATGCTGAGAACTGCTTTCATGGGTAGCAGATTTCTCCTCTGTAAGGGATTCACAAAAGAACCCTTCACTGTTTTCGTTCTTGTTTCTTGCTTTCAGTGGTTCACAGGGAAGGCCTCAAGGTTTCTATAGTCACTAACTGTTAACTCCAAACCAGACAACTTTATAATAGCCAAAAAAAAGGAAAAAAACTCTATGTCAAAACAGGCAATATTATAATTGCATTCCTGTTACTAACCATGTGCTTTGGTTTGATCCATGTGATGTTCATAGGATCCGACAGAATTAATGAAAATCCCTCACACGTGAAACTCAGGACCTGTAACAATGGTTCACTTCCACGGTCTTTATGTAAACAACACATTGACACAAATACGGAATATCTGTGAGTGACAGCCTCAACTCCAGACACAAATTTTCCTCAGTTGTGGCAAACTTATCATTGCATGTCTTAATATCAGTACCTCTTCAGATCAGGAGTGCCATGGCTTTGAAAATGTCTTCAGTGTAATAAGTGAATAAACACAGTAAACATAAAAATCACAAGTAACATTCATCAGCTGTGGGAAGAGACCCAACCATTAGAACAGCCTCTTTGAAGCCATGGCCCTTATAAATGAAGAATGGTCAGGCATTGGAACAAGCTGCCCTGGGAAGTGGTGGAATCACGAACTCTGGAAGTGCTCCAAAAAATGTGTAGATGTGGCACTTGGGTACATGGTTTAGTGGTGAATATGTCAGTGCTGGGTTAATGGTTGAACTTGATGATCTTACAACCTTAAAGGTTCTATTATTCTAAGCAGATTATAAAGTTATTTTACTGAAACCCCAACAAATCTCTGCAATCCCCTCCAGTGTCACCACCCTTCTACTGCTTGATAAAATCTTCATATGAAAAACTACAGTCTTGTCAGCACTGCAACTCTCATTAAACACAAAAGAAGGGGATGGGACTAATATTTGCATTGCCACTTTGAGTGGAAGGGGAAGCTTTAGTCCCAGAAAAGAGGTGATGGAGAGCCACATGAAGAATTAGCTCCCATCTATTATGACAGCTGACAGGGTATAAAGTGGCATCTTTACTGACATGGCCAAATAACACCTTCACTGGAGCTTAAAGGTCTTCAATGAAAAAAATCAAGTTCACTATAAATAAAGGTGCTGATCTAAAGACCTTCAGTTGCCTTTATCCAGCTTCCATAGCCTCTGTGTCTGATTAGCCTGTAAGTTCTTTTGGTCTTGGATGGCTTTCACCTTTCTGGGTTCAACTTTGAGATTTCCTATCTGGCCATGGAGAGAAATCAAGGGACATAACCCGATTTATAATCTTCTCTACTACCTTTTTTTGTAGTAGGCAAGAGCTCTCAGAGTTACTTTTCCTCTCTCAGCAGCTATAAAGGGAATGAAAGAGAGGAGACTGGAGCATGTCTCAGTGCCATTCTTCTGACATGCAGTGGTTTTCCTGCTTTAATGTAAATCAGAAAGTCAAAAGCCCATCAGAGCCTAAGTGCCTGTGGAGCTTGGACAGTTAAGACACACAAGTTTCTTCAGCTACGTGCATGTAAACAAGGAACAAGATTAACACAACTATTTCTCTTTGGTCCCCCAGCTTGAGTAATGCCTTTTGCACTTGAGACAACTGGCAGTCTTCAGCATGAATGCAGAGCAATTTCACATACAGCGTGTACCAAAGCATCCTGAGCATTGTGCTGCTGCATCTTACTATAGTGGATAGAATTCACAAGCAAAACTAAAAACCACATTTGAACAATGATGGGAAAATAGGGGATTGGTGGTATTTTGTTTGTGGTGGTTGTTTATGTAGGCTCCATGAGAAACAATGCTAGATATGTGTTGTATGTTCTGAATAATACAGACAATGATCCAGAGGGAATCACCTGAAAGGCCTTTTGTCATAAACCAAATGCTGTATCGATAAGAAGATCAAATGAGTTAATCCCATTTTGTCTACATGTGCTTTCTCACATGCACAGCGTTTCTAGGAGGAATACAGAACCAATGCGTGTGCTGTAGGAGGAAGTTCCCACCACTCGTTGGCTAACAGTAACCACTTAATTAATGTAAACATAAAATTTTATTTAAAAAAAGAAATGAAATCGCGGTGGCACAGCCTGGAATTAACCACCGTTTCAAAAAGTGGGTCATTAATTTGTTACCTTGAACACCACGCGTTCGTTGCAGTGCAAACTGAGCGCAGAAGCGCCATTCTTCCCATGGAAGCCCATCTTGAAACGCATCTCCTAGAGACTGGTGGAAGAGCCCNTGCCCGCTCCAGCCCCTCAGGGGACGCGGCCCCGGCCCACACCTCGGCACCTGCCGCTGCCCGCTCCCTTCCGCGCAGGGACGCCAGGCGCGACACCGACAGCGGGTCATTCCTGCGCCGTTTAGGGGAAAGGATTAATTTCGCCA
>WEIT01038620.1:185-11125 GCA_013389985.1 Dryoscopus gambensis | reverse complement strand
TGTACCATTGACAAATTGTAGGACTGTTTCTCATGCCTTGTGGTAAAACTATCCCATTGATAACGCTCCACCGGTGCAGCGTTGTTAATGGATGGCACCGTAAAAGCAAACTTTGGGGTGTCATTTGGATGCAAAGGAATAGTAAAAAACCAATCCTTTAGATCCACAATCAGAATGTTGACAGGAATCATTGTAGGGGATGGCAAACCTGGTTGTAAGGCTCCCATGGTTTCCATGACCGCACTGATTTTTCTGAGGTCATGTAGCAACCTCCATTTCCCTGATTTCTTTTTAATTATGAACACTGGGGTGTTCCAAGGGCTTGTAGATGGTTCTATATGCCCTTGAACCAGCTGCTCTTGCACTAAAGTTTTGAGGGTGTGTAACTTCTCCTTTTCTAGGGACCACTGTGGTACCCACGCAGGCTGAGTGGTAAGCCACTTTAGGGCTTGTGTGGGATATGTCACGCCCTTTAAAACAGTGGCCCCTGTTAAAAATCTGTCCCTACCCATACTCCCCATGCAGAAAGAACATCCCTCCCCCATAGGTTGAGTGGTGCTGCAGTGATGTATGGTCGTACGGTGGCTGTTTGACCTTCAGGANTGTATGGTCGTACGGTGGCTGTTTGACCTTCAGGATTTTTGACTAACACAGTTTTGCTGCTCAGGCAGCTCTGTGTGGTCCCCCCAAGGCCAGCAACAGTGGTTCCTATCGCTGTAGTAGGCCATGACCGTGGCCAGGTATGGGCAGAGATAACTGTAACATCTGCCCCTGTGTTGACCATCCCGCTGACCTTTATTTGCGAAGGCCTTGCCTGAGGCATCATAACAGTGCAGACCATATTAGGTCTTTGATCACTTACGACCTGAGTCCAGCACACCTGGGGTTTTCCAGTGGATCTGAAGCTTTGGTCTCCTTGCTCTACAGGCTCTGTTTTGGGAACAAAAAACTTAAAAGGGATGAGTTGGGCAATTCGTGTTTTTTCGAGGATTGTCACGGGTGGAGTAGGAGTTGAAACTAATGCATGTATGTGTCCAGTGAAATCTGCATCAATAATGCCAGGGTGCACAAAAATACCTTGTAGAGTAGCACTGGATCTCCCGGTCAACAGTGCACTCAGTCCTTTTCCGATGGGCCCGTGGGCCTCGAGAGGGACCTTGTGTACCTTTTGAGTGCTGATGGTTACTGAGATAGAGGTGGAAACATCCGTTCTAGCAGCTCCTGCTGTCCTTCCTCTAAGCTGGTCACACAAGCTTGCACAGGAAGGCGGGAAGATGCTTGTATCTCCACGTGTCTTCCCCTCGCGCTCGGTCTTCCATTTCCCTGGTCCTTGAAAAATTGTCTATTGGTATAAACTTTGCATTTGCATTGTCTGGCTGTATGATTAGGTTTCCTACACCGGCTACAATATATGTTGGCATTTCTCTGTTCTTGAGGTGTTCCTGTCTTATGGGGGCAGTTCGCTCTTAAGTGGCCTGGTTCTCCACATTTGTAGCACTGCGATGTCAATTTTACTGCAGCTACAATGGAATTTGCTATTAAGGGTGCATTGTGGGATTCAGATTCCACCTTGGCACAGGCATTTATCATTTCATTTAAAGATGGATTTTCACTTGGCAGTATTCTATGGTTTTTCGACAATCTTCATTGCATTGTCCTTGGCCAGTTGTAAAATTAATTGATTCCTGATCTCAAGATTTGTGATTTGTTCTTCCATTGCATCTTGTCTCTCTACAAACTGCAGGTATGGCTCTTTGACCCCTTGTTTGATCCTTGAATATTTTTGGGTCGGGTTAGCCATGCCTGCTACCTTGAATAAAGCCTGCATCCCTAAGTCTTTTGCTTGTGCTAGCACTAATGGATGTAATTTTGCCTGCAATTGTGGATCCCCTAGAGGTGGCAGTCCTAGAAGTTGACAAACTCCTACCCCAAAACGTGGGTCTTCTTGTGAAACTCTCAGGTTTTTTAGTTCCTGGTTTTCTGCACTGCTTCTCCAAGTCAATTCAAAAAGCATATATTGAATTGGGGTATAAATCAATTTCCCTAGCTGCTTAATGTCATATGGTGTTACCTCTTCAGTAGTTAAAAATCTCAGCAAGCTGGCAACAGCAGGGGACCCTACCCCATACTTGGCAACGAGCTGGCGTAATTTGGAAAGAACTGGCCATTGAAAAGGTGTATATTTATCAGGCTCAGTTCCGTTGCCTCTAAGTACAGGGTATGCTTCAATTGTTCTGACCCCAGATTTCCAATTGTCTGACATGGGTACGTCAATTTTCTCTGCTGCCTCATAACCCCCACTCACGATACCTTCTCGCTTTACCTGTCTCCAGACGCTGACTGGATCAAGAGTAGCTGTCGGCAGCACAGCAATGGCAGCATTCTCTTTTGGTTCGGCAGAGGGGTCATGACTCTGGTTCTCTCTGCGGGTGTGTATCGGGTTTCTAGTCAGTGTGTTCTCCAGGGGCTTTAACTCCTGTGGTGGCAGCGTGCGCGCGACAGCAGCAGCTTTAAAAATCTCCAATTTACCGGCACCTTCAGGTTTGACATCAGCTTGACTCCTGTGTGACAACACATCCCCAGGGTCTGCCCATGAGTTGCAGCCCTGGGTGGGCACGTCCAATGGAGGCAGGGTTGTAGGCATGGTCTCGCAGCCTGGCCAATCAGCTCCAGGTTGAGGCAGTCCGAGCGCGTCCGTAGTGACGCAGGATGCATGCGACTCCAGCACATGCTGTTCGGATGGCTGGGTAGGCACATTTGATGCCTCTCCATAGCGGCCATACATGGCTCTACAGCAGCGGGGCACGGCTTCACAGTGGCAAGGTAGTTTTACTGCGGCTGGGTGGGGTTTCGGCGCAATCGACGCCCTTCGTTGTCAGTGCGTCCCAGCACAGGCAAGTGGCGCAGCTCTGCATGGTCACGGCACGCTCTCTGGCGAGACACCCCGGCGCGAGCTGGCGGAGCCGCCCCGCTCAGCCGCGGGACACTCCTCTGGGGAACCGTCCCAGCAGGAGCTGGTGGAGCTGCCCCGCTTGGCCACGGCATGCTCCTCCGGGAAAACGTCCTGGCGCGGAGCGGCAGCATGACTTTTCACAGCTGCCTCACCTGTCCTCCTCTCTTCCATGCCCATTGCAGCGCCCTTTCCTTGCTGCCGGCCTCAGTGGACGGTGGCCGCAGTGTCCCCGCTGCCATCCTAGCGTTACTCTCGTTTTTTAACTGCCCTAGCAAATCCATTATAAGCCTCCAAGGCTTTATCACATTGATGGCTGAATCATCTNTCTCCACGTGTCTTCCCCTCGCGCTCGGTCTTCCATTTCCCTGGTCCTTGAAAAATTGTCTATTGGTATAAACTTTGCATTTGCATTGTCTGGCTGTATGATTAGGTTTCCTACACCGGCTACAATATATGTTGGTATTTCTCTGTTCTTGAGGTGTTCCTGTCTTATGGGGGCAGTTCGCTCTTAAGTGGCCTGGTTCTCCACATTTGTAGCACTGCGATGTCAATTTTACTGCAGCTACAATGGAATTTGCTATTAAGGGTGCATTGTGGGATTCAGATTCCACCTTGGCACAGGCATTTATCATTTCATTTAAAGATGGATTTTCATTTGGCAATAGTTCTATGATTTTTCGACAATCTTCATTCTCATTGTCCTTTGCCAGTTGTAAAATTAATTGATTCCTGATCTCAAGATTTGTGATTTGTTCTTCCATTGCATCTTGTCTCTCTACAAACTGCAGGTATGGCTCTTTGACCCCTTGTTTGATCCTTGAATATTTTTGGGTCGGGTTAGCCATGCCTGCTACCTTGAATAAAGCCTGCATCCCTAAGTCTTTTGCTTGTGCTAGCACTAATGGATGTAATTTTGCCTGCAATTGTGGATCCCCTAGAGGTGGCAGTCCTAGAAGTTGACAAACTCCTACCCCAAAACGTGGGTCTTCTTGTGAAACTCTCAGGTTTTTTAGTTCCTGGTTTTCTGCACTGCTTCTCCAAGTCAATTCAAAAAGCATATATTGAATTGGGGTATAAATCAATTTCCCTAGCTGCTTAATGTCATATGGTGTTACCTCTTCAGTAGTTAAAAATCTCAGCAAGCTGGCAACAGCAGGGGACCCTACCCCATACTTGGCAACGAGCTGGCGTAATTTGGAAAGAACTGGCCATTGAAAAGGTGTATATTTATCAGGCTCAGTTCCGTTGCCTCTAAGTACAGGGTATGCTTCAATTGTTCTGACCCCAGATTTCCAATTGTCTGACATGGGTACGTCAATTTTCTCTGCTGCCTCATAACCCCCACTCACGATACCTTCTCGCTTTACCTGTCTCCAGACGCTGACTGGATCAAGAGTAGCTGTCGGCAGCACAGCAATGGCAGCATTCTCTTTTGGTTCGGCAGAGGGGTGATGACTCTGGTTCTCTCTGCGGGTGTGTATCGGGTTTCTAGTCAGTGTGTTCTCCAGGGGCTTTAACTCCTGTGGTGGCAGCGTGCGCGCGACAGCAGCAGCTTTAAAAATCTCCAATTTACCGGCACCTTCAGGTTTGACATCAGCTTGACTCCTGTGTGACAACACATCCCCAGGGTCTGCCCATGAGTTGCAGCCCTGGGTGGGCACGTCCAATGGAGGCAGGGTTGTAGGCATGGTCTCGCAGCCTGGCCAATCAGCTCCAGGTTGAGGCAGTCCGAGCGCATCCGTAGTGACGCAGGATGCATGCGACTCCAGCACATGCTGTTCGGATGGCTGGGTAGGCACATTTGATGCCTCTCCATAGCGGCCATACATGGCTCTACAGCAGCGGGGCACGGCTTCACAGTGGCAAGGTAGTTTTACTGCGGCTGGGTGGGGTTTCGGCGCAATCGACGCCCTTCGTTGTCAGTGCGTCCCAGCACAGGCAAGTGGCGCAGCTCTGCATGGTCACGGCACGCTCTCTGGCGAGACACCCCGGCGCGAGCTGGCGGAGCCGCCCCGCTCAGCCGCGGGACACTCCTCTGGGGAACCGTCCCAGCAGGAGCTGGTGGAGCTGCCCCGCTTGGCCACGGCATGCTCCTCCGGGAAAACGTCCTGGCGCGGAGCGGCAGCATGACTTTTCACAGCTGCCTCACCTGTCCTCCTCTCTTCCATGCCCATTGCAGCGCCCTTTCCTTGCTGCCGGCCTCAGTGGACGGTGGCCGCAGTGTCCCCGCTGCCATCCTAGCGTTACTCTCGTTTTTTAACTGCCCTAGCAAATCCATTATAAGCCTCCAAGGCTTTATCACATTGATGGCTGAATCATCTCCTCTGGAGGCTGCTTCGAGTTTGAACTTGCCCACCTGCTCCCATGTTTTTAAATCTAGAGTGGTTCCTTTCGTAATATATAGTCCATGCTTCTTGGACCATGTTAGCAGGGCCAGTAGAGCCTGCTCATCATATCTTATCCCCCGTTTCTTTAGAAGAGGAATCCATACCTTAATGATGGGGTCTTGCTGTACCGAGGCCCACACTCCCATATTCTTCTTTCCCAGCGATGTCTTCTACCCACGTGGCTTTCTCCAGCACCTTCCGCAGGTCTCTCTGCTGCACACAGCTATATCCACTGCTCTGCTGGGAATTCACGGCTTCTTCTGCTGCTCTCCGCAGCCCTACCGGCTGCAGGCAGCACTTCCCGCTGCCCTGCGGCTGTCCTCGCCACTCTCCGCAGCCCTACCGGCTGCAGGCAGCAATTCCTGCTGCCCTGAGGCTATCCCCGCCGCTCTCCGCAGCCCTAGCGGCTGCAGGCAGCAATTCCCACTGCCCTCTGCCTCCCCGCAATATCCGCAGCGGCTTGTTGTATCACGTCAGGGGTCCACCAGATGTCGCTTGGATGTCAGAGGCAGGAATGCGACATGACACACCTAAGATCATGCACAACAGCCAACCTTTATTGAGTCCTCATTCCTTATATAGGGTTGAAGGTCCGCGTGGTCAATCCTCATTGGCTGAACTAGTTGCTGCCCAGCCAAGTAGCCAATGGCTGCCTGCGCCCCCAATGGCCTGGGCCCGCTCTCCAATGGCCTATACTGGTTCTACTGGTCAAGGTACTTATAATTTCAGTTAGATCTTAATAATATTCAGTTGCAGAACAAGGAGTTCTAGAATAAGATTAATTATTATTGCGAGGCCTTCAGGCCAGCTGCTGACCACCACAATACCTCCCCAGCCGTGCAGTCACTCCCTGGCCTGGCCCTGAGGCGCGGGGCAGTCGCGGCGCAGCCACGCACTGGCCCCGTCAGTGGCACTGCCTGTTCGTGCCGGGCAGGAGCGGCAGAAGGAGATGGGCAGTGGTGGGGGCTGAATCCCAGCACGAGGAGGAGGAAGAAGAAAAGGAAGGGGCCGAGGCTGCCTGTGGTGTTTGAGCCCCGGCAGCAGCGGGGAGGCCTCAGGCAGAGCGGAGGAGGGCGGGGCCCTTCGGAGCCGACCCAAGGGGTTGGTGCCGCCCTGGGGCTCTGAAGGAGTCGCTCCGCGGGCGAGCTGGGAACGAGAGAAAACCCAGAGAAAAACCCAGATTAAAACCCAGAGAAAAGAACCAAATCCAAGCCAAGAGCCACACTGAGGGGCGTCTCCACTGGCCCGTAGCACTGAAGGAGCTGCACTGAGAGAACGGCGAGGAGCCGGCGGTGAAAGAGCCGCAGCGGAGCGGAGTGGGGTGGGAGGTACGAATGGAATAAAATGAGAATAGAATAAAAAAATGTAAAAGAACCACACTGGGAGTGGCCGCTGCCCAGCGACTCAAAGAGCCGTACTAAGGGACTGTCAGGGCAGCACCGCAGGTTCTCGGCCACTGTGTCACTGAAAGCGCCGAAGCGAGGGGTGGGTGCGGCGTGGCCCGGATTGACCCTCCAGGTGCGCGACGAGTGGCAACCCTGCGGGACCGTGCCGGGGCCAGGCGGTGGCGGGAGCTGGAGCCGGGGAAGCAGCTTCGAGCGGTGGAGACGGGTGGGGTGTTCCTGAGCAGCTTTGCTCAGCCCTCAGGTACCGGAGGGTTCTGGGGGTTGTTCCTGAGCAGCTCCGCTCAGCCCTCAGGCAACAGCGGGTTCCAGGATTTGTTCCGGAGCAGCTCCGCTCAGCCCTCGAGCACTGCGCTGGGGCCGCCGCGCACTTTTCAACCCTGGCCATCTTGAGGCTGGGGTCTGGTGGCAGCTTTGGGGGTCTGGGGGGGTCACAACTGCCCTAAAACCCCCTCCCAGCCCCACAGCTCCTGGCCAGGACGCCAACCACTCCCTGCAATATAAATGGTCCCAAGTGCCACCGAAACCTCTTCCCATCTCCCACAAGACAACACCCAAATCCTCTCCAAGCCACGCAGCCTGGCCAGCACCCCAAAACTCTTTCACAGGCCCTGCCAAAGCCCCTCCCAGCACTGCAAATGCCCCCAAGAGCCACAAAAGCCCCTCCCAGTCACCCAGGATCCCTCAGACCCCCTCCCAGCCCTCAGGGCACCAACCAGGACAGGTTGGTGGACAGGAACATCCACAACCCAGAGCAGCTCGGGCACTTCAGCAGCAATTTGGGCACTCTGTGGGGACACCCTGGAGATGGGTAGAGCCAGGCCAGGGACTGGGACAGACAAACAGTTCCTGGAGAACAGACGGGCTCAGGTGGACACGTTCTGCCAGCACAGCTAAGAGATCATGGCCCCGTCTGCCCAGCCTGGGCTGCCCCACAACACCCAAATCCTCCCAAATATTCCCCCAAACAAAAAATTCACTCTCAAATTACCTTTGTTTAATCTATTTTTACCCAAAATTTGGATGTTTTGACAGGAATAAGAAGGAAAATATTTAGGTTGGAAAAGACCTCCAAGATCATGCAGTGGTGCTCAATGCCACCAGAAGAAACAATTGGACAGAGAAGATGAAGTTTTTAGGGTGGAAAGTTAAAAAATCAGCTCTTCCCAATGAATTTTCAATGCTGATCTGAGTCCCGATGGATGTTCCTGTCCCTGCGTTCACCCAGGTGCCTACAGGGATCCAGGAGGACGTGGAGAGCACCAGCCTGGGGTATTCCCAACGCAGATCACTGGGAATGTGGGGCACCGGGGCTCTTCCCAACGTGGGTCCTCCTATGGGTGATGAAGTTGGAACAGAGGACAAAGCTCTTCCCGCAGTCAGGGCACTTGCAGGGCTTCCCTTACCGGTGCCTCTGTTGATGTTGGGTCAAGGTAGAGCTCCTGGAGAAGTTCTTCCCACACCGGGGACACTCGTAGGTCCTCTCCTCAGTGTGGATGCGCCGGTGCCTGACGAGGGTGGAGCTGTGCTTGAAGCCCTTCCTGCAGTCAGGGCAACGGAAGGGCCTCTCCTCTGTGTGAATCCGCTGGTGCTTGAGGAGACTGGAGCTGGCCTGAAACCTCTTTCCACACTCAGGACACTCGTACGGCCTCTCCCCGGTGTGGATGCGCTGGTGGCGGATCAGGGTGGAGCTCTGGTAGTAGCTCTTCCCACATTCCCCACACTTGTATGGCCTCTCCCCAGTGTGGATCCTCTGGTGGACGATAAGGTCGCAGCTGTCTCTGAAGCCCTTCCCACATTCTCCACATTCGTAGGGCTTCTCCCCAGTGTGGATAAGCTGGTGACGGATCAGGGTGGAGCTGCGACTGAAGCTCTTCCCACATTCTCCACACTTGTAGGGCCTCTCCCCATCGTGAAGCTGCTCATGAACCACCAGCTGCGAGCTCTGGCTGGATCTCCGGACCCCTTCACGGCTCAGGGTGGGTCTTTCCTCCCTGTTGGATTCCTGAGCCGTGGAGCCGCTCAAAATGGCCTCTCCCACAAGGTTCTGCCGCGGGGATTTGTCCCCCCTGGGCTCCATGCTCTGCTCCTTGTCTGGGGAAGGAAGGACAAGGAGAGGATGGGATTTGCCTCCGTACCAGAGGGAAGGGCAAGGGCATCCCTCCAGTCTGTCCCCGGCAGGACGGCGTTGGCAGCAGGGTTGTCCTGCAGCCGGGGGCAATGCTGGGCGGGGAGATGGAGCAGGAGAGAGGGGCAAAGGGGCACTGACTTCCTCCTCACCTGCCTGGGGGTCCTGGGACATCTTCCTCTTCCTCGCAGCCTCCTCCTCCAGCCAGTCAAGGGCTGGGAGTTCCAAATCCAGGTTTGAGGGGGATAAACAAGGTGTGAGTGTGTTGGCTTGGGGAGCCTCCTGTCCAAGTTCATCTCTGGAAGTTACTGGGGGTCTGGGATCCATAGAAACCTCCAAAAATCAAGAATGAGTCAAAAAAAGCCTCCAGGAGCTCCCCCTTCCCAGTCTCCTCACTCTGCAGTTCTGGGGCCCCCCCTTTCTTGGGGCTGCTGGGGGGTTTCAGCCGTCCCAGGGGTCCATTCTCCCCTGATTCTGTGTCAGCTCCGAGGGGTCCCCCTCTTCAGCCTCCCCCTCTCCAGGCACTCGGGGCTCCTCCCTCTCCTGGCACACAAAAAATATCCCAAACCATGAGGACCCTAAAACCTCTCAAAGTCCCCAAAAATCCCAGAAAAAACACAGAAAAATCTCCTGAATTTNGGCTTCCAGCCGTCCCAGGCGTCCATTCTCCCCTGATTCTGTGTCAGCTCCGAGGGGTCCCCCTCTTCAGCCTCCCCCTCTCCAGGCACTCGGGGCTCCTCCCTCTCCTGGCACACAAAAAATATCCCAAACCATGAGGACCCTAAAACCTCTCAAAGTCCCCAAAAATCCCAGAAAAAACACAGAAAAATCTCCTGAATTTCCCCCTCAAATCCTTCAAAAGATCCTCCCTGAAGTATCCCAACAATTCCAGAAAAACACTGGGATCCTGAGAGACTCAAAATCCCCAAAAACTTGCCGCAAAATTAGCACAAAATCACACAAAAACCCCCCCAAACCTGTCCCAAAACCCCCTCAGAAACAAAAACCCAAAGCAAACAACAAAAAAAACCACCCCAAAACCAAAAACCACAAATACAAAAAACCCACAGAAAAAAACCACACAAAAGTCCCCCCAGAATAATCCCAAAATGATCCCAAAAATTTTCAGGGAATATCATGAAATTCCATGAAAAAATTGGACACAAAAAGCCCCAAAATCCCATTAAAAAAACTTACCCAAAATCCCTCAAAAGATCCCCACAAAAATAAATATCCCAGTAATAGACTCAGAGAGGGGAACTCATTTTACAGGAAAGATCCTTCAGCGGTTATGGCTGCGCTACGAGTACAACGGGACCTCCAAACCCCTTGGCCACCCAAAATTCGGGTCAGGTAAAAGAAACAAATGACTAAAGAAATAAAGAAACACCTTTTGAAGCTGGAAATAATGCCATCCTCACGATTGTTGCGAATATGGAGGCAGACGGAACCGAATTCCCTCAGAGCAGGAAGGCGATATTCCAACATCGGAGAATATTAATTTATTTATTGGTGGGAAAAAGCAGGAATTTGTGGGGAATTAAATGACTCCAAGCGCTTTTTTGAACACAAAGCTGTGGCGTTGGTGGGTTAATTTTCTTGGCACACCCAAGGCCCTGTGTTTTCCCCCTCACCACCCTCGTCCCACGCTGCTCCAGCCCAGAGCTGAGGCCTGGCGGGAGAAGCAGCCCTGGCGGCAAAGATGGCGCCGCTCTGTGCCTCAGTGTATCCCATCGTGCCCCATGCGGCGGGGCCGCCTTGTGCCTCAGTGTATCCCAGAAGCCCCCGTGGCACCGCCATCCCTGGCGGCCCCCGCGCCGCCCTCAGCAGCAGCCGCCGCTCCGGTGGGTCCCGGCATCAGGGGAGGGGCAGGGGGATCCCACCAGGATCGGGACCCTCGGGAAGGCCCCGGGACCCGCCGGGATCTCCCCGGGATTGCCACGGAATCTGCCGGGCTCACCCTGAGCCGCGCGGCCACCTGCAGCAGATTCCCCCACCCCACCGGCGCCGAGCAGAGGAAATGGTGAGGGAACAGCTCCCCCCACCCCCCCTCCATGGGAATGGAACCG
>WEIT01038619.1:38205-63526 GCA_013389985.1 Dryoscopus gambensis | reverse complement strand
GCGCGGGCCGCGGGAGAGACCATCGGCCGCCGCGGGGGGGGACGGGGGAGAGACGGAGCTCGGCTGAGGGCGGAGGTCGCCCTCGGACAGCGCTTAATTTATCACAGAACTGCGGAATGGTTTGGGTTGTAAAGGACATTAAAGGTCACCCAGTGCCACCCCTTGCTATGGGCAGGGACACCTTCCACTGGTTGCTCCCAGCCCCAATGCCCAGCCTGGCCTTGGGCACTGCCAGGGATCCAGGGGCAGCCACAGCTGCTCTGGGCACCCTGTGCCAGGGCCTGCCCGCCCTCCCAGGGAACAATTCCTAATCTAAACCATCAGTATAAAACCATTGCCCCTTGTCCTGTCACTCCAGACCCTTATAAAAAGTCCCCCTCCCTCCTCTTAATGAGCCCACTCCCATGTCATTTCAAGCTTTATTCCCAAAGCTGCAAAACATCTGCCTGATTGTCTTTGAATCCGGGCTCTTCTATGGTTTCACTTCGACTTATTATTTATTCACCACTCTGGAGGGACCCATGTGCTCTTGCTGCTGATTTAGTGCCGTGCTTTAAGCAGCTAAAATCTAAATCAATCTCGCTGAGTGCAAGGAGGTTGCAAATAGCTTTCGGTGCAAGTTATCCCATTATCCACACTAACCTTTAGTTAGTGCTCAGGACCCACAGAGCTAAACATCCTTGTGATGTTTAATTTTTCACAAACGCTCTATTTATGCCCACCCTATAGATTTGTGCAGTCGTAGATCCATGCACCGTGGCTCTTCCAGACCAGGTATTTATGTCTCTGCCAATAAATGATAATTTCCGTGCCATGCCCTCAAAGGATACCTGGAGTGCATGGCAAGATTCAAGTTTTAATCAGTTATATTATAGTTTATTTGTTTCGAGTCTTGTCCTTCCAATTTTGGTGGCTTGACCATTATTTATAATTGATGCTCCTTTAGGGGATAAACAGCCTCCACAGAAAAGCTGGAGTTTCAGGAAAAAGCACTCCGTGATCCAAGCCAGGCTTTAATAAGGACAAAGCATTATCTGTTTGAAATTTATGCACTCTAAGCTGTATTTCATTTGGCAAATTTGCATTTGTCCCATATGTATTCAAGCTAGGAGGCACAAAATAACTTACACCGTTTTTCTTTACTATATAATCTGTCTGGCAGTAATTTTCCTTCATCATCCTGGTTACAGCACAGTTTTCAAGACTTTTTTTACCCTGACAGGCAATTTGTGTGGGGAGCCTGTGGAAACACATATGGATTTATGGATTTTTTGATCTTGAGAAGGAACTGGAGTAGTTCACATAATGTGTAATCAACCTGAAAATATTCTGTATTCTGGACCTTACTTGGAGTATTGTTTTGTAGCTTTATAACATGTTCTTTCCTGCAGGAAAATCGTGTTCCTAGTAGCCAGATGAATACAGTTTTTAATATTCTATAATAATGCCTTACTGAAAGGCATCCCATTGTACATGGGATACTTATCTGTTATTTTCAAAGAAAGCAGAAGCAATACACTACTCTACATAAATTATGTTACAATACTCAAGGCTACTTTTAATTACAAAGTTTCCACTAAGAAAAATGCAATTTTAGATGTAAGGTAATTTCCTGCAGAAGAATTGGCATTCAGCTTCCAAAACTTAAATGATTCACACTGACTTTGTGAGCTTTGGATCAAGCACTTGAGCTGGAAGAGTATCAAGAGCCTGTTTTGTTGAGGTTTGGCCCATTAGATTTACCTGCATGGAAGGTGAAGTAATGCCAGATTTGATGCTGGCATTCCCTACATCATCATATTTATAATTAGAATATTTAACTTTCTGCCATTTTATGTGTCTCCTCCGGCTCTCAGTTGTCTTTTTTGTTTCATTTACCTAGATCTGATCTTCACAAACATAATTCCCTATTTTGGCAATCGGCTTTCACAAATGTAGGTCTCACAAAGAAGTCAGTTCTTGCCTGATTTCTCCCAGAGTCACTTTTGTTGGAAGTAAACGTAAAGTTTATAAGGAAAAGAACAACTGAAATTCAGCTCAAATCCATCTGGTGGAGTTGTGCTATAAGTTATAAACCTTCTGTGTTCCTGTTGCCATTCTCTTCCTTTGTTCTCATACTGCTCCTGACAAAAATGAACCAGATTTATTAACTTTGTGGGCTTTGCCATCCACATTAGAATAGTTTTTTACTGCTTTTGAGGCTCTGTATTTAAAGCCACGGTTAGAAAGAGCTCCTGAGCACAGAGATGACTGAGGGACCAAGCGAATGACCAAGAATGGCTTTTAGGGGCTTGTACCAACCCATATTCCTACTTTGATTTGCAATCCCTTCTATTTGTTTCATGCACTAGGTGAGGTTCCAGATCAATATTTCTGAGGTTGCAGGGCTATGACTTACATGAATACTGGAAATGAGGAATGATCAGAAAATATCATTCCATTTTTTTGCAAGCTGCCTTTGATCGCTTTCCGCAAACTTTCGTGCAGTTCAAATTCCACTTTCATGACCATTTACCAAATGCCAGCTTTAAAATCTCATCAGCCGGGATCTGCAGGAAATGAAGTTTAAATTTGCTCTGGAACTGCTTGTTCTTATGACCAGGCAAGAAATAGAAGTAACATCACTTTACCCACCTGATGGCTCGCCATGGCCACTAATGCACTTGCAATAAAAGCAGGGTATTTTCAGTCCTCAAGAGGAGATTGTGTTGCTTATTAGTTGTAAATTATTTGCTCCATTTTGTCCGTACAACAAGGACCTTGTTTTCCCTCTTCCTCCCCTGTTTTTGGCTGCAGAGGCACACATGGAATAAAAGCTGCCAATCAGATGTGAAGGTGTTTTACCCTTAGTCACATCAGATCCCATTTAAGATGGTGTGGAGTATTAAAGATACTTAAATTCAGGGCAACACCTGAAGGGCTTAATCCCCTTTGCTTGATAGGAGAGGGCTGCTAAAGTCCATTGGGGAGCAAAACCCAAGCAGGGTTTGATTTACTGCCAGAACTTTCCTTCACACGTCCCAGAACAACACATGAAATTGTCATGTTCAGTAATTTTTTAGCATTCTTCATAAAAAAAAAAAAATTTCCTTGCTCAGCCAGAGCTCCTGGTTTGATCACAAACCTTGGGCTCAGCCAAGCACAGGCAGAAATGAACTCAACACCTCCAAGCATCAGAGTTCCCCTGATTAAAAGAGATGTTGTTCCCCTCGAGGTGTGCAGTGCAGACCAGGCCATTAATTTGTGCCTTGAACTGAAAACACACAGGGCCTTTATTGGCCCTGCTTGACCCAAAATTCAACCAAAAGCCTCCAGAACTGGAGCCAAGTTTGAAGTTTTCTGTGAGGCCAGGTGATTTTCAGGTTTCTGTGACCTGCAGCCTGCACATCTGAAGGTAAAGCAGGCTGGTACCTACAAAGAAAAGCACTTTACAGTAATAAATGGGAGGATTATCTCCAGTGCTTCCAGTGAATACAGCTGCTGGGTAGTGTTTTGTTTGTTCACTTTATGAGGATAAAAAAAAAATGAACTTGTTTTAAGCCATTCAGGTTTAAGACAGGTTTTATCTTCGTGGTTGGAGGGAAAGATTAGCACTTATTAGAGCCTAATCTTAATGATATCCATTTATAAATAGGGCTTCAAATTGTCTAAAATATTTAAACACGATGAGATGTAAAGACTTAAGACAGCTGAAGTCTTCATAGAGAAAAAAAATTAAAAACCTGAAGATGTATCTACAAAGATTAAAGCAGCTTTAATGGCAAAGCCCTAAGAAAATAAAAGAAAATAGCAGGAGAAGGAGAACAGAAGCCTTTGCTAATGTCTTTACCAGGCAAATTAAGTTATAGATGTGGTAAAATGGCTTAGGAAATTATAAAGACGTAACCCTTTAGCTGCTGTTTCATAGCCAAAGACGTCACAACTGTTTACCTTTGTCTCATCATTTGTTTTTCTGGATCTTTAGACAGTCTTTGCTTTTCGTACAAAAGAGTGTTAATGCATTGAGGCATTTTCAGGTTTCAAAAATAGAAATGGCTTTTTTTACCCTCCAAAGTGTAGGAAAGAGAGAACATAACTCTTGTTTGTGTGCAGGTATTGTAGTGAAGCAGCAGGGGAGTTCCTCGCTGATCACAGGGTGAGGCAAGTTACAAACACTGCCTGGCAGGCATTCCACACTTCAGCAGGGAAATTTCCACCTCTGCCCCATCATCCTTCCCTTTGGCTCACAAGCTTCCCCATCATGAGTGAAAATGGTGTTTTATGCCCAGCCCTCAGAGGAGCCTGGATATGAGAAGCCTTCTCCTGAAAGTTTTCAGTGGAGGATGGGTGTGAAGAGCAGATATGGGCAGGGATATCCAGAGCTGAGAGGGCTTTGCCTGCAGGTTCAGGGCCAGCGCTGCTTTTTTGCGGGTGTGCCCGTCGGGAGATGTCCCCATCAACCCGCAGATCACCATGACAGCACCGAATTCAAACAGATGGAATTTTCCTGGGCGTGCAGGGAACGGGCAGCTGGGCTTTTATGGAAGGCTGGGCTGAATTTGCTTTGCTTCTCCTCGCCCGATCTGTGACGGCACATTTTTAAATGCCCGAGGTTATGCAGATGTGAGCCTGGGCTCACCTTGCATCCTTTCGTCTGCTGCTCAGACTCCCAGCGCTGCTGTTCTTTCCTGATATCCCAAATTCCTCAGTGCTGCTTCTCACACGGCCACTGGAAGACTCTTGCTGCCTTTCCATGATTTGCTGTTAATACAGTTCTCAAACAGCTCTTGGCTGTTTTAGGGCAGCTTTTACCTAAACTCAACAGAGAACTCTGTTGTTTGATGTCATTAATAACCTTTTCCTTCCGTTTTCACAACTGCAGCACCTCGGTTTCTCTCCATTCTGGAATGAGAAAAACCAGGAATCAGGAATTTGCTTACAATAACGTGCACAAACTTCCTAGAAAGATCGAAACTGAGGAATCCTCAACTGAACTTTATCTATTGGCATTCACTTGGCATGGTTAGTGAGTGCACCTCCCTTCTGCAATTTATCTCTGTAATAGATCTGCAGAGCTTCTTCAAAGCCTTGCCAAGTTATTTCGGGTGTCATCATCAATATTTTCTTCAAAAATTGGATATGAGAAACAGTAACTGGGCAGTTTATATGTGAATAATGATTAGCTCAAGCAGCAATACCAAATCATTTCCCATAGCCCTGGTAGAAATAGTTCAACAATTTCCCATCTATAAAAGAGGATAAAACACAAAAAGGAATGCAGATCACAGCCCAGTTTTACAGCCAGAATGCCAACAGATCATCTCTTAAAGAACTTTCACTGGAATTGCTTACAAATAGGAGGAAATATTGCTTATTTAGCACATCCGTAGGGGGGAGAGAGAGATGCTTCCCTGGAGAAGAATTTTTTAATATAATCATTAAAATAATTCTGTCTAGCAAAAGTTTGCAGTTTTAGTAGACTGTGTACAAAACATGATAAGGATGGTTTAGTCTGCTTGTATTAAATTCCTTTTGTAGCTAAACCACTGCAGTGGCTTATTGAAACATGAAAAATCAAAGCTCAGATCCTGTTTTCTGGGCCAGCAGGGACATTGCCATCATTTCTGATTTGCTGAATAACTGTGATCAACAGGCAAACCTTACTGGGGGCATTGGGCTGCAGGTGGGACAGAAAAGGGGTGGGAGCAAAATTGATTTGTGCGTCCTCAAAACCTTTGTGGTGTTAAAAAAGGAACTCACATCATTCCTGGATTTAAGGTGTTGGGAAACTTTCTATTATAAAACATCTTTGCAAGTTCTGTGATAAAGAGGCGAGGGTGAGATGAGATACTGGGGAGGAATTGTTCCCTGGGAGGGTGGGCAGGCCCTGGCACAGGGTGCCCAGAGCAGCTGTGGCTGCCCCTGGATCCCTGGCAGTGCCCAAGGCCAGGCTGGGCATTGGGGCTGGAAGCAGCCTGGGACAGTGGGAGGTGTCCCTGCCCATGGCAGAGTTGGAATGAGATGATCTTTAATGTCCCTTCCAAACCAGTCTGGGATTCTCTGAAATTCTTGAATTTCTTGCTGCCGGCCTTCAGAATTCAGAACGTCTGGAGAAATTACTTTTATAAGTTCTGTACAAGTTTGCAAGGTATAAACTTTGGAAAGCTTTCTCTCCTCCGTGAATTTGGGAACAGAAATGCTCATTTCCTGTCGGCACAAAGCTCCTTGAGTGCAACCTGGAGCTCTGGATAAGCCATTGAAAGGCAGTGGCAATGGATGGGAGAGGAGAACATTTCAGGAAGCTCATCTGAAGCACTGACTGTGCAAATTCTTTTGTTCGATGCAAGAATTCCTTTCTTGATTTTATTTTAACTACAACTGTAAATATATCCACCTCTCACATACTCAGCTCCATATCCCTCCAAAAAAGGGGAAAACTTTATCCCTGGATCATCTCAATGGAAGAGGGCTCCAACATTTTTGACGTCCCAGCAGAGCTGGGTTTCTGTGATTTTACATTATGATTTTGGATTTAAGGTGTCTCAGTTCTGCCTTAATTCTGCTGGAGATGCCAGAGCTCTTTCGCAGATGGAATTCCTGCTGTGCTTTTCACAGAAAACCACTGACAGGATGCCATAACTGAATGTAATCACTGTAAACACCGGTACCCCACAGGTGAGCCCTCTCTCCACGCAAATCCCAAAAAAAATGTACTCCCTGTCTCACAACTCCATAAGGGCTGTTCAAATCACACCCTTGGCCACGGCTCCACCGGAATTTTAGGGGAGCAATTAACATATGTTCAGTATTTGGCTATGAACAAAAATGCCTTTATAGTGCAAATGCTGTAGGCTGGTTGTTGGATCGTTACCAAGCAAAGGCAGGAATATCCATCAGGAAGTTGCTGACAGTCCTGCAAATAAAGAAGGAAAGGATTCACCTTGTGACTACAAAAAATCAACAAATAAACAAGCCAATAGCAACCAGCTGCTGGATTAAGAACAAAAAAAACCAAGGGGAAAAAAATGCTTCCAATTTAAAAGAGCTTCACTGGAGCCCTTTTGTTTGTCCCAAAAAGCGATAGGAATTAATCATCTCTGCTGGCATGCCAGAGTTAGAGACTAAAACATTGCTCCTGCAAGTAAATACAAGTGAAAGTCTTGCTGTTAAAAATTCATATAAAAATCATTCCAGCAGAGGAATAAGATCAGATATTTTCTTCCAATTCCAGCAAGCTGACAAAGGAAAGAATTAGATACCAAGTCACAGCGTGCATGAATTAATCAATATGGATTTCAAATGCATCTCCGTGAGAGCTGCAATAAAAGGAGCAGACAATTATTGCATGGCCAAAAACATGCCGCTACAGAAACAGAATTCTGATTCTGACATTTAAGTTCCTCATTTTTTTTACCACTTAATGAATAAAAACTGTACTTAATTATTAATAATGAGATTTTAAGTTCAGAAATTAGACCCTGTTTGCTTTATATCTCTTACACCCAGTGATCTTTTTCAGCACTCCCAAAAAAGCATGGAGCCTACATATTCAAAGGAAAGGAGAATTTATTTAATGTTAATCATTACTGTGAACTTTGGGTTTTCATCAGTTGCTAAATGGCCTTGGCATTAGAAAATACCACAGTGATAGGTAATGTCACAGAACATTAACAATTCCATTTTTCTTATCAATTAAGCTGACCTTACCTACTCTTATTATTTATCTGAACAAGAAAAATCTAAACACGTCATGGATATTAAAGCCCGACTACTACAGAGTTCTCTAAATGCTTTTCCTTACCCAAGGAAATTTCCATAATTCATCTCTGAAGACCCTAATAAAAACAGCAATTTGTGTAATCAGTAAAACCAGTAACTTCTTTTCTGTTCCTTTTACATATCCTACAAATGATCAGCCATTTATTCCAGCTCATAATTTAAGAAATAGCTCCAGTTTTCATATCAGAAAACAGCAGAATTTTTTTTTGTTAAAGGCATTTTGTCAATAATGGCAGTGTGGAAGGGTGTGGGGAATCTCCTTTCTCCTCTCAGCATCCATGGGGCAAATGGAAGACATAAAATGGCATAAAATAATGGACATGTAAGTGACAGTGGAGATGCTCAAGAAAAGGGGTTCACAACTGAAAATGTGCTGGTTACAAATGAAAACTTGATACTGGCAAACTCCATCATAAAGTCAAAGTACCTCCAATTCCCTCCTTGCATCCTTGCCGGATGTAAAAAATCATTGTTCAGCTTTAAAACAAGTTGAAAAACAGATTAAGAACCAGAAATCTAAAGCAGAAATTAACTTAAAGGCAAAATTGACATTTCCAAGGTGTAACACAAAACTGGGGGCAACTGTCAGGGTCTGGAAGTCCTGGGTGTCCTGGAGTTGGAGGTTCTTCCAATTCTTTGTTTTTAATTAAATTGTGAGAAACAACCATGGACATTGTCACAACTCCTTTGCCAAGCCTTGTATTTTTACACTGTGACAAACAACAAAAGATAATGGAAAGACGTAAAATAAAGAAAATATATATAACTTAAGACCTTTTTCTCTTCTTCCTCCTGAACTTCAGTAAGCCAGGCTCAGCTGGACTGTAATTCCTTTGTCCTGCCACTTCCACAGCTGAAGTGTTCGGACTGAACTGAGCTCCTCCTCTTTTGCAGCTGTTCCAAAATCTGATAATTCCCATGACTGGGAGAAAAATGGCTCGAATAGAGGCAAAAAGTTTTGCCCAGTAATTGATGATGATGATGAAAGCCATAACTAATATCTGATCAATACGGAGAACCCCCATTTATATTAAAATACCAGTTCTTGTTGTCTGGGAAAAATGCAGCATCTCAGGAAAAAAAAATTCATGTTGCAGGATGGCCAGGTCCATCCTTACAGCACTTTTCCCAGACAGGGACTTTTTGCTTGGTGAATTCCCAATATCCCAATTCCCCAAGCTTTATAAAATATCATTCTGCGTGACAATATTAAGAAATGTTTCCTAGGGTTGGGAATCTAAAGAAAATCCCTGATGTTTCCCGAGCAGCTTGGAGTCCCTGTCCCTTCCAGATCAGCTGTTCATGAGAACGGGCCACGGTGCTGCTGACTTCCAATCCCACTGGGCAGCGCCTTGAATCCATCACGGATCATGAATTCATTGCAAAGCAAACATTTAGGACATGGAGGAAAGTGGAGAATAACTGGCAAAAAAATTATTCTGTAAAAAAAAAAAAAACTGTAGAGGATTTACCATCTGTTTTGTGTTCCATCCAGGTACTTCTGAGCTTTTGTGCCTTGGAAATTCACCAGTTTTCTGAAAAAAAATCACTTGTTGCTATGGAGATACCATCCCTTCACGATGAATCCTTCTTGAAGGTGGAGGACATTGGCAAGACTAAATGTAAACTTTTTGGGGTTTTTTAATGATGTGTCAGACAAAAGCGGCTGGAGCAGGGAGAGTTCCTCAGCCCCCAAAAACCACTCCTGGTGTCATCACCTGCATGTGAGGAACATAAAGTAGCTGCCTGATGGGGTCATTATCCATCCCCAAAACGCATCCAGAGTCCCTGGAGCTCATGGCACGGCTGCTGTGTGGGGAGCAGGGCTGAGCTGAGGGCTGGCTCTGTGCCCAGAGCTCTGTTTTAATGAAACACAAAGTTGAGAGGGATCAATAATGCTCTCCCCTCCCGAAGAGCCCCGAAGAGCAAGCTTTGGGAAGGTGATGGGTAAGGAAATTAGATGTCTGTGAAAGCTGGCAACATTCCTGTCAGGTTCACACCACGGAGGCTGCCTTGTCATTCCATGGCAAACCTCAGCAGGGGGATACAGAACGCAATGAAAGACAAGAGCGTGTGAAAAGAACATGAGAGAAAACCTCTCTCTTTTTTTCCCCTTTCCCCCGCCTCCCACTTGTTTTTTTTCTCTCTGCCTGCATCCCAGCAACCCCCAAGTGAAATTCCCCCAGACGTGACCCTCAAGATGAGCCGCCAGCCAGAAAGACAGACATGGTGGTGTTCATATCCTTCTCCCCACTCGGAGCCCTCCTACAAACACAGCCTGATGGCCGCTGAGGCCGCTATCGACCCTGCGTGTGCGGAGTGGAAAACAAAACGCAGCCACCCCTTCAGCATTAAGACCTAATCCATCCTCCTGCAACTCGGACTTGTGCAGTGATTTATGACCGTGTTCCTCCCGCCCCTACAATGCACTCGCCATCACAAACAGGCTCAGGGACTACTCAGAAAAATTAAAGCTCAACTCAGCATAAGCATGGCAAATCTGTCTGTTAACCTTATGAGTTTCTCAAAGGGTAATACCCAATGAAATTAATTTCAAAAGCAACACGTGGAAAAGAAGCAATTTAAAGATAGTGTAGCAGTGAGATCTTTTGGTTCTCCAATAAATTGATGTCAGGAGCTGAAATGGTTTGGGTTGGAAGGGGCATTAAAGATAATACAGTTCTGACCCCTGCCATGGGCAGGGACACCTTCCACTATCCCAGGTTGTTCCAAACCCTGTCCAGCCTGGCCTTGGGCACTGCCAGGGATCCAGGGGCAGCCACAGCTGCTCTGAGCACCCTGTGCCAGGGCCTGCCCACCCTCACAGGAAGGAATTTTCCCCTAATATCCAATCTAAACCTGCTCTCTGTCAGTGGGAAGCCATTCCCTGTGTCCTGTCACTCCAGGCCCTTGTAAATTGTCCTTTTCCATCTCTTCTGTCAGCTCCTTTGAGGTACTGAAAGGCTGCAATAAAGTCACCTCAAAGATTTCTGCTCTCCAGGTGAACAATCCCAATTCCCCCGGCCTTAGAGCAGAGCTGCTCCATCCCTCGGATCATCTTGGTGCCCCCTTCCTGTGCCGGGACCCAGAGCTGGAGGCAGCTCTGCAGGTGGGCTCTCACCTGAGCAGAGGAGCCAGGGGCAGGGTCAGTGTGGGCAGCACGGTGGAGATCCACGTGGGGTTTTTAAATCGCCTGCATGTTTGGCTGTTTTTATTGAGAACACTCCTAGTTTGCAATCGTCAACTCTTTGATTCTATTTTTTTGTTTGTGAAGCCTGAACCAGAGCACCCCCACCGAGGCTGCTTTATGCCACTCGATCAGCAGCTCAGCTCATTACAGCTTATTTTCCCCTTTTTTCAGCTGCCTGCTCGTCTCACTCTGTTCTTCTGAGACTCGTTTTTACAACCTCTGCGGGATGTGAATTCGTTCCGTGTGGGGGCCTCCTGCAGGGAGTGCTCTGCTCACACCATCCTGGCAGCCTGAGGAGAGCCCTCTGTGCCAGGGCCTGGCTGCAGGGCACCTGGCAGCACTCACAGCCCTGCTGCTTCCTGCAGCTTGTTTGTTTCAATATTTCTAATGACGAGGGAAACAAATTGTAACAGCTACAGATCACCTGCCTGAGTGACCAGATTTGCATCACACACCTTTGCACAATCAATACTTGACAAAACCCATGTTGTCCCTTGGGAAGTTAATTTTTTTTGAGAGAGAGTTTGAAAGGGCTGTGGTAGGAAAATGTGGTTCAAAGCAGTATTATATGTGCTGAATACTTTTTATTCCAAGTGCGAATCTGTGACTGTACCTGTTAAGATTGTATTAGAATGATAAAACCAATTAAAACAGATATATTGCCTTCCTGAGATTCCCTTTTGAGATGGAAATAGTCCTGCTTTTAAAACATGAATTCCTCTGTTCTGTACAGGTTGTACATATTGAAAAAGTATTATCAAAAACTGTAGGATTGCCTTCTGAAGTAGTTTTTTAATCTTTCACTGCTGGTCTGACTTGGCTGAAACAAGACAGTAGAGAACACTTTAGAGAAGGCTGAGAAGAGAATGGAGCTACAGCCAGTTTCTGACGCGGGACCAGAATCTGACACCAGAAATCTCTTGTGATAGGAACAAATGTTTCATCCTCCCAGGGATTTTAGTGAGGAGCTCATGGGTATGGTTTGTGCATATCTGGGTTCAGATCCTCCCCTACCTGCTCATGCCTGGCCACAAAACACGGTCCACAGGGTCCAAGTTCGTGGTTTGGGATGCTCAGGGGAGCTGCAGATTCCCTGTGCCAGCTGGATTGAACTAATGCCTGACCACCCTTCCCAGGAAGAAATTCCTCCTGGTGTCCATCCTGACCTTCCCCTGGCACAGCTCAAGGTCGTTTCCTCTTGTCCTGTTTCTGGTTGCCTGCAAGAAGAGCAGCTCCTTTTTTAGAATTATTTGCCACACTGATTCGTGGTTGTTACCGTGTGAAAAACACTTTAAAATAATAATCTGCTGCAATTCATGACAGTGGCAGGAAATCCCTCCCACAGGACAGCCAATGGCAAATCAGGAGATGCTCACCATCACCGCAAAGCTGCTTTTAAGTGCGTGTCCTTTTCCCCACTGCCCCATTTCGAGAACTGGACCAGCACCAAGGAGGATGAAGAGCCCCAAGGAGATGCAGCCCCCGCTGCCCAGCACTGGCAGCACAGGAACAGAGCCGGAGTCCAGCAGGGACAGAGCCGGTGTCCAGCACAGGAACAGAGCCGGGGTCCAGCAGGGGCAGAGCCGGTGTCCAGCACGGGGACAGAGCCGGTGTCCAGCACAGGGACAGAGCCGGTGTCCCAGCACAGGGACAGAGCCGAGGTCCCAGCACGGGGACAGAGCCGGTGTCCAGCACAGGGACAGAGCCGGTGTCCCAGCACAGGGACAGAGCCGAGGTCCCAGCACGGGGACAGAGCCGGTGTCCAGCACAGGGACAGAGCCGGTGTCCCAGCACAGGGACAGAGCCGAGGTCCCAGCACGGGGACAGAGCCGGTGTCCAGCACAGGGACAGAGCCGGTGTCCCAGCACAGGGACAGAGCCGAGGTCCCAGCACGGGGACAGAGCCGGTGTCCAGCACAGGGACAGAGCCGGTGTCCCAGCACAGGGACAGAGCCGAGGTCCCAGCACGGGGACAGAGCCGGTGTCCAGCACAGGGACAGAGCCGGTGTCCCAGCACAGGGACAGAGCCGAGGTCCCAGCACGGGGACAGAGCCGGTGTCCAGCACAGGGACAGAGCCGGTGTCCCAGCACAGGGACAGAGCCGAGGTCCCAGCACGGGGACAGAGCCGGTGTCCAGCACAGGGACAGAGCCGAGGTCCCAGCACAGGGACAGAGCCGGTGTCCAGCACAGGGACAGAGCCGGTGTCCAGCACAGGGACAGAGCCGGTGTCCAGCAGGGACATCCCAGTAACAGCAAAAGCAGAGCTCTGCTATCACACACTTGGCATTATCACACTGTTTATTGCACTTTTTCCTGCCGGATGATTGAAACCAATTAAATTATTGGAACCAGGGAAGTGATTTATCTTCAAAGTGCTGCTCTTGCCTGAGAAAATTAGATAAAACTACTGACTTTTCTGAAGTTTTATTGCTCTGTGTCTTTACCCATGGATGGAATTTGCCCACATCTTTTGGGAGAGTTATCTCTGACCTGGAGCAGGACTGGGTATAAATCAGCCTTTAATGGAAACTTCTGTATCTGAATGGGTGCCAGATCTAATCCCACAAAAATCCATGTCAAGGAAAGTTAAAATTCATATTTATGGCTTTCTTGTCAGTATTATTTGGCTTAAGGAACACATTCCTTTAAATGCCCCACTCACGGACACAGCGAGAGAGTTTCTCTCCTCCTGAGAAACAAGTTCAGTGATTGTCTCATTTTGTTAGAGCCACGAAAATTGTATCACTCTTACACACAAAACCAAGCCCATAAATTGTTTTAATTATTGAGAAATACCATTGGGAAATACTCTGTAGCAAGTACAGAGTGGTTCTTGTGGCAAATACGAACCTGGACTTTCAATTGTGTGGCTCCCCTCTTCAGAATTTCTAAGTTAAGATGACTAAAAGTCCTGGCAAAAATTTAAAGAATGAGAAACATTTTTTTTTGCTGATCCTTGGAAAACCAAGTCAAACTTTCCTTTAGAAATGCTTTCAGATATTGACTTAGAATTCCACTTCAAAAGGATCACCAACACCCACAGCCCCTTTTCCTCCATTCAAAGAACTGCCACAACATATTTATTTCCTTTCATGGGGATCTTATTTATGGCTGGACAAGCAGGATACAAAGAAATAGGATCTCTCTAATGCCTTAACCCAGAGTATAAACGTCAGTCACATCAGGGGGGATTTTAAAAGCATCTCAGCAGCTCTGGGGAGAATCCTGCCCCAAACCCATCCTGCTGTTTATCACCTGCACTGTCCTAAATGCATCAGCTGAAAAGGAATAAAACCTCTGGGACTCTCCCCATTTGCTTTAATGGACTTTGGATCCGTGCCCAAGCACATTAAGTTTCAGAGATAAATTTATTTTTAATTCAATCAAGTTTTCCAAAGTTTCTGTCGAGATCAATCAGGAGCTCACTGGTCTTGTGGGAAAGAGCCGAGGCCCACACACAACTCTGCTGTTTTCCTAAAGCTTAAGCAAAAGTAACCCAGATTTAGGCACTGGGAATACCAAACACCACTTAAAATATTTAACTTTCCTCTGTTAATGGCTGTCTGGCTGCTGTTGCTACGCTGCCCCACGTGAATCCCCATCACTAACACATTAACTGTTCCCAAAAGCCTTGGAAAGGATTAACAGGCACAACTACCCGGGAAGCAGCGTCGCACCTCCCCACTGGCTGGTGTTAAAGCCTTGAAAAATACCGACCGAAACAAGGACACAGATAAGCCTAACATGAAAAACAATTTGATTAATGCACCGAGGGCCACAACAGGCGGGCAGCGTTCGCTGCGCTGTCAGGGCTGCCTTTGGAAGAAATTAATGGAGGGAACAAGGTTTCAGTTTAATGGGACTACGAGACCTTAAGAAATGCTCATTTCTGTCTCAATTTACCTGACATTTTTGTTTACCTTGCAACCTCTTCTGTAACAGAGTTCAGAGCTCTGCATTTGTGACTCATGTATTACATAGGGTTCGTGATAATCTCGTCCTGCATGGCTCCCACAAGGAATTGCTCTGTCCCATGCCCTTTCCCTTCCTTCCCATAGCAAAAGAAGTCAGAAGCCGCCTGTGAGATCCCCCTTAGCCCAGGGCTGTGGCTCAGCCCAGCCTTTACCCTGCAAAGGCAAACCCATTCCTCACTCCGTCACCAGCTGAACCGGGGAACGTGAACAAAACAGCTCTAGGCTAAAAGCAATCTAATCTAAACCAGGGAAATATTGTGACATTAAAAGCACTGGAAATATATGATAGGACATCTAGAAAGCTTTTAATCTGGATGAGTCGGAGATAAGGCTGTTGTCACTTGCGGGAGGCACGGCAAGCCGGGTGTGACTCGGTGATGGATGGCCCCGCCTGCGTCTGCCGGCTCTGTACAAAAACATTATTTGTGGCCTTTTTACAAGCATTCCTTGTCACCCTGCCTATTTTAAATCCGAGCTTGCTCAAGCTTTAAAGGAAGAGAATGCCATAAATAATGGGTTAGAAACTTCTGAAACCGAGCAAAAAAAGCTTTTCTGTGCATAAAGGTGGCACTGGTTTAAAGTCCAATACGTGTCCATCTCCGCGGACTAGAAGTTGTGGGGGGGTGGGAATTTTCTTTCTTCAAGAGTATAAAGGTTTAATCTGGAGCCCTGAGGACAGAAATAATCAGGCCTAAGTCCCAGGGCCAAGCAAAGCTGTGTCCTATTTGCACCTCAGCCCTGCCCAGCGGATCTGGGGCAGGTGTGCAGCAGTGGCTTTCCGTTCCTGCGAGGCACAAAAGGCCATCGCTACAGCAGATCAATTTTTCAAACTGGCCTCTGCCTGAAACTCCTCAGGTTTGAAATTAAGTTTAACTGATATGAAGAAGAAAATGTTCCGTGCGAGCACCGGGCAGTCAAAAAGGAAGGTCCCTGTGCTCCTGCAGCAGTGGCAGATACATCTTTCTGTCACCTCCAGAACAACCATCGCTGCTTCCTCACCCTCTGGGACCCCACGGAGCTCAGGCAAACCCCCGGAGCTCCCACCCTGCAGCTCAGCCCCTGCTGCTGGCTCTGCCACCCCAGGAACACGCCTGGGGGCTGAGAACCGCTCGTTTCATTTCCCTGTGCCGTTGGATTATTTTAATTATCTGACTCAGAGTTAGAGTTTCTCAGAGCAAGGATAATTTTTCACCACTTAGAAAGCATCAAGCATCTACTCTGTGTGTAATTGAGGTCCTAAAGTCGTTAAGGCAATAACACAGGAGAGCTGTAAAAAATTATCAGAGAAAACACAGACAGAAGAGATAAGATACAGCTCTGGGGAAAGGAACAAAAGTACTTTAAAGTTCTATTCTTTGAGTCTTTGGCTTAATTAATTAACTCTATTCAGCTTGCTTGGCTTCATATAAACCACTGACTCCCCATGGCTGGAAGTGTCCAAGGCCAGGCTGGACGGGGCTTGGAGCAGGCTGGGATAGTGGAAGGTGATTTGGAATGAGATGAACTTGAGGATCCCTTCCAATCCAAACCATTCCATGATTCCATGGCTCTCATATCCACGGCACTGATGCTAAGTGGCTCTGAATAAATGAACACATATTTGACATCACCCATTTTCACGTTACTCTCCAGATATGTTCTCGCAGGAGGAGATTTGATTTGCTTTGAAGTTTATGAGATACTGGCAAAAAAACAGGCTTTGACCTTGTAAACAACTCTGCACTTAGGATTTATTTTTTCAAAAGCATATGTAAACCTGAATAGTCCTCCTGAATTCAGCATGACCCAAATCTCTGCAGGATTTGGTCTGGCAAATTACACATGCAAATTATTCTACAAGAGTATCTTTTGCAGATTGGCTTAAACCTGAGGATGAGCCAATACAGTAACATTATTGCAGTAAGAGATGTAAATTGCTTTGAATAAAGCCCATTTTCTAGTGACAAAATATTTTCCAGGAGAAATGAGATGACAAACACTCAAGCAAATACTGCAGCGAGCAGCATCTCCTGAGCAAAAGCTGCCTCTGAGGCTGGAAAGCAGCTCATTGTTTTCTTCCTACAATCTGACCTTGCTTCTTAATGAATAGCAAAGTTCCTGGCAGAGAAAGAATTAGAGCTGGAGTTTTTAGAGAAAGTGCCTCTTAAAACATTTCTGTCAGTTTAGGCAAGCACTGAATCCTCAATTACTTTCCCCAAATTTATCCAGAACAGGTATTAAGCTGGAAAATGGAGGAAATGAGGTTGTCTACAGAGATTTCTTGCCCTTCAGATTCAAAGAGGAAATTAGAGTAAAACAGTGCCAGAATGGTGGGGCTTTTTTCATATCCAAAGACACATAGAATATTTTTTTCCTTTTTTTTAGCTGAAGAGGAAAAGATCCCTGATTGCTGTGATTAATGTTTTGACACCACCTAATCCAATCAAGCATCCAGCTCAGCTGCTAATTCCATTTGCATGTGGCTTCCCTGGTACACAAGGATGGGTTGGTACAAGTGGGAGATCAGGCTGGGGGTCAGCACTTCCTTACTCTGAATTAATGACTATCAAACCTTGGGGACAGCACAATCCTGGGAAGAAAATCCCTGCAAACACCAGGGTCTTCCCTGGGCTCACACTTGCCTTTCTTTTTTAGGGTTAGAACAGGAAACTCAGAGAAAAACCTACATCTGGAAGTAAATAAGTGACAGCTTCACTGCAGTCAAACTATTTGGTTTAAATCAGATGAGGATTTGATCTCTCTCCGTTTTAAAACATTCCGAGAGCACCCGAATGCCTGGAAACTTCAGCTGGATTTCAGTCAGGGAAATTACTCCAATCAGAAGAAAAAAGGTATAAAAGTGACCTCCCTGATTTTAGTTCCTTTGATGAAAAACCCCAGGACAAGCTGGAGAGAGGGGATCCTGCTTCAGACCTAGGGGTTGTGCAAGGACGAGATCCCAAGGAACGGCTGGAAGTGCTGCTCCTAAAAAAAAAGGGAGCACATTGGAAAAACCTAATGGCACACAGCAAAGGCAGTTTCCCTGGATCTGCATTCTGTGTACGCACCTTCCCCTGCAAGAGGAGGTTTATTGTTCTGCCAGCTTTGCTTGCTGCTTATTTCTTTCTATTTTGCCTCCACACTTGCTCACAGAGTTGCTTCGCTTTTTTTTTGTTCAGGATCATGAATTTCTTTTGGGAACAGGCTCTTCTCATCAAATATTGCTTTCAAGGCTACAAAACAGGAGTGAATTCCACATCAAAACCCGGGGAACATTTGGTGAGGTGCGCTGTGAAAATCAGGCTGCAGGAAGAATTTTTTAAAAATGAGAGAGGCAGAGCTCAAGCATTGCCCTGGTCCGAGGGGAACACTGGATTTTCTGCTTCTGCTGACAGGTTTAGATTTTTGGGGGTTTTTCTCCCAGTTAGGGAACTGAGACTTGTTCAACCCTAAGGGCCACGGTGTATCCATCTCTCCCTGCACCCTTTGAATTCATTGGCCAGGCCTAGCAAATCGGATGGAATGGAATCATGGAATTGTTAAGGTTGGAAAAGATATTTAAGGTCATCATGGTCAATATAGAACCACGCCCATGTTCACCATTAAACATGGAAGGGTGAAGATCTCAGGGAGCGGAATTCCTGCAGAGCAGGAGTGCAGGTAGACAGGATGGATGTGAAACAGCCCTTCCTTGGGGATGGCCCCATTCCTGGGCAACCTCCAGCCAGAGCCAGCACCTTTCTGGGCACCAAAATCCAACCAGTCCATCTCAAGGGAGAAATCCCTGGAAATGTGCCTTCACCAGGGCTTTTGTAACTGCTGACTCCATTTTATTTCTTCCCCACTTAAACCTCGGTACTAAAAATGAGCTGGAAATCCTGAAACATCCAAAGGGAGAGGCCTCCCACCCTGCATGTGCTGCCCCTTCCAAAACCTTCCCTGTATCAAGCAGAACTTTGCTTTTAACTTTTTCACAGGGGCAAATTAATCCCCTACGCAACTTGGGGAGACTGGACTGGCTTTTTTTCCCCCTCCTCCTCCAAGTCTCCATTCCTTTAATTTATTAGAACTCCTGTCCTGCCATTAAGAACTCAAAAAAATAATCAAATTATCCTCTACTGAAACAAGAGCTCCAAAACTGTTCCCTGAAGGCTGCATGACTGAGCAGGTTTAGCCTGCAGCCATTTATTTACGCAGATGCAGAGGGATGATCTCCAAGGATTCTTTCAGTCCTGGACAAGATTCCTTCTCTTCATGTGCATCAATCCCTCCTGCTAAAGCCAGACTAATTCATGAATACAAATTAAATGATACTCACTGAGCTGTTACTATGACACCTGATAGTACCTCAGGAGCAGCGTGGGCGGGAGGGCTGTGCAGCTTTCCTTGGGAAAGGAGCCCGAGGAATTGCCTCGCTCGGAATTTCACACTCTCGGATACTGCTAACGAGATGATGAGCACAGAACGGGCAGGAGCTGCACAGAGCTCAGATTGCTGCACCCACTTCAGCTGAGAGTGCACTTGCATTTAACAAGCCAGGAAAGCTGTAGGCAAAGGCTGGATTTGATGCACAAGTGATTGTTATCACTGGAGAGGCCATAAAATAAAATAAAATAAAATAAAATCAAAAGTACGCAAGGCTCCTGGAGCCCTGCTCATTACTGGCCAGGCAGGAAACGATGCCCTGAGTGCCGAGGGGAGAAACAGCCAGCAGGACATTCCAGACAACTTTTTGTCCACGCTCTGGAATCTCACCTTCCAGCTGTAATTACAGGCATTTAGCTCTTGGGAAAGCTACAGAGTTTTATCTATTGATTTCTGTAAGTTTAGGACGAAACTTGCAATGATTTAAAGGATTAGAATTTCAAAGGTGTAAACTGGTTTCAGTTAATTAAAGGGTACATTAAACTCCAAAAAAAACCCGGCTAATTAATACATTACCAAGGCTTAATACTTAACTTCAGATACAAGAAAGCCATTTAAACACACCCTTAAATGAGAAAACTTTTGACTGGGAATTGTTAAAGTTAGCAGCACAAAAGAATCAGATACAGATTTACTGCTACCCTGATCCTAAAGGCAGCAGAGTGGCTCTAATGAGTGATGGCTCAGAGCCTCAAACAGCAAATCAGCTCCCAGTGCCCACGTCTGCAGCACAGCCAGAGCAGAGAAAACCTCAATAATCAGCGTGCTGGGGGCAGGACTGGGCCCACAAGACATTGAAATAAAAACTGGCCTGACGTGGCAGGGATTGGTGTGAACAACGCAGCTGTCCCCTCTCTGTGGTGCTCACTGAGAAGCCAAGGCCATGGAGATCTGGAATAAAGGTTTGCCAACAGCTGGGCTTATTTACTTTGGTAATGGGGATATTCATGAGCACCCATCACACTCCACTCGAGTTTGGCTTTTAAAAGTGTGCTGCCCACATGATTTTAATGGCTTTATCCCTCATTTATCTCTCATTTTGAGCAACTCATGGTAACGTGGAAGTGCCAGACCTATTTTTCTTTTGCTTGATGAGGGTGAGGTTTGGACAGTTAAAACTAAATTAGTGGGGAAGCTCTGAAATGCTGGAATTGTCTGTATAAAAATCACACAGTGTTTACACCTGGCCTTCCGCAGAAAAGCAGAGAGAGAGTTGCTGCTAATGAAATCCTTACAGAGAAATAACATCCCTCGGCCAGATAGAAACAGGCACCCGATTAAAAAATGCACAGCTCATGTGACGATTAAATCAGCTTCAAAGTATTTAATTTAAAGGTGGCACACTTGGCCCTGCTGAGTCAACTGCCAAGCGTCCAACACAATCAGGTTCTTTCACCTCATTTCTTTCTGGGAGCTGAGCTATCGACTTTTGAAATCCATCTCAGTCAAAGGGGATGTATCTCACAGAAAAGCTCCCCATTCTCACCTCCAAACTGCTGATCCTGGGACCTACAGCCCACGATCACCTCAGCTCTCCATCCTGCAGGGTTGGACGTGCCCATTGTCCTTCATCCTTCCCACCACGCGCAGGCTGGGAGCTGTCGGGTTTGGAGAGGAGCTTTTCTAAGGGATAGGAGGTGCCAAGAAAATTCCAAAGCCATCAGAAAGCCTCCTGGAGGGTGCAAGGACACTGATGAATGCACCAGTCAGCTGCTTTAATGCATCCAATTAAGCAGGTGCACAGACCCTGTCAAGTGTTTTCCAAATGGATGGAGGGAAGTCTCTCATCTTATTAAACAGAAATCACCTGGTGCAATCCCCAAATATAATTTTCCTCTCATACTCCCGTGTATTTCACAAATTAAAATCCTTTTTCTTCGGTCAAACCCATTCAAAAGTCAGTATTCCAGACTCACGCTTTCAATTAACCTGTAAAGTCTGCTCCAGTGCCTGATGAAAGAAGTTCTGATGTTCCCATCAGATTCAGGGGCTTCTGGAACATGCCTTTACAAAGCAAGGAAGTGTTGAGATAGGATTAAGAGCCTCGCCACTTCCTTGAAGCCTCAAATCAGCTGCTAAGCAATAAATCTTGGAGTCCTCTATTACCTTCATCTCATTTTAGCACAGATGGTAAAAGCTAGTGACCTTTATATTTTTTTGTCTTTCTGTGCTGCGAGCTGGAGTAATGAGAATATAATGAAGGTCTCTCTATTTTCCAGCAGCCTGGGAGGACACAGATTTTCCCAGCACTGCTCCGCTGTCTTTTCCCGGAAGCGTTTCTCGGGGAGAGGAACAAAGTCAGGATCGTTTGTGCCATCAGTCTCCTCCAGGGCTCCGATACTCAGTGACCTAAACTCGCCTTTCAAATCCAGGTTTACTGGAAAACCAAATGGAATTGTGCTTCTGCAGGTTCACTTTTCTCATCTCATCTTTATAATATTGCTCTACCAGGCAGATAATGTAGTTACAGGCAAAAAGTGTTCAGAACCTCTAAACAGAGTAAAAACATGTTTTGTTTGGGGTTTTTTTTCCTGATTACTAGCTTTTAGGAGAAATAAAATGTTCCATTTATTTCTTAAAACCAGCTTTCACTTCAGCTGAAAAGCCCAAACTGCCTGCCCTGGTCGGATTCTTCCCAGCTGAGATGAACACAGCTGGTGCAGTAAGTGCTGGGAAACTGGGCCAGCCTCTTGAAGATAATTAATAGTGTTAATTACTACTTGGTTTTGTGCAAGCGATTCCATCCTGAGAAAAACTCAGGTGCAACACATCATTTGTTGCTGAGATATTTCGATGTCACTTGGAACAATGGCACCAAGGCTCAGCTGGGATTCAGGTTGGGCCCCTACCAAAAGTAAAAATGCTGTGAAATCAATTATAGAATTGTCAGCTGAAATAAACCTGCACTTCCTGTCGGTCACATCCCTCATGGAGGCCCCAAAGGCAGGAAAAGGAGAAGTGTCTCCCTCAGGGTCAGGCTGAGGAGGATCTGTGGGGATGGATCCAGGAGCAGTTACCTCCGTGGGCCTGCCCTTGTCTGCACTTGGATGTTGCTCTTGCTGCCACCTTCAGTCTTTTCCTTAACTGTGAGATCCATCTGTATTTGGAGAGCATTTGGGGGCAGATTTTTCATACGTGCACAGTTTATATATTTATTTAAAATATTGACATAGTTTTGTATGTATGGAAGTATGGCCTGGAGCAGACCTCGAGGAAAGAGTGTAGGATGGAAGGTTTATTCCCTGCCAGCCAAGGAGGAGAGGCATGGAATGGTTTGGGTTGAAAAGGACTTTAAAACTCATCTAATTCCACCCCTGCCGTGGGCAGGGATGCCTTCCAGTATCTCAGGTTGCTCCAAGCCCTGTCCAACCTGTCCTTGGGCACTTCCAGGGATGGATCATCCACAATTTCTCTGGGCAAAAAACTGCTTCCCCCCTCCGAGACAGCCTCTGCTTGCACGGGAGGACGAAGGGATTTAAGGTCACACCAAGAGCCCTTTAAATCCAAAAGAAAGTTTCTTCACTCTTTTGGAGAGCTCCAGATCAGGTAAGGAGCTGTCTGCAAATCAGGTGTGGCACGACCTACTTGTACAAATACAAGGTGTTTTAGCAAGTCAGCCAGAAATCCAACTTACATAATGAGCCCTCTAATCATCTTTTTTTAATGAAATTTTAATTATGTAAAAATTAGCAACTGGTCTAGAGGTTTCTGCATTACCAGAAACGTCTCCCAAAAAAAGCACATACTCTAAGAAAACACCTCACATTGCTGCACAGCTGGAAAGTAGGACATGTTGATGGGATCCCAAAGCAATTTTTACTAAAAGCACTGTTTCTGAGGAATCCGGCTCCAACAAAAGAGAGAATCCCTCACGAGGCCACTCTGTAGTGAAATATTTACAAGAACACCCAAAAGGCAGTTCCTTCTTCGTGGGCTTGTAAAAATGTACCAAAAGTGGAACGAGTTCATCTATTTCTCTTCTAGGCATTCTGAAAACTCTGAGAAGAAACTTTCTCCCCCACTGGGTTGGGGGTGGGAGAAGGGGATCCCACCTCTGCTCCTGGCTGGGAACAGGCAAAAAATGGCAATTCCGTGGAAAAATGCACCTATTTGGCCATTTTCTGTTTTCATATCAGAATAATAAAACCAACAGTGCTGGGCCCAATTCAGATCTGATTCTGACAGCTTTAGAGACTGGAATCAAGGGAGAATGCTCTGGAATTGGATTCTAGATTGAAAGTGTATGAAAAGTGCTTTTCACTCCATGTCCTTTTTACTGTTGCTCAGGCTTTACCAAATACTTTATCCCATACAGAATTAACCCCACATAGCAAAATCACCTTCAATTTTAATTCATTTTGATGATTCAGAAGATGGAGCAGGGGAATTCCGTTTCCTCTTTGCCCATCACCTGATGGCTCAGTTCCTAACTGGGGGATGGGGAAAGCAAACTTGAGAAAGCAAGAATTTACTAAAGATCTAATTTCTGTCAGGTTAACAGACAAATGGTTCAAATTGGAGGCAATTTAAATGTTTTCTGTTAACATCAAATCTTATCTTCCAAAAATATCTTTCCAAAAAATTATCCTCAAAAAAATTTGGCCTGAAATATCCTATTTTTTCGCTTTTTATCTAATTTTGATATGTCAAAGCATACTCCTGCATAACCCCCCCTTGTATAAGTTACTTACAATAAAATAACTGTTTATCTCCAAAATTAGGAGATTCCTCTTGAAAAAGAAATTGTATTTCTTCTTGTCTTCATCCTCATCAGCCTTTGTTCTTGTACTTGTTTTTTACAACATCCTTCCTGTGAAAGACAAGCAAGACTTTCCATTTGCTGATTTTCTACCAAAAAAAAAAAATACAGAGGAAATATTTGCTTGAAGCTTGAATAATTTCTTCTAGTCTTCAAATAAAATCGGCAGGCTCTCCTACAGATAAATATATCAGTTGTCATCCTTTTCCTGGAAGAAAAAAGAGAGGAAGAGAGCACATCTCTCCCCTGAGACATCTGCAGAGCCATAGTATTTATTTCTACCAGTGAGGTTCTTCAAAGTGTTGTTTTTAGAAGTCAGGGTAACTCCCAGACCACAACTGGTTTTTATTTATATTTCATCTTTCTACCCAAGTACTGCTAAAGAGGGAAAAGTTGTTCCTAAGATATTCCAGCCTTCCAAAAGGCTTGTACAGAGAGTGGGGCTGGGACCTTCACCCTGGGACCCAGCACTGAAAAAAGAACATTTTCAGGAAAGAAAATACCCAGGAGCAGTTTGGAAGCTTCCCGAGGCCCATCTTTGTAATCCTGGGCCTGGAGGATCGATAAGGAGAAGTCTCCTCCTCCTAATCTTATTTGGGTAGGAGTGGGATGTAGTTTTTTTGAGCTGCCTGCTGGGCACTTGCTGGAGTGAAAGGGATCCCTGAACTTCACTCAACAGCTCCGGCCTGGAGTTTTTAGCTTTGCTCCACTTTTCCCTTTGCTAGCCAAGCCAAACAGAAGAACGCCAAAAATTAAAGCCACAAAATGTGGCTGGTTTGCCCTTGTCCTGTAGGGAACACAAATGACGTGGGCTGATTCCCTTGCACTGCACCTGTATTTTCCATACTTTGACTTGCCTGATCTGTCAGGAGTTCCTGACTCCCTTGATCAGTGGCCACCATGGACCCAGCTCCAGCCTGAGCAGCCCCTGCTGCCCTCAGCCCCCTGCCAGGACTGCAGAGCTTCCATGGGGACACAGTTTGCTCCAGATCCCTCCTCAAACACCAAATGGGCAGAGCAACCCTGCACTGAAGCGGCCTCTGCTGTTGTCTTGGTTCGAAAAGACAGGTGTCAGCTTAAGGAAGGCAGGAGCCTCCCTTGAAATGGAAACTGTAAACCCCCTCCCTCCGAATTATTAGAATTTTGAAATTAAGGGGCTCTCAGGCAAAGAAAAATGGGAATAGGAATAACAGTTCTTTACTAGGAGGTTTGAACAAGAACAAATGCAATAGTACA
>WEIT01038619.1:2654-37822 GCA_013389985.1 Dryoscopus gambensis | reverse complement strand
GAGTTATCCATGGGTCATGCACAAGGCCTTGATGGGCCCATTAACAGGAGATAGTCCAGGAGCAGTTATCTGTGATTCATGCAGGAGGCATTCATGGACCCATTCACAGGAGCACAGCCACACCTGGTCTCAACAGATGGTGATAGAATACAAGCTCCCAGGCACATCCCACCCTGCACCCCAGGACAGCTGTGCACAGCCTCATTGTTCCAGTCACTCCTTGAACACTGACGGGGACAAATCTGCAGATCAATTCCCTCCACAGGAAATACGTCCTGCAGGTGGCTGCTGGAAGGATTCATTTCCCTGCACAGTGCAAAATGAAAAAGGGTTACAGCAGAAAAAAAAAATCTTCTTTCAGAATTGTACCTTTATTTTCTATTCATGAATACAGTGCTCCAAAATAAATCTCACTGTGTAAACAGTTTTCTTTACAGGACTGAAAGTACCTGGCCAAACTGAATGTAGATGGGGAGGGGGGAAAACTGTAAATCAACAGCCCAGTGGAGAGATTTCTTTGAGCGCAGTAAATAAATCTGCATGTTTTCAAATTGTTTTACAGACACATGGTGCAGGTTCAAAGAATGGCCAGAAAAAACAACAGAGAATATATTTCACTTTCTCCAGACAGAAATCACCTGAAGGTCCCACACAAGCCCAAACTGTGCTGTCACATATATCCTGTGCAACCTCAGTGACTTCAGGACAATTCCACGGGCTGGAGGCTGCACACATTAGGATTCTATGTTTGTTGCCAGGCTGGGTTTAGACTATTTAAGTTCCCTGTCAGGATCAGTTATGGCCAAATCATTTCCCATAAAAAGAGAAGTGGGTCCGTAATGAGACTTAATGCTTTGTTGTTTGAAAAAGTATCCTAACACACTATTAAAAACTCCAAGGACTCTAATTGAACTGGTTTATTAGGAGGAGACAATTGAAGTTTGCTGCATAATTAATAAATCAGGACCACTAATAACCCTAAATGATCCCTAAATTTCATTTTATTCATTATAGACAAATTGAGCCGACTCATTGTACAGGAAATACTTTAAAACACCTGTCAGTGAAATATCCCTTCCACCATCTAGAAAGAAAAGCCTCCTAACAACTCCCTGAAATTTGTGTCACTCATTAAAATCATCTTCAGACATTGTGTGCCTTCCACAAGTCCTTTAAGCACAAGAGATCCTCCCAGCTTTTATCAAGGAGCTTGTGTTTGTAAAGAGGCAGCACAAAAAGCCACAGCTCATTTCCCCACTTTTGTACCGAGCTGCTTCATGAATCCCAGTCCCTTTTGAGGAGAATTTGCACATTCACACGGTTTTGTTTTTAACAAGCTAAATCCTGCCATCCTTCAGGCTGCTAAAGAGCGTCGGATCCCGGAGATTAATCACGGAGCTTCAGCGGAAACGTTCACTGAGCGATGATCAAACTCCACCAGCAAGGCAGCAGATGGTGGCCTGGCAGCAGATCCCAGCACCGGCCCTGCCCCGTTGGCACGGCCCAGCCACGACACCCAGGAGGTGCCTCCACACGAGCAGGAAAGTGGTGCCTAATTACAGGCCCGGCTCCTGCAAACTGGCCTTGCTCCTGTGGGATCCCTTTGGAGATTGAGAATTCGAGGGGCGTTTGGACAATGCTGTCAGGTGCACTGTGGGATGCTCGGGGTTGCACAGCTGGGAGTTGGACTTCGGTGATCCCTGCAGGTGCATTCCAGCTCAGGATATTCATAGAACCATGGATGGGTTTGGGTTGGGAATTTAAAGATTGTCCAGTTCCACCCCCTGCCATGGGCAGGGACACCTTCCACTGTCCTAGGCTGCTCCAAGCCCTGTCCAAGCTGGCCTTGGGCACTGCCAGGGATCCAGGGGCAGCCCCAGCTGCTCTGGGCCCCCTGTGCCAGGGCCTGCCCACCCTCCCAGGGAACAATTCCTTCCCAATATGCAATCTAAACCTATTTTGTCTGTGGGAAGCCATTCGCCCTTGTCCAGTCACTCCAGGTCCTTGTAAATTGTCCTTTTCCTTCTTTCCTTCAGGCCCTTCAAGGCCACACTGAGGTCACCACAGAGCTTCTCCTCTCCAGGCTGAACAATCCCAGCTCTCGCAGCCTTCCCTCCCAGCAGAGCTGCTCCATCCCTCTGATCCCCCTGGTGCCTCCTCTGGGCTCTCTGCAGCAGCTCCAGGCCCTGCCTGTGCTGGCCCCAGGGCTGGGGCAGCTCTGCAGGTGGGGTCTCACCTGAGCACAGGGGCAGATTCCCCCTCACCTGCTGCCCACGCTGGTTTTAATTTTGGTATTCTGGGATGCCACGGATTTCTGTCACCCAGTTGTTGTGTCCATGACTTCTGGAGAGGTTCTGTGAGCCTGCAGGGCCCGCACGACCAGCACGCCCTGTGCACCAGCTCCCAGCAGCAGGGTGAAGAATAAACCCCTAAAAGCTCCATAAGCTTATTGTTCCTTTGACATATCAGTGACATTCACAGCACCATAAACCTTCCTCATCTGAAATATTTAGCTCCTTAGCAGCAGTCAAACAGACATGCATCCTGCCTGGCATATCCTCACCGTAGATCACTAATTTATTTCTTACAGCCCTCCTGGGTGCTGTATGTGCTGAGACAACTGCATTCCCAGAAATGGGCATAAATATCTGTATTTATTTTCCCATCATACTGGCTGGGGAGTTGGGGAGAGAGAGAGCCAGAGTAAGAATCATACAGAGAAAATGGCCTGACAAACACTCTCGGTGCACTTCCTCCAGCGGAGTGCTCGGCATTATTCCTCATCTGCTGTGCCACAGCTCGGAGTGGGCCGTAATTATGGATTTCCAACTGGCATTATGGTTATTATAGATTAGATGTTCGTCTGTAAAGACTGTCAAACCAATGAAATTTTCAGGTTTTGAGTAGCCTCCAGGGCAGGGCTCTGCAAGACTCGCTTTCCCGAGCCGTTAGTTTTATTTATAGTCTAGAACTAAACAAGGCAGGAATTAAGGGAATGCTCCTCGCTGAAGGTAATGGTATGGAAATGCTGATGTAGGTCTGTGACAGCAGACAGGAGCAATAGCCTTGAGGAAATATTGAAAGTGTGGAGCTGAGCAGAGCAAGCAGCACCTCAAGGCTGCTTTTTGTCACTCTGACAGAACAAAGTCATAAATAACCCCCCCACACTCTGCACTCAATTATCAGTAATTTAGTGACACCAGGATATGATATGCACAGGAAAACACAGCATTCACCTCAAGTTCTCAGCAAAATCTCTGGAATGAGTTCCTTTCTCACCTGGCTTGGATTGCAGAGGCTTTCGGGGATTGAAGCACAGCTTAAGGTTGGCATTTTCCAGGCTGCTATTCCAAACAGCTTTTCCACCGAACCTCCTAGAACTGAACAACGTGAAGTTTAAATGAATCAGCCAACCTTGAGCCAAAAGCACAGAAAAAATAAATAAATTCTTATCATATACATGTGCTCTATGAAAGGTTCCCCTTTTTAAGGCGAACAGAACTTGCAGACCCGCATGGGTCTGATGCTGGTCACTGAGGGAAAAAAAGGGGAAGAAATGTGATTTTTATAAAGATAAGATTATTAAAATATTGCCAAAAGTTTTTAAGGAAGTGGGAAATGGGTCTTAAAGGCTTTGCTGTCGTGTACATCACCAGCAGCTCCTGCTGTGGGTGCCATTTCCCACGGCCCTGTTAGGCCAGGAACGAGGGACAGTTCCAAGGGCTTAAAGTCAGGACAGCAGCATTGGCTGTGGCTCCTCTCAGCGCCCATGTAATTGCCAAATCCGTTAGGAAAAACTGAACTTGCAATCTTTAGGGTCACAAAGCATCTGAGTGGAAGGCTGGAATGCTTCACCTGCTGTCTGTGCTACAAGGAGCTGCTGAGGAGACACCCAAGCTGCGCCAGGAGGTTACCGAGATACCTAAAACACCCCCACTCAAAGGGAAATCAGTGAGGAGGAAAGATTACACAGAGCACTGCGTTTGAAATGTTTTTAATTGTGTGTGTGCATGTTGTAATTCACGCACAGTGTGCTGCACTAAAATTTTGATGGCTGCGCAGTGCTAGGCACCAACTGCCCCTTTCAGTCCCTGCACTGTAAATCCCACACATCCCACACATCTCCGGGGAAAAAATGCTTATACTGGGAAAAGAAAAACGTGCCCACAGTGCACAAACTCAGTGTCAATGAACATTTGTCCTTGATACTCCAAATGAGCCAGGATCAGTGCTGGGGAGCGGCGGGATTGGGAGCGGCCCTAAGGAGGAGGATTGCGGGTGCTGGTGGATGAAAACCTGGGCGTGACCTGGCCTGGCAGCCCAGACCCCCCTGGCCTGGGCTGAGCCCCAGCGTGGGCAGCAGGAGAGGGGGATTCTGCCCCTCTGCCCCTCAGGTGAGACCCCGCCTGCAGAGCTGCCCCAGCTCAGCACGGGAAAGGTGTGGGGCTGCTGGAGCCAGGCCAGGGGAGGCACCAAGGGGGTCGGGGGGATGGAGCCCCTCTGCTCCAGAGCCGGGCTGGGAGAGCTGGGGGTGCTCACCTGGAAAAGAGAAGGCTCCAGGGAGAGCTCAGAGCCCCTTCAGTGCCTAGAGGGGCTACAGGAGAGTTGGAGAGGGACTTTTTTATCAGCGCTTGTCGCAACAGGACAGGGGGGCATTGGTTTTTAGCTAAAGGAAGTTAGATTCAGGCTAAATATAAGGAAGAAATTGTTCCCTGGGAGGGTGGGGAGGCCCTGGCACAGGGTGCCCAGAGAAGCTGTGGCTGCCCCTGGATCCCTGGCAGTGCCCAAGGCCAGCTTGGACAGGGCTTGGAGCAGCCTGGGACAGTGGGAGGTGTCCCTGCCCATGGGAGAGGGTGGGAATGGGATGAGCTTTAAGGTCCCTCCCAACCCAACCCAACCCAACCCAGCCTGGGGTTCTGTGAGTTGCTCACACCTGGCCAGTCCCACCCAGTCCCAGCCAGGACCTCAGGATGGATCCAGCCCCGTGTGATACCGGGGACGGATTCCCCCTGATCCGTGGGGCAGTGAGCATCCTGCTCCCTGTGCCTGCAGCTGTGGCAGCAGAAACCCGGGGTACGACACTGATCCCGACCCCCCTTCCCCCTCTGCAGCCTGAACAGACAATTGCTTCCCATTATTCAGGTGGAAGGCTGTAATTACCCTCATAAAAGATGCACAAATAAACCAGTCACAAACAAATTAATCCAGTCACACCTTACTACCGCACGGGAGTGTTTTATCCGTTCTGTCTTAAACACGATTATTATTTCTAATAGGTCGAGCTGAATTCTCAACAGAGCTGCCATAAAAGTGCTGTCTGCTGACAAATCAAAGGTAAAGCAGGAACTGCTGCAAACCCAGCACTGAAGAGGCCCCCAGCAGGTTCTTATCAGATCATGGCTACCGAGACCCCAACAGATACAAAAATCATATAAATATCTCATGACATCTATTACCAACAAAGTACAGTGACACCCTGACCTCAAAATACTCAGATCTACGTCACTGGCACAGAAATCTTCCCACCTGAGGAGGTGTGGATGCTCTCCCAGTGATCCATGCCCAGGAGGATGTCAGCACTTACACAGAATTCTGTGAGAGCCAAGGAATCTCCAGTGAAACATTTCAGTGATAAAATTCTTTCCACTCCTGTTTATCTATTGATTGGAAAGAGACAAACTGAACCAGACAGCAAAATTTATACCTCCCCGAGGAGTCACAATAGCAGGATTATGTAGGATACAGGTGGACATGGCACAGTTACAATCAGGGAAAACAGATGGCTGCCTTTTCACCAATGGGAATTTAATGAGACTTTGCCTGATAGAAATAGGAAGCAGAAATAATCAGTAACAAAACTCTTATCTTTAATTTCACCATTTGCTTTCAGGGAGAAAAAAGGGTGAGTCAGTCAAGTGATCCCAGCTGAAAAGTGATAGTGCTCAATAGCCTGGTAGGAATTAAAATACCCTGATCTTCACCAAAATAGAGGCCTTTAGTCCTGTTCCATGTGCAGAATACCAACAGAATTTAGTCTGCCGACAACAATATTTTACAGAGTGCAACAGTGTTTTGGTGTCTGTAGATTATCACTGACTTTCTTCTCCCCATGCCAAATAACGCTTCACTTTAAGAGTCCAAAAAATAAAGGAAAAAAGAAATCAAGACAAGCATTTAGGTGCTACAGTTTGAGTGAGGTGAAGTTGAGACCCAGCTCTGTGTAATAATGAACATTATTCTTGGTTCGCTGCAAACATCATGGATCCAAGGGTTCAGAGGGAGTTCTGGCTACTCAGGAGCTGTAATTCCTGTGCAGGCACATGTGAACAGCAGCAGTTTGTTCCCATCCCTGGGAGTAGCTGGGAGTTATTCCATAAACCCAGCAAATACCTTAAATACACAACACAAAACACAGAGCACGCAGCTCTGGCACTAAAGGCATTTCTCTCCCATCGCAGGGCACTGCCAGTACCTGGTGTTGAGCCTGGGTGTTTTCCTTCCTGAATTTCAATCCTCAAAGGCAAAGGTATTTGTTTTGAGAGTTGGAAAGCAAACAAGGACACAAAAGCAATTTATCCCTTTCTGTTCCTCGTCCCTCAGTGAACAACTTCAGTGCAAGTCTTCTCCTTAGCCAGAGCAACATCTGCATTCTTGGAAATTCTAAGTTTACAAATATAATGTTCGGAAATTATGCCTCAGTATTTTTCATAATAATGGCATAAAAACCTAGCAGAGAAGTGTTCTTCGTCGTTTCAGTGCTTTGATGATCCTGAACAATTTAAAAGTGCCCTTTCTTATCTACTGCAAAGCAGAGAGAACAAAGCCTTAGGAAGTCAATACTGGGTCAATCCAGTGCAGTAAACACCTGAACATGGACAGACCCATGGCCTGAAACGGGATTTATTGAGGACAGCTGCTGCCTTAATTTGCAGGAGATCTGGAAAGGCATTTCTTCAGCGTGCTGCAGCTTTTACAGCAACTTAGGGATGTGCAGCCAGACCTGAACCTTCCTGCACCGAGCTGCCAACCAGCCAAGGCAGTTACTCAGCTTGGAGGAAATTGGGCTTTGGTAGATTTTTATATCTTTAAAAAAAAAACAAAAAAAAAAACGAAGCAAACAATACATTCCAGCAATCTGTCTTTGCCTGCTTTTCCTGGTAACACGTGTGGTACCTGTACCAGCACGTCACAGTTTTCACCCTCCTTCCTTCCAGGATCTGGGAGGTGTCAGTGGATCCGTTCTTTCCGACACTGACTTTGTGGTGACAGCGAAATCAAACTTCTCATTAAGAAACCAAAAAAATAAGAAATTAGCCTGGGCAGAGCAGAGAAATGCTCTGTTATATTCAGAGTCAATAAAGCAGTGAAAAAAAAAAAAGGCAAAAAAAATGATATAAGCAAAGAAAAATCAGGTGGCAGCAATCAGTAGCTGCTGACCACACCCCTCTCACTATGGATTTTTTACATGTGTAATAGTTTTCCCTGCACTAGTCCAACATCAAGCTAAAACCCAATAAAAATAGTCTGTACCTTGCTCTGCACCAGTATTTGCTTTTCCTAGGCTGTTTTTGGCTAATTTACAGTCTGGCTCCTGCAGATTAAAAGAGCTTTTGAAAAGATGCAGTTTGGGGAAACACTGGTAGCACATCTCGTTTGGATGCAGCATAATTCATGCAGTGATAATTTATATTGACAGCACTTTGAGACAGGAATTTTGCCATTATAAGCTGGAATGCATTTCACCTGCTGGAATTCCAAACCGTGCATATTTCCTGGCATGAATCGATTTCAAAGGTGTTGCATGTGTTTGTTTTATGTCTCTGAGGTTCAGGGAGGCTCCATCTTCAAGTTTTATTTACACGACAGGAAAATTGAGATAAGGAATTCCCTTGCTGCACCCTCCCTGCTGGATTCACACAACCTCTGCTTCAGGATAGAAATGTAAAACTCTGACTGTTCTTAAAATTTGAACTTCTAGATTATTCTTTGAAGAGCATCACCATTGCGCCTGCTTTTTCATTATTATTTAAAGCAGGGCTATGGTTTTGTAATGCGGCTTTTTAACAGTGGAAATGGAAGGCAGGTACAATACTCAGAAGACCTGATGAGACCTAATGTTCCAAGGCAGAACTTTTGTATTTAGACAAGTCCTAATGGAGCACTAAGAGAAGCCTCTTTTCCAGGAAATGCATATTATTATTAGCATTTATTAGGGCTTCTCTGAAATAACCTTCCTCTGAGAGCACTTCTAATTAGACAAAGCCCAGAGCTTAATTCACATTAACCTCGGCTCCAGCACCCTGGGTAATGGGGGGAGGCAGAAGGGCACGGGCTGGATCTCTGCACAACAGAGCAACGAGAACAGAACATTTTGAAAGAGTTTCCATTAGAGAGGAGTTTCTGCCTGTGAGGTGCCTCCGGAACCAGAAATGCATTTCAAACCTGTTAATTTTTATTGCCTTTTGACACACCAGCACCAGGGGAGGCACCAGCAGGGCGTGAGCAGCACCAACACAGATCCCGCTCCAAAACCTTCCTCTTGCAGGGACAAATGGCTGGGCCAGTTGGTGCCAGCTCTCTCTAACTGAGGATGCTCCACCTAAATCTCCTGCTGGGGTTTCCAAGAGTCTCAAACCACGCGGGGCGTTGTAGGGACTGCCAGAAAAGGCAGCAAAACCCACCGAGGTCAGCTCCTTGTAAGGTTTCTGACACAGCCTCTCTCATTTAGCTGGAAATAATTGAGTTAAAACCAGCAGGATTTCTACCGTATGTTACCGAGTCCTTGAAGCAAGGATTACAGGTCATGGTTTTTGTGAGTGACTCGGGGTTTAGGCGAGTGATAAAATCAAACTCCATTTTCCCAGCAGCATTACAGCCTCAACATTTCCCTGAGCAAGGCAGGGGAAAACAACACCCTGTTGTTTGGCCATTTTGCACCAGCGTGGATGAAATTGAGAGACAGGAAAGGCTTTGAAAGGCTCAAGGAGGAGGATGGGCTTTCCCACACCTTTGCAGCTCCACGGGTGCTCCGGAGAAGAGCCCGGTCCCGCTGGCGCTGAGGCGCTGACCCTCAGCATCCCCATGACAACAGCAGGCGCTCGGATTTGCTGCCCGCTGCCAGCAGCAAAGGCAGCAGCAGCTCAGCTAATTGCCTGGGGGACAGCAGAACTGCTGAAATAGAGACTCTTGCTCTATACATCTTCATTAAAATCATCTCATACGTTTGTGCTCTGAAGCCGGGAAAGGCTAAAACCTGAAATGCAGATCGCGGTGCACTTGGCATTGATTTTTATTTTTCCCCCGCATTTCTCAATTCATTGCAAAGATTTCTGATCCCGCAGTGTTGGAGCTTCCGAGGGGGCAGCTGGGTCACTCCTTTGGAACAGCAGCAGGGGCAAAGCAGGGCAGGAGCACAAATTGAACCCCTGGAAAATGGAATTTAAGGAGGGTGAGGAGACAGCAGCTGAGTTGAGAATTCGTTGGTAAGATCACAATTAAAAGTAAGGAGAAGTTTCATTTAAAATCCACTGTCATTGTTTGTTTCCTGTGTTTTGGCTCAAGGACAACAAACTCCTCCTGCTGTTTGCTGCGAGCTCCCGTCAGAGAGCTGTGCTGGCTTTCCTTCAGTCCAAAGCCAAGGAATCACCATCAGAACGTGTCATTTCTGACTGCACCATCACAGCTCTGATCCTGTGTTTATGCATTAAAACTGTCAGGAACTCGATACTCGGGAGCATCCCTGGAAGTGTCCAAATCCAGGCTGGACGGGGCTCGAACCAAGCTGCTCCATGGAAGGTGTCCCATGGGACAGGGAGCTTTAACATCTCTTCCAAATTCCTGTCACAAAAGTTTCTCACTATTTCTTGGGACTTTAAAAACCAGATTTAAATGCTGTATTTCTTCACAGTGCCAGTCAAACCTGAGAATTTATCCTGAGGTTTGCAGCCAGTACCTACAACAAAACTGCAGAAACCTCCCAGCACAAACCAACATTTGCTCTCATCATTTAAAGCCATAAATATAATACTGATCTATTCTAGCAAAAACTGGCCAAAACCATCAGAGATCTGTTCTGGTATCCTTGTAAAAATTCATTGAAGTGAGGCAGCATGATGCTGCCCTTTAGAAATTCTGATTTAATTACTGAAGCCCATTTGAGAAGCGATACACTTCATACTTACCCAATTACAACGTCTGCTCCTGCCCTTAAAAACAATCTCAAGCAGAGCCAAAACTAAGCTCTGATTATAATTAAATTTCCTTTTTACATGAATGTTGGTATTTTCTTATGCATTCTGAGCTCTCTGCTGATTATTGTAGGATACTTAGAAGGTACAGGGTGCTCAGAAAGGAAAAGAAGGGGAAAAAAAGAGAAAATACTGTTTGATATACTAAGGAATAATGCACTTTTGCAAAAATATGCTGGAAAAGTTATGGGGGAAAAAAAGTTATTTAAAAAAATCCTGGGAGCTGTCATGATATTATCACTAATTTCAGAAGGTTTAATACATACATCTATATGGACATAAATTTTTATGAGCAACTAGCAGAATCAAGAGCATTGAAAAGTACAATTGCCCAAATATGAAAGGATAAATTTTTAAAAAAAATTATAAAATAATAAAAAATCTATTCCAAGACAAAGTACAGCAAGAGCAACTGGCCAGAGCCAGCGACAATAAGAAAACCAGGAGAAAATGTTGCTTCTTTAGAGAAACATTTCAGCAACGCCAAGGCCAGAACATTCAATACATTATTTAATTAGTCTTATTAAAGATGTCAAGCAGGTAGTTAACACCAAGGACAGGAGGGCAGGAGCTGTGCCTGGAATCGGCCGGATCATGACAGGAGGAGACGGATGTTTGCAGAGCCTGAGCAGCGAACCTCAAACCCCCAACAGCTCCCGTTGAGGCACCATGGAAAAAAGCCCAGGAGCAGGAAATTGGAAAAGGCAATTGTTCTCCCTGTCTGCCAGCAAGGGGAGGGCAGAAGAACATGACAGCGTTATTTCCATCCAGAACAAGAAAGAATAATCAGGAAGAACTGGATGAAATTCCTGGGCTGCCAGCGAAGGGGACGGGAGGTGAGCGCTGGCCAGGACACCCTCGTCAAGAGCAAAGCTCATCCCAGCTCCTTCCACAGCCACAGGCCGGAGCAGCACAGGGAATTTCATCTCTCTGGGCTTTAGACAGGCGTTCTCCTCGCTGCTTGTCAGCCTAAACTCTGTCGGGACAGGAGCAAAGCAGGGGAAGGTCGGGGTTACCCCCGGGGCGAGGAGCGGGTGCTCAGCAGCATCCTCGTGCCAGGCAAGTCCCTTCGGCAGCTCCTGGGTGATGGAAAGGATCTGCTGACATGAATTTGGGAGGCACCGCCTGCCAGCAGACACAAAGTTGGAGATCAGGATTATTTTCAATGTTGCACTGCACGAAGGGAATCACCCACTGTCCATGGCCACAGAAGGACAGGCAAACTTTGGGGACCTCAAACTGCAGGAAGGAAAAAATCTAATTAAACCTTTTTAAACCTTTTTTTTTTTTTTCTTTTCTTTTTCAGAACATAAGTCTAGAAGAAATTATTTGAGGAATAAATAAAGACTCCATTACCTGAAGTTTTTAATATGTTAGAACAACTTTGACTGGCCCAGAGCTGCCTCCTGAGAGCCACTTGTCCTCTGTGGCCAACATCCAGCATCCAGAGGCTTGGGAGAAACTCGCCCAAGGTAATTTGAACAAGCAGTGTGGGAGGGAAGTTCGTATCCAGCAGTGAAGAAATGGGGTAAAATAAGTAAAAAGATCAATTATAAGAACTGGCATGGAGAAATGTAAATTCTGTTGCGGGTCATGCCGTGATTGTCAGGTAAAAGGTACAACACCCAGGAAATGTGGTTGTACCCCAGTATAAAAGTCAGAAAGGTGGGGAAGTTTATTCAGGAATGGAGAGTTGTGGTCACAGCCCCAGATAACAGCTACAAACTGAAGTTTCATTATTGCTCTGGCGAGATTTGATTACCAAAGCAGTAAAATTCAAGATTTACTTGCCCTACCAAGCATTTCATAGCAAAGTTCCCAGGCTGGTTACTCCCGTGAGGGTTCTCCTATCCCAGCTCGCACTCAGAGTGCTGAAGGCAGCTCTGATTTGAGCACTAAACTCCAAACTTTGCTCCGCAGCTTGTGCAAACTCCATTTTCTGCATGAAGGGTTATACGAGGCTTTTCCCCCCCTTTTAAGCAATTCCAAAGAGATGTTTTTAGTAACGCATTTATTGGTCATTGCCACCCATTTTCAGTGTCCAGCTGCACAGTTAACTCTTGCCTTTTAAACCTTGCAGGGAGTATCCCAAGTGAAAAACTCAGATTTTCAGGACCTGTCCGAGCACCTCACCCGGCTTTGGCTGACCTCTGAGTGTGGTGGCACTCCCAGAAATGGACTTGGATAAAATCCAACTCTGTGTCCATCAGTGGGTGGTGTTGAACATGCCCAGCTCAATAGATGGACAACAGACACTGCTCAGTTCAAGAAAATCAGCATCTAAAATTGGAATATTAAATAGCAGAGGGGAAAATGAAACATGGGATGAGGAATATCAAAGACCAATAGACCAGTGAGGGTGAAAAATGCACATTTGCAGCCCAGAAAACACAAGTTTCACAGGTACCTGCCCTAGATGTATTTATCATCTTCACAACCATGGTTCCAGATACTAAAAAGCAAAAATAGCTTTAGTAATAAAAAACACAGGCCACAGGGCATGAAAATAGGTTTAAATCTAGATACTAAGAACTCTAAACCTCTGAGAGAAATAAATCTGTAATCTAAATCACATCCATTTATAGATGGGAGACAGATTTGCTCTATAGAAGGAGCTGATTCATCTAAATAAACTACCAGGCTTGTATTTACAGCTCTACTGAGATGACTCTGTTCTCCTTCACGTGGGTATTACTTTATTACCAGCTTTTCTGGAGCAATATTTCATTTCAGAAAAATGAACTAAAAGTCCAGCATTTCATGTCAAACCCAGGATGCTCATTCCAGCCACGATTAGCTGTGGTATTTAAGCATCTCTTCCCAAACCACCATGCAGCAACATCTTACCTTGTTCCCCTGTGAATCATGGGGTCATGGAATGGTTTGGGTTGGAAGAGACCTTAAAGCCCATCCAGTGCCACCCGTGCCATGGGCAGGGACACCTCCCACTGTCCCAGGCTGCTCCCAGCCCCAGTGTCCAGCCTGGCCTTGGGCACTGCCAGGGATCCAGGGGCAGCCACAGCTGCTCTGGGCACCCTGTGCCAGGGCCTGCCCACCCTCCCAGGGAACAATTCCTTCCCAATATCCCATCCAGCCCTGCCCTCTGGCAGTGGGAAGCCATTCCCTGTGTCCTGCCCCTCCATCCCTTGTCCCCAGTCCCTCTCCAGCTCTCCTGGAGCCCCTTCAGGCCCTGCAAGGGGCTCTGAGCTCTCCCTGGAGCCTTCTCCTCTCCAGGTGAGCACCCCCAGCTCTCCCAGCCTGGCTCCAGAGGGGCTCCAGCCCTGTGATCCCCATTAATGAAACACCAACGTAGCTCCTCATCATCAGAGTTTGAAGTAATCTTTTCTTAAAGTTTTAAGAGACCTATGGAAGAAACATTCGTTTCTCTAACCTGGGAACGCTGTGTCCTGCGGGGGCAGATTCCCAGCTGTGCTCTCAGCACGGATGCTTTGACAGCAAACCCCATCAGTGGCTGCTTCCCCCCCGTTTCAGGCAGCCTGCGGTGGCCGCCGCGCTGCAGAGCCCCCTTCGCACCGAAGCCATGGCAAAGCCGCGATGCCCCGTCCCAGAACGCCGGGTTTGCACCTCAGGGAGGGGACAGCAGCCGCGATTCGGGCCGAGCTGGAGCAGCCCCGATGCGATCCGCGCTCCCCGAGCAGCAGCCGCCGCTCCTCATTGGGATGCGCATCCCGGAGCCCGCGGAGCATCGCTCCAGCCCGGCAAGACAGGCGGCGGCTCCCCTGCATACCAAGAGGGACCGCATCCCCCAGGCCGGCACGGCAGGGCCGCCGCAGGGCGAGCTGCACCGCCCGCACGTTCCGGGACATCCCCAGGGCCACGGGGAGCTGGAATAAAGGGGAATTTTCTCCCCGGGCTCCTTTGAGACCCGCAGCGCCGCGGAGGCTGGCGCTCCTCAGGGCTGACCCCGAACGCCGCAGATGAGGAGGGGTCATTTCTGCTGGGGCTGTTTCACTGAGGCACAGGAACGTTTTGTGTCGCTCTGGAGCGCCGAACCCTTCTCAGAGCTAAGGACCGCTCAGGCAGGGAAGGCTGGAGGGCTGCGGCTGCAGTGCCAGCTCCCACAGAACAGAGGGGAAGCACAAAGTACCCGCATTCCTCTCCAGGGAGCGCCACAGAACATCACAGCTCGGCTACAGAGAAGCTGTGGCTGCCCCTGGATCCCTGGAAGTGTCCAAGGCCGGGTTGGATGGAGCTTGGAGCACCCCGGGACAGTGGGAGGTTTCCCTGCCCACGGCAGGGGGTGAGACTGGATGGGCTTTAAAGTCCCTTTGAACCCAATCCTCTCTATGATTTATGATTATGAGATAATTTCCCGTTAAAGTAAGGGCTTGTTTCTCTTCACCCCTCCGACCTCTCTGAAATCCTTTCCAGTGACACACTTTCAAGCCTTTTTTTCTTCGGGGAAATGCAGAAAGATCGGTTTGCATTTTTCCCTTACCTGCTTCAAGACCGAATTGCCCAGGATCCAACCACAGCTTTACCTCTGACCCCGCTGCGAGTTCCGTGCTCCATCTGCAGTAACACCAGTTCATTATCAGGGGAGATAAAGGGGCACCTCTGAGCTTCATTAGATAGAGAGAAGGATGGGATTTCAGATCTCTGGGAAGAAACCAGCAATCTTTTGGGTGCACAGCTGATGCTGGATGCCCCTGATCCTCAACACCTGTGAACATAACAAAGAAATCACCAATTATCTCTGGGTTTCGCCTCAGAATGGTATTCAGGAACAAATAGCTCACTCGGCAGAAGGTCTGCCGTGCTTATTATTTTCCTCATTTGCAACTAAACACATTTTGGTTGGCTCTATAAAGAGTTGTTATTTGTTTTGTGTCAACAGCCGGGGTCCTGCTGTACTATTATTCACTGCATAAACACACATTTATTCCAGCAGTATCCTACTCCAGCACATTTTTATTCCATGGCTTTCACATTCCTTTACAAAAGAAGTAGGGAGCTGCAGACAGGTTTGTGGCTTGCAATACTTGTGCTTGTGTATCTCAGCTCATCAATCACACTCATTTCCTTCCCCACAGTTTGTGCCTTCCTCATTTGATGTGGCTGCATTAAAAGCTATTTGTTTTATAATCAGGTGAATGAGAGGCAGCGAAGCTGTTGTGACTGAAGTCTCTGGCTCCTACACTCAGAAGGAAATCAGAATGATCAGAGAGAAGCTGGAACACCAGCCCTGGCAGACCTACACTTTGCTGCCTCCAAAGCCCTGGGAATACCAGGCAGGAGCCACTGAGGCCCATTAGGAAGCGATGCAGTAAAAATCCCCTGTGGAATCACCCAGGGGCTGGTGCAGGAGGCTGAGATGGGAATATCATGGTCTGTTGTGCGCATAAATGAACAGGCAGGCTCTGAACCAACACTTCCTGGGTGTGTTGTGAAGAGCTCTCCGTGAGCTGAGGGCAGGGGCTGCCGGGGGTCAGAGGAGATGTGTTCTGCAGGGGCTGGGCCTGGGTCTCTGCAGCTTTCCTGGAGCTGGCAGGGATCAGTCACTGACTGCAGACAAGGAATAGATCTGTAGTCAAAGAAATCTAACAGCGTTTGCCATGCACCTTTCCTGGATCACATTCGGCTGCCCAGAAGAGACAGAGGTTTTGGTTTTACCTCATGGAATATCCCATTTCTCAGGAAATGAGTGGATGACATCTTTCATCTATTACATAAATGTAACCATTTGTTACAGTGGCTATAATATATAACGTTCTTTTCTTTTAATTCCACCTTCAATTATGTGTAATTTCACCAGGCTTGTTTTCCAAACTCCATCTTGTCTTTTTCTCAAGCTGCTTTATTAGGTGAAATCACAGCCACCCTCTAACTGATGCAATAATTCACTCTGATGGGTCACACACACGCAGGTGAAAAAATATTGGCACAATACACACAGTCATCTTAATAAATCATGCTAAATTAGCAGGGAGAACTCATTTTCAAGCTTTTAGCATAACAATTAAGATGAGCTGAGAGTGGAAAGCAAGAGCTCAGGGCCAGGCTGGATGGAGCTCTGAACAACCTGGTCTAGGAAGGCGGCCCTGCTGATGGGAGGGGGTGAAATGAGATAATATTTAGGTCCTTTCCAACCCAAATCATTCTGTGATTCTATGAAGCTCCTTGGGCGATACTGAAACACAATTCTTGTAAACAAGACTCTCTCCACACCAGCACAAGTATATTAATATCACTGGCTGCACTTGAAATAAAAGCGTTTAAGGAAGAACGATATGCAACTATAAAGCAATTCAAGAAATTGATCCACCCAGAAGCAGGCACATCATTCTAAAAGATATTAAACTTCACCTGCAGGCTGGTAGCAAGGCCATTAAGGGAGCTCCCCATGATGAAGTGCGTTTAGTGGGAATTAGAGCTGGAGATGTTGGACCCTGCCAGTTGCCCAGTGCTCGTGCTTCAATGCCAGGCTGCTCACGTGCTCCTGGAGAGCTGCCAGGGGGCTTTGCATGAGCTGGGTGACTCTGCAGAGAGCAAGGACACGACGCTGACAATGCACTGGGTAACGGGTGCCCGGTCCTGGGAGGAGCCCAGGGGCTTCAACACTCACAGGCTGCAAGGTGTGGGAGCTCCTCTGCTCCAGAAGGGACCCAGAAGGAATCCGGTGAGGGGAAACGCTGCCCTGCCGTGCAGGACACAGCTTCTGGAGCTGGGATAAAGAGTGGATGTCTGGGAAACACCACTTCAAACCATTCGTGATAAACACCATCCCCAGTTCATGGTAAATACAGCTCTGGCGGGGTTTCTCCTCAATGACCTCAACTTTGTCCACGCTACTGCACGAGTTACACCTCCCTCAGCGCAGCAAACCTGGCACCAGTGTTTACAAACACACTTCCAGTTCTCCCACAAATGCACAGTTGCTCTCTGGATGATCACAACAGGTTCAAAATGCACAACTTTCCACTTAAAACCCAAATGCCTTTGTAATTTTTGCTCTGCAGCCCGTACAGAAAGACAAATAAGGAAGGGTTGAAGCCTGATTGTGGCTCGAGGACTCGAATCTGCAAGGCTGTAAGAGGCATTTATGAGAAGTGGTGTTTCATGAGCTTGGTAATTTGCAGTTTGTTACAAAGACAAATTCGTTTCTGACTAAATTGTATTGTAAGTGGGGCTCCTCAGGGAGCGTCTGACTAAAAGGTGATGTTAAAGTAATTTCCATAACATCAAACTATGAGACAAATTATAAACTTCATAGAGGAGAAAAGTGGGGGAAAGGAGCAGGAGCTGAGATGGAACGAATTTGTTCATGGTAGTGCTCAGAATGGGGAGAACTCAGATGACACTCTGAAAACTGCTCTGCTAAAGCTGATTGAAAACAAACACAGCCTTGGATTTTCAGCTGTTTGACAGTGACTGACTTCATCCTTGAAATCATTTTTCAAACCATCCGGGTACCCTGCAAAGCCTTCTCCAAGGAGGAGCCTCCTGGCAGGGACACAGCAGCTCAGCCCCTGATTGGGAATTTCCCCGCACAGGGATCTGGCCCCCGAAGCTTTCTCATCATAAACAAGGCAAAAAGCAAATCTCACGTGCTCAGTAAAGGATTGGATCTGCAAGGGCTCCAGCAACCACACCTGCTCCTGAGTAATGGGGTGTTCTGAGGGGAAAGAGCATTTGATCCAGTGCAGCATTCCTCTCGAGGAGAGCCAGCTGTCATCCAGACAAGGAAACCACAGCAGTGAGCACAGCTCGGACCTGCCACAGAAACACCTGACTTAGAATGCCAGCATGGTTTGGGTTGGGAGGGACCTTAAAGCCCATCCAGTGCCACCCCTGCCATGGGCAGGGACACCTCCCACTGCCCCAGGCTGCTCCCACCCCCAGTGTCCAGCCTGGCCTTGGGCACTGCCAGGGATCCAGGGGCAGCCACAGCTGCTCCGGGCACCCTGTGCCAGGGCCTGCCCCCCCTCCCAATTCCTTCCCAATATCCCATCCAGCCCTGCCCTCTGGCAGTGGGAAGCCATTCCCTGTGTCCTGTCCCTCCAGCCCTGGTCCCCAGTCCCTCTCCAGCTCTCCTGGAGCCCCTTCAGGCCCTGCAAGGGGCTCTGAGCTCTCCCTGGAGCCTTCTCCTCTCCAGGTGAGCACCCCCAGCTCGCCCAGCCTGGTTTCAGAGCAGAGGGACTCCAGCTCCAGGAGCACCTCCGTGGCCTCCTCTGGACTCGTTCCAGCAGATCCATATCCCTCTGGTGTGTGGGGACCCAGTGGCGGAGGCAGCAGCACAGCTGGGGTCTCACCTGAGTAGAGCAGAGGGGCAGAATCCCCTCCCTTTTGTGCTGCCCACGCTGCTTTGGACTTGAAGAGGAAAACCAGTTGTCAAACTTGAAATTTCCAATCAGGGCATTTATCAAGGCAGTTGTACCAGCTGCAGCACAGAGATCCCATCTTATCACCAGTCCTCACCTGGCAGGTCTTTGCATTTTAGTATATTCATATCACTGCTGTGGTTGTTTTCCTTGATGAGACAGAGGGGGTTTCTCACCGGAGGCTGAAGGAGCTCAGCGTGTCCAGCTTGGGGGTGACAAACCAGGGGTGACAAAGTGTGGGAGCTGTTGGAGGCAGCCAACACAGACAGAAAATACCCTGTTCAGTGTAGTACAGTGATTATAAACGTGAGGAATGGTATGCAGCGAGGATGAGGGCATTTATCCTGAATATTAGAAACAGCTCGAGCAGCGAGACTGAATTCATGTTCTGTGTGCCAAGGGAATGGGCTAAATTACATGAGAGAGTTCCTTTTCCTCCTGTAATTTCCATCACCTCATGATTCAGTGATAAATTCCCGTCCTACCTCTGCATTTCATTCAGGTCATGCACAGATACAGCACCAGAACAAACCCCCAGTGCTGCTGAAGCCTCTGATGCTGAGAGCAACAGAACACAAAGTCTTCCCAAACAGTCAATAATCTCTCGCTTTGCTCAAACTCCAGCTGGATATTTTCTTGCTGTTCAGTAATTTCTATTTTCTTCCTACAGTTCCCACTGGACAGCTGCACCACTGACAAGCTGCTCTAATAAGAGTTGCATACCTAAATTATTCAGGGCCAATTTATATTTATATATATAACTGTACCAGTGCTGGACTTCTACCTGACTACATTTTCCCCACACCCTTTATTACCCGAAAATGTAAATGAATGCCATCACAACCCCCCTCAGCCTAGGAAAGGCTTACCAAAAAACCCTCATGTTTACAAATAATACAAGAAGAAAGGGCAAGAAAATAACTACAGCTTGTCTTCTGCTGCTCACAAAGCTGAAATTGCATTACCAAGGAGCCAAACCAGCTTTGGGAGTTGCACCCATGCCATCGGTTCTTAAAGACCCCCAAATTACCTAATTATTATCATGTTTAAAAGAACCCATCTATTGTTTGTGATTATCAGCACAAAATAAACCAAATTGAAATAATAATTATTGTCAGATTTTAAATACAGAGGGAGAGAGCTCTGAAGTTGGCACAGAGGAGTTCAGGCACAGAAGACCAGTCCTGAGCTCACTGTAAGCATCACGTGCCAACATTTAATAAACGTGCAATAAGAAAAAAAACTAGGAGACACGCTAGGAGACACATAAATATTTGGAATTTTAGGCAGAACTGACAGTTCTGGAGCTTTTCCTGACTTCCAGGGATGAGTTTATTCCACTGCAAGGGGTGAAGCAGAAATGCCACTGCTCACTGTAATCTCCGGCTGTAGGACAAGAGGGAATTTCGTACATTTTGTTTAGCTCAAAAAAGGGGAATTCCAACACTTTTCCGGTCCCTGGGGAATACACCGTGGCTGTTGCTTCCTCTGGGGGACAATCACCCCAAAGGGTGTAAATTAATTCCTGTTCTAAGCAAAGGGGTTGGGGTTTGTTTTGAGCTTTGGACACAAATTTCCTTCAGCCGATTGTTGTAACGAGTTTTGGTCCCTTGGTCCATCCGGCCTGGTGAAACTGGCTGGAAACTTTATCTTTGTAGGAATGCCCGAAGGATTATCCTTCTGCATGCACCTGACCTCAATTTCTGCAGTTATTCTTTACCAGCAATTTTTGTGTCTACTTCCTTTGGGTAGAGGACAAGGGGGGCAGTGGGGAATGAAGTCAGGAACACAATCCCAGCTCTTCAGGACAAATTCCTGTCTCCCCTACTAAATGCTGACTCATTTTTCTTCTTAATAAAAAAGGGAAAAAGTGAAATTCAGCTTCATAACACTTGTGTAGAAAAATCACAGCTAATTCTTGTATCAATTCCATGAATATTTTCTTATTGCTGTCTCTGCCAGTCTGTATTTTACATTATCATGATAGTTTAGACTGCAAGTGATATATTTGAGGAATAACTTCTTTCACTCATAAGACTGAGGATCTCTGCTTTATGAAATGTTAAATACACCCTGATTTTTTAAGGTGCTGAGCAGCCCATGCTTTTGCAGGGGAACAGTAGGAGCAACTCAGAGTCAGAAGGAAACAGATCAAAATCACTTCTCTCATCACAATGTAAAAAAACAATCTTCAATCTTAATCAGGAGTTTTCTTCTACTAAAAATGTTTTAATTCAGATTTAAAGAAATAAAAATCAATGCCTAAAATGTAACTTTTTAAAAAAGAATAAAACTTCCTTTTGCAAATGTCGAGCTAAGTAATCTTGATTTTTTGATATTCCCCCCATGTACACACTTGTATTTTTCTAGTTAAGTGCAAACTTTGATCCATTTTTACAGCGAGATGCAACCAGTCCAAAGTGGCATTTTTTATTCCAAAAGAATTTTGTGCTGAAGCAGCTCACTTAGCTCTGCCCCAGCGTGGAGCTTCCATTGATCCCTACGTGGTGTCAGCATTCCCCCAGCTCACAGCCCCTTCCCAGCAATTCACATTTACAGGACCTCTGCAGAGGGCTGAAGGGACACACACAAGATGAGTTTATTTTACCCAGGCACTTGAGCACTTGCTCCACTTGGCCCCCCAGCCCTGGCTCCAGCAGCCAAATCTGTCACTCAGAAAGAGAGAAAACCCCAGACCTCCCCCCTGCCACACACACGCACACACCGACGATAAATAAAACATCAATTACAGCCATCAAGGAAGGGAAGAAGCAGATTCCTGGCCCCAGCCAGTGCCCAGCCAAGGCATGTGGTGGGTACAGTGAAAACATTTGCAGTGGCTCAGCAGCCTTTAAACCTCTGCCCTCAGGTACAGATAAGCCCCAGGTATTTATAGCCTTGATCTCATTTCCTGTCCCGACTTAGTTACACAACGTTTTCTGGGACTCACACTCCACCTTAAGGCCCTTTGGGTTCTCTCTCCCTGTCGGGCGTCCCGCAGAACACAGAATTCTCCCTGGAAAAGGAGGAGCTCCCTGTTTCAGGAGCCAACACAGCTGTGGGCATCACCCACCCACCGCAGCTCGATCCAACAATCCCATCAGCTCCTGCCCAGAGCAATTCTCTTTTTATCTCTCCCAAATATTGAAGGAGAGATTCATAATCTCACTCCTGACCTTGAATAGGTTTTGAACGAGCCAAAGACTTAATCTCTCATCACAAAAAGATTAATCAATGCCCCTGATCTCCTTAGCAGCACTTCTCTGGTTCCGATTCCAGTCACGACAATCCTGTTGAGCAGAGGGAGCCTGAACCACACATCCAGTCTTCCAACTCATCCTGCCACTGTCCCTTACAGCCATAAAACACTTCCCCAACTCTGCTCAGGATGCTTGATCTGCTCTGTTTCAGAAGAATAATCATGGGGTGCTTTCTCACAGCTCTCCCACCAGTGACCACAATGGTTCTTCGATCAATACATCCCTGAGATGCTCTGTGTGTACCCAACCAGGTATGGAAAAAAATCAGCCACTTTTCCAGCATGGGACTCTCAAAGTCTCATCTTGACGTGCACCACGGTCAGGCTGCTGAGAAGTGTCGCTGAGGAGTGCCTGTAGTGAGGAGAAAGAGACAGTAATTGTCAATTATTACGTATTAGGACAACGATTTGCCGAGGTGTGCAGCACAGTTTCAGTTTTTATGTTCAATAAACACGGCGTTTGAGCCCTGCTTAGGCAAACCCAAACAACCTGGCACACTGCAAGCACACACTGCAACGGAGGGCCCAGAGCAGCTGGAGCTGCCCCTGGATCCCTGGCAGTGCCCAAGGCCAGGCTGGACATTGGGGCTGGGAGCAGCCTGGGGCAGTGGGAGGTGTCCCTGCCATGGCAGGGGTGGCACTGGATGAGAATTAAGGTCCCTCCCAACCCAAACCATTCTGAGATTCGCTGATTCGCCATTTAACCCCAAACACAGGACATGCCCAAAGTTCTTAAGCCTAAACTTCAGCAGTGCTTAACGTAACAATGTTTCCTTTTATCCCTTCTGTCATCACCCTCTTCCTCTCACTCTCCATTTCATGCTTCTTTGGTCAGCTCATCTCAGTTACAAAATGTAATTTTCAAATTAATTTGTCCAGCAGAATTGCTGCCACCTCCTGCAAACAGCCTGGGAAGCAAAAGCTGTATTGTTCTGACAGAGCCAATCAGTCCTGCTCTCGGGGAGGGATTGGGAAGAGCTGGAATATTTGGCCAGACCACAGCTGGAAGTCAGAAGCCAGTGTATTCCCCCTCACCACCACACATCAAGGGACTTTTTAAAAAATTACTATTTTTATTAAGGCTGAGACTATAATTTCTATTATTTTTGCATGATTTTCCTGTGACATTCTGTCCTAACAGTCACTGAAATCAAACAGGAGAACTTTTCCCCCTTGCAGAGGCAGCTTGGTCTATAAAGACAGAATTCAATAGTTTGGACAAAAGAAACCTGGTTGCTACTTACATTATACCAGTGATTTTGGGCAAAACTCTTTGTTTTGAACTCCAAGCTCTTTCACTCCTAATCTGTCTCATATCTCTGCACAAAATAAAGCATGGCATAACCCCACTCTGAAATGAAAACTCTCAGTATTACAGCACAATAAATAATCCTGTGTTTCTGGAATAGATTTGCAATTATTCCTCCTAGGAATAATTTTTCAGAAAGATTACAGCTTCAACTGTAGACTTAAAATAAAAATAGATGCTAAAGAGTGTTATTCCAACACCTGATCTTTAGAAAAAAACCATGAAGCTCAGAAATTCTATCTATGAAGTAAATTAAACTTATTTAACTATTTAGAGAGGGTGGGTAAGACTCTTGTTTGGGTTTCCATTCCTCTCTCTGGCAAAAGGGAGGGAAAACATCTCAGAGCACCTGGAATAAAGCAGCATCTGAGCCAGCACTGCCTGGGAGGAGGATTTGTGTCCAGGTTCTGATGCCACTGCTGGGGTCCAGGAGAGGAAGGAGCAGTTTAAGGTGCCTGAGCATTTTCCTGCTCCAGGAAGAAAACATTCGGCAGACAGATGAGTGAAACAGTCAATCTTTACACCTGCCACACAACCATCTTCTACAAATTACGACTCTTTTCCTCCGGTATTTGCTTCTCTGATTTTCTCCTGGCAATATAATCCACGCAGAAAATTATCCCAGCTCTTTAGCTAAAAAGATACTGACTTATTTATTTTCTCTCAGTTCTGAAATATTTAGAGGATACCATCTAATTCTGGCGTGTTCCCACACTGTAAGTGATTTGCCTTTGCTCACAATAAATGTTTCTCATTCCAAAGACTGAAGCTCTCTAAAATGTGACCCTCCCTGCCTGCAAAGCTTTTCTTTGTGCTTGGGAAGTGTCATTATTATTATTACAGCAATATAGCTGAAATCAGGGCCCTGCTGAGTGCAGCCCTTAGATCAGGAGCAGGGAAGTTGAGGCACGGGAAACCCAGCGGGCTGATGGAAGCCAGGGAAGTTTGGGATGGCTGAAACCTCTGCTCCTGCTTGGGACAAGGCCACCCTTGTCCTCTGCCAGCTGGGGGGTGCACAGATATTAAAGGGCTGGATATTTATTTCTAAAGTGCCACACTGATGGACACTGGAGCACAGAGGGCGGATTTTTCACAACGAGTTGATCCATGAAAGAAGGAAACGGAATCCTCTCCAAAACGGCAAATTACAAAATGATTCGATTATTTTTTTTCAATGTAGAGCTGCCTATTGAGGGATGTTCCACACAATGGGAAGGGGTGGATACACTTTTTGCAGCGCTGGCAAAACAAAGATGCAGCTTCAGGCACTACAGGCATAGCAATGCTCAGCTGAACTCCTTCCTAGGAAGGAACTGCTGTGGACAAGCAAGAGCAGCAGCTCCAGTGCCCCCAAAGGCAGTGCAGATTTCCCTGCACACCCACACCTTCCTCCAGGAACTGCCTCTAACCCTGCCACGTCTGCAAGTCTTTTAATACCAGCAGCAGCAGCTCTCGGGAATGATGTTCCAGTGCCACACTTGGTTTAAGGAAAATCTCAAACCTTATTTTAGTACTTAATTACATAACTTCAAACACCGCCCTTCTGGTTTTCATGCTCCATTCCCCACAGTGCGAGTTCTTGTGTCCAGTTTGAAGTTTTTTCACTGAGATAAATCAGCAGAAAAGCAGCTTTTTACCATGGAGACTGAAAGATGGGGACTTGTAGGTGTGTTATGTGTGCGAGATGTAGATTGAGTGTTGGCTTTTCCAGCTCTAATAGCTCAGGGGATAAAATTCATACCAAATGATCTCTGCTTTCGGCTGCTAATTCAAGCTACAAAAATCTGAGAGGTGCAATAGCTTTTACAACTCCTTTGCTCCACGGGAAGGGGAGATTCCAGCAAAGCAGTGACAATCTTGCAGTGAGAAGGGCAGCAATATCATCCCAACAATAATAAACAGATATAATTTAATATATAATATGCAATATATTATATATATAAAACCAAAATTCTCATCCAGCTTCCACTGTGGTGAGTGACCCCCCGCATTTATGAATTCAGATGGGAACATCTTTAGACATTACTTAAAGGTTTAATTTGTAATCATTATCCTCTAGCCCCCACCAAAAAAAAAAAGAAAAAAAAAAAACAACAAAAAAAACCCCACAAGACTAACACTCACCACTTGGGGTAGTTTTCAGAAGTCAAGAAAATTAAGTGTAAAGTCCATGTTTTTCATTAATTTCTACCATAAAATTCTCCTCCAAAGAGATTTTGGGAAGAGAGAAGTAACAAGTCTTGTCTGCAAGGCACACAAGCAGCAGAAGGTACAGGTTCTGAATTGGCTTTTAAGAAGTCAGAAAACCCACAAAGCTGCCAGCTGGTAAAATTTAGTTCCAGGTCCTCAATTCAGAGAGACAGACAATCTAGAGAGGAACAGAAGCAACAGCAGTTTGCAGCTGAACCGTTCCTAGCAAAATCCATTTACTTTAGGCATTTCTGATGATGAACTTTCCCACTTGTTCCTGAGGTTGGGCTCGAAGGACAGTGACGGATAGCTCGGGGAAGAGCTGAAATTGGAGCTCGCAGCCGGAGCACAGAGCAGCCCAGTGGCTGCTGCCGTGCAAACAAATGTGTGTGGAGGTGCCCCTGTGCAAACCAGCCCCCTCATCCATCCTCAGCAGCCGCAGAGGCTACAGCAGCAGGGTTTGGAAACAAACACCAAGCCTGGGCTGGAAGTTCTTCCCTGAGTGAGGCTGGGGGCAGAGCAGGGACACAGGGCACTCTCCTGCCCACCCACCCTCAACCCCGTGTCCAGCGACCCCAGAGCTTCACTGAGGGACACATTTGTAGAAATAAAGGATGACTTTGTACCAAATTCATTAAACAAACTCTCAGGAGGGTTTTCTGCACCTGATCCTTCTCTGCCACTTAAAACTGCAGCCCACATAACGTGGGGGAGGATGTGGATGCTGCTCGTTTTGGTCCAAGAACGGGGGGAACAAAGCAACACCAGCTCACACCGGGGGCTTTTGCTTTCCTCCCTCACCAGAGCCAGCACAAGGACACCAGGAATGTCCCCCTGGGCTCCACGTCCTTGCGGAGGAAGCCCTGGGACAAGGTTACCCATCACACCTGACACCTCAGGAAATGAGAATTGGCCAAGGGGTGGCTTCGATCCTTAATTATTGCAGCGTGTCAGCCTTGCTGGTTAATTCCTGTCTGACAGCCACGAGTACAACAGGTGCTTTCACACCTCAGCTCTATTTTCCTCATGCATTACTCTGCTCGTGCAAGTTGCTTCCTTCTATTGGCAGGGAATTACAGAACCATTATTGCATGTTCATGAGAAAAACTCCAGATAGCAAGAGGTCAACAGGTTGAACTTCACTTACTTTGGCACCGTCAGCAGTTGGTATTGCTCGTATTTCATGATAAAAAAGTCTCTCCTTATGCTGGAAGGGAAAAAAAACCACCATACTTAGCTTTTATATCTTGGTAATGCAGACATTTGGTTTTTAAAAGAACAGCCCAGTTCTCATTCAGATGAAAATACTGACTTGCACAAGGCCTGACTGTTAAATGTTAGCTTTGGGTTTTATATTTAAAGTCATGTAAAAAATGCAGGTAAAACTCACCTCTAATTACATTTTCTTTGCCCCTTACACTTTGTAATTCTTACTGAATGGAAATAGGCGGGATTTTTTTCTTCCATTACCTGCAGCAACCACGGCTCTTTGTTGGGGTTCAGAGTGCATCAAATCTGAGCCTGACGAGACTCTACCCAGGCTCCCTAAATACTGGGGCTGGGCTACAGGATCTCAGGGGAATTTGACTTAGATGTGGCTACTGCAGAGATTGTCTTGATCTCGAGGACTGAGGGAGTGCCCAAGGAACCTGGAGGTGCCCAAGGAAGGCCTGGATGTGGCACTCAGTGCCCTGGGCTGGCTGACAAGGTGGGGATTGGGCACAGCTTGGACTCCGTCTCGGAGCTCTTTTCCAACCTAATCCCCTCTGTGATTCTGTGAGGTTTTCTTCTTAACTTTCACGGGCAATATGTATTATCCTCGCTGCATTACAACCTTGAAAGGAGTTTCTGCTCTCCCATTCCAAACCACTTAAGACAATTCTGTTTGTCACTCATTAAGCAGCTGTAGAGAACCGCACGAAATTATTAATACCACACGGCTGTGCAAACAGCAGGGAAAAAATGGTTACCACATTTTCCTCAACAAGCAAGGCAAAATCCTTCCAATTAACATTTTAATTAGGAAATTCACTCACCATGAAAGCATCTGCATTCTCCTAAAGGTTGTAGCTCAGTCTTCTTTTAAATTTTTTCACAGCATTTTTCACTGTGGCTCTATTGGAGATTAGATACCCGGCAGCAAGGAGGGAGACTAAGTGAATGATACTTTTAGCTCGTACTTTATTCTCTTTACTTTAAAACTTCAGGAGCTCAGGCATCTATTTCACCCATCATTTATCCTTGGAGAGTAAGGCAGCTTCGGGGAAAAAAGCAATTACCTACTATGGAAAGTCTAGTAGTTACAATTATGAAATAATAAAATGTCAAAGACACGTCTAATTTAGATATAGGGTTTTATACTTTTTAGCTTAGTGAAATAGTACAAAATACTCTTGAAATTATTCTATCCATCAGGTGGAATCACTCCTCTGACTGTGATACCAAATGCAAATTCACAAGTGTTTATACAGCAGATCAGAGCGTGCATTAGAAATCAGCAATTGAAAATCTATTTTGCTTACCTTGTCACCAATAATGGAATTACAGCACTAAAATACACTTTGCCCTCTTGAATACGCTGAGTAGAACACGTCTGTCTCTAGAGTGAGAAGAATTCAACTTCCCTTCCTCTTGGTTCTTGGAAGAATGTAACATCCCTTCCTCTCAGTGCTTCAAGTGTCACTGACAGTCCCCACAAAAACAACTCAGCTCTCCTCACGGCCACCTCTGGCTCCTGCTTAACAAAGGAATCCTCACAGTTCATAAATTTTTAATAGCAGAAACAATTCCAAAGGAAGAGCGATAGCAAAGCATAACCCAACTTTTCTGAAGTTGTCTGAGCCAAGCGATCTTTACCCAACAACACAACGTTCTCTGCGATGGTCGACTCCTGAACTGCAAATTCTGGCTGCGTGTGCTGCCAGGTGAAGCCTCGCTGATCCTCACATGGAGATAAGCAGCACTGCAAGGTGGCAGAGAGAGGGAAGAGATAAAACCCTTTATCACATCATCGCACACTCTGATAGCGCCCAGGCGGAGCCCTGCAGCCAAGCTCTCTCTGCTGAGTGCAAGGAGACACAGCTTTGCACCTCAAGTGTTGCTGAGCTCCACTCCTGACCCCTACATGAACATTAAAGCCAGGGACTTGCCCAAATCTGGCAAAAATAGCTGTGAGGATGCCAGGCAGTAACGCTGAACTGGCGAACAGATCCCAGGTGATCCCCAAGGAGTCAGTGCTGGTGCTGTCCCCTCACTGCAGGAGCCCCTGATGTGCCAACGTGCTGCCTCAGCCCCTGCAGCTTCCTGAGCTGTCCCAGCAGCCAGGCCTGCATGGGGGAAGGGGGACAAGGTGCAAAATAAGAAAGAAAATGCAGAAAATGCTCTGGCAATCCAGCAGGCAAAGCTAGGGAGAAGCACCCCACATCGTCTCAAACATCAAGGCCCACGTCACAGCCAGGCTGTGGGGCAGGAGAGGGACAGAGCAGCCCAGGGACACCCCCACCACAGGTGAGCCAAACCCTTCTCCTCCACCTCGGAGACGCCAGCACCAATGAGTTTTGTGGCAAAATTCAAGCTTTTGTTACAGCATGAGGACAAATCGTTTTGTCTCAGCCTCAAAGGAGCAAATTTAGCATTGCCCAGCCCCCTGTTCTATTGAGGTCCAAACCCTTGGGGTTGTGCATCTGAAAAAAGTGAAGCCCACGGTGGTACAAAATTCATCCCAGGACTAAGTGAAGAAGAGGGGAAAAGAACAGTCGGTTGTGGCCAAGGTTAGTGAATTATTCATCATAAATTAAATTTATGCAGATAATAAACTTCAATATTTGAAGGTTTTTTTTATTCTTTCAGACTGCTCTAAAATGACATCTAACAAGAGGAATGAGGACAACGAAGCTGGCTTTAAAATAGAACCAGACAGAGTTAGGGCCAACATTCTACAGTACTTTTTAACTTCTGTAAGAGAAGCCAAATGACCCAGGAGCATCTTTTCAGTCCTATTTTCTCAGGCTGCTGCTAGGCAGTGGCTCTGTTCCTGAACTACATTCCCTCCTGGTTTCTTTCAAAAGCAACATCTGCCCAGATGCATATGAGGAAGACCGGAAGAGTGGAGTGGAAAATGACGAAGTGCAGCAATGCCCAGGATGATTATGCAAAGCTCAGGGAGTTCCCACACCTCCCGGCACAAACTGCCTGCAGTACTTTCCCAGAAGGGGAGTCCTGGGGCAAGACAAGCCAGGCAAAGCAAGATTCTCAGGCCGAACTGCCAGGGCCTCCTCCGAAGGCAAGGGATAATCACTGCTGTGCCCGATGCAGTTATTACTTTTGCACACATTATTCCTGCCTGAAGGGGAAATCAAATAAATGGAGCGCTCTAAAGCTCAGATTTGTGGCAAGTTTGTCTTGATAGCCTTCTTTTCCTTCCCCACCCAACCCAGAGAAGCAGAGCCTCTGTGAAATGAAGAGGTAACAGCTGCAGAACAAACAAGTGCAAGATCTGAAAAGCACACTGAGGAGCACCGAGCACTTCGGTGGCAATCTAGGTAAGATCAGATGAAAAGATAATGTTTAATCAAGACTGACACTATCTGCTCCTGCTGGCTGGATACATGGAAGTTCTGACACCGGGACGCTGGGAGGTTTCATACTCACCGCTTCATGTCAGCTCAAGATAAGCCTTGCTCTGAGCTGGGCACCTGGCACATCTCACAGACTTGCACACAAATCTGTGGGTCAGTATTAAAGCGTCCAGCCAGAAACAAGTCAGTCTAAGCTTTTCTTCAGTTCTTTACAGGCTGAGGAAAATCAAAACAAGTGATTAAGACGGTTCTTTGCTTCATTAACAAATATACAAAGTTTTATTTTGTTTATTAGATTGGTTTTCTGTATGTTAACATTATCATAGCAGTTATAACCCACATTCACAGCAGAAACTTTCTAAGAGCATTCTGCAACACTGACTGCTGCATCAGAAATCCTTAAGAGAAACTTATCTTTAGCTACTCAGGTAACTTGAATAATAAAGTGCAAAACCACAATAAAATTTGACAGACATATGTCCCAGCTCATATTCAGTGGAAAAGAAAGGTTTGTAAGACCACTAGATATGGATTCACTGCACACAACAGAAGAGTGTGACCTGAAGACACCAGTTTTCAAGTTTTCCCATTACCAGACATTGATTACAATGAATAATTTTGCATTACTTTTAAGGGTAACATATAGAAATCACAATGAGGTTATAAATAAAACAAAACACATTGGCCAGACAACCTGAAGCTTAGCCCTGTATTTGGTACCTTTTACCCAATAAAGGTTTGGGGAAGAACTGATGAACAGGAACAGTTCATTTCTTGATGAAATAACCTCTGATTTGACAAGGAATCAACTGGCAGGACACAACACAGCAGCTTGTTTGGGACACAAGTCATAAATGGTTTTCTTATATATAGATTTTTTTACCACCCATAAACATGGTCTCATTCAACTAATGACTGCCAGCACTAATTACTGTCCTGTCCAATCCAAGAAAATAGAAAAATCTCAGAATATTATGGGAATCGGGTCCAATGCATAAAATATAACCCAATTTTTTGTGTCTCTCCCTCCCTACAGCCACTGCTGCAGCCTCCCCAGTACCAAACACTCTTTTCAAGACAGATGAAGCATCACAAACTCCAGGTGCCTTTCCCTTCCTTCTCCCTAATTCATCTTCATGGAGCCCTTTGGAGCTGTGACTTGTGAGCATCATCCACAAGGAACACTGCTCAAGCCTTTTACTTACAGAATGCAGAGATGCAAATCAAATATTACTCTAATTTAGCCAGCTCTAACATCGCTGCTCTTCTACCACTTGCCAAGAAATGACAGTTCAGCAGGCCAAGCTTGAAGAAATAGCAGAAAGTTCTAACTCTGAATTGATTCTCCATCCCTTTGCCTCGCTGCTAAGCTCAGTTTGCTATGGACACAAGACACGAGTGTCAGAACAGAGAACGGGCTGAGCAGCAAGCTTCAAGGACCACGTCCTGCTTGTAGCTCTGTGTGTAACCAAAAATTGCACAAGGTACATTCCCAAAGAACTCATTTGCACACAGTACTCTCCTTCACACTGCTCTATTCCACTACAGTCAGTGCTCTCATCGAGGAAACAACTCCGTGCCCAGGCAGACAGCAGGACACCCAGCGCTGGCTGGGAGGCTGCAGTTTGCATTTCCCCTGTTTTGATCCCTTCAGCAATCACCCAATGCAAGGGCCCAGCTGCTGTGCCTGGGATAAGGCACTTGCCCCACATGAGCAGGACACCAGCGTGCCACACAACCCGGAGGTGCCTTTTCTCCACCTTTAGAGGCAAACAAGGAATAGTTCTGCAGCAATTGTGCTCTTTCAGCCTGGAGCGCTCCTCCTGCAACAGCTTGTGCAGCTTTACAAGCTGCTTCACATTCTTCCCTAAACTTCCTTTTGCAAACTCCCCGAGATTTATTCTATGTCCAAATCAGCCCGAGGTGCACTTCCAAGGGGCGTGCGAGAAGGTTCGTCAGAACTCGTGAAACATCACCGGGAAAGCACAGAGAGAAAATTTCCACCTGTCCAGCAGCAGCTCTTAACCACCTACACAGCCAAGGTTTGTCAGTCGAGGTCTCACATGATTTCAGTTCCCTGAAAAAACAAAGTTGCCTGATGGCATGCATAGTATAGATATCACTAGTGCTACCTGGAAGAGTTCTAGCTCCAGTCCTCCTCCCTCCCAAAGGGGACAAATTCAACCCCACTTCTCTGAAGAGTTCCAATTCAACCTTTGCTGCATATATTTCAAATCATCCTGTGCTCCAAACCTTGGAATAGCCTAGGAGTAAAAAACCTGTTAACTCACCAGCAACAGAAGACTAAGAAGTGAGATCTAATTTCTATCAAAAACAAAAGCACATCTCACTTCTGGGTTTATTTATTACTTTCTCAAAGACATTTTAAATATAATTATTCTGATATTCTGGTCTAGGTAACAGCCAAAATCTCAGTTTTAAGGAAAACCCCTCACTTTACACTGATCTGAACTCCTGGTAGCTTTAAGCACCCAAATAATTTTAATTTTTTTTCTATTGAATGAATGTTCTGCAGTTCTAGAAAGATGAGTTATGCACTTTTGTTCACATACAAAAAGACAGTCTAACAGATGTAAACTATTTATTGAATATTTGCCACCAATATTGTTAAATACATAATCTTGCAGTTTTCCGCTTTCAAGTTAAAATGTCAGAAACAGAACACCAAATATTTACAATTCTTATAAGGAATGTTACATAATGACACATTAAGGCGTAAATTCTTTTGGCTTATAATTCTGAAAAGAATGATAATAGCAAAAAGTGATGCAAAATCTTTCTTGTGAGATTATGATTAAGCTACAATGTTTTACAAAAATATGGTGTAAGATGGCAATAATCCCATTCAAAATCCTGCATTAGGCCCCTCGAGAGGGGCTGATAATTTATACAGTCAAAACTTTAAAATTTACATATAAAGGTACCCTATCCACCATTGAAAAGTACAACTCTCAACATATACAGTTTTCAGGCCACAGTTTTGAAGGTCTGGAGTATCAAGTTGGTTTGATGAATTAGTCGGTTGGCACTTATGAACACATTTATTGCCCTGTGGAAAGAGAAGAATATTGCTTCAGACACTTCTAGAAACACAGCACTGGAGAAACCCAGCATTCCTGGCACCTAGGCTTTGAAAACTGGGAGCACAAGGATGTTCCAGGCTGTGCTGACCTACCTGAAGCTCCCTGCTGGCAGCAGGCCAGCCTCATTTGCATAGCTAACCCCAGAAAAGCTGTGATGATTTGGCAGGAACTTAAAGAATTTGGCTCTCGATCGTCACCGACATCTCAATGCTTTCGTTCTGGGGTTCAGATAACGAAGGGAGAAACGTGGAGCAGATGACTGGGCTTGGAACCAGATGATCTTTAAGGTCACAGCCATTTTCTGGCTCTGGGGTTGTTAAACACCTTTCCAAAGCTGAGCTCCTCACCCCCAGGAATCTCAGAATTGGCAAGTCCTTCCTCAAGGAATGCTAAACGTGCACAGGTGACAGCAACACGCTGTTTTAGTTACCTTTTTGCAAAGAAAGGTGTGGGGTCATGGAATTTTTGAGCTCAGTAGTGACGACTGAGCATGACTTGTGTTTAGTGCTGTTACTTCCTGGGGGGGAGCAGGGATCTCACTCAATGCACAGCTCAGACAGATGGAAATCCCTCCTGATTTCCCAAGGACAGGAAACACAAACCTTGTGGAATTTCTTACACTACCACAAATAACTAACACCCTTGAAGCTTAAGCCCGCAGCACACAGTGCTTCTGTCCAGGAATCAAAGCTACCAGGGCCTAAACTTCCCATTTTGGCATCATCGCCAAATTTAGCCCCAATTTCAGTAAGAGGAGAGAAAACCAAGGATGCTTTGATGGGAGCAGGGTCACACTCCCAGCTGGTCTCAAGACTTCTCTCTCCCTCAGTAATGCACCATCTCCTGGGTGCTCCCAGTCTCTGCCAACTCAACAAGAGCTGACGTCAAAGTTGGTTCTCATCTTTCAAACAGAACGCTTTGGCACTGTCAGAATCTGAGGGGGATACACTCATCTTCCAAAAGAATCACTACCGTGAATGATACAGGAATAGTGACTTCAAAACCTGAGGGGAAGACCTGGAAAAAGCCTCAGTTTAAAGGCTGAAATGTTCAACTAGAGAAAGATTCAGCTGAATCATTCCAGATACTGCAGAGCACTGTGAGGGTCTATAAAGAAAGGCCAATAAAAATGTAAATCAAAGAGAACACTGCGCAGATGTTTCGTGTTTGCAAATGATGCTTCAGATAGGTAAATTACTTTTCTCAATAAAAAAATCCATAATTTCTTTGTCCTTGTATCTACACTGAGAAAAACCACACAGGACCAGGAAATTTTAATTCTCATATTCAAATTCAAAACTTACACCACACATGGGTGTTATATGGTGGTGTACTTCACAAATTTCCCTTTATTCAAAGGCATTACAAAAGAAGTAGCATTTAAAAGCAGCCATGGTAATGAGAGGACACAGGTAAGGAAGTAATTAGGGGAGTCCTCAAAAAGGCAGCTTGCACCCCAAAGCTTGTCCTATTTTCCTGTTAGTCAAAAAAGCCTTTCCTTATGTAAATTGTCAAAACAACAGGACAAAACCATACTTACTTTCCATCTTTAAAATAGGTTTTCAGAGTATCACTGAAACTTTTGGAGTATTTTACAAACTCTTTCTTTTGGTGCTCAAGTGCCTAAGAAAACAAAAACAGCAGGAGCAGAGTCTTAGGTCAAGTATTGTTGGACACAGTGAGAACCTTGAGGTTAAACTGATCAGAAAATTGATTAATGTTACACCGGGAATAAAAATTTTGATTTTTTTTTCTTTAGAAGAAAGAGAAATCGTTTTGTTTCTACAAACTCCTGAGACTTATCATACAACAATTTTGCTGCTAAAGCATGGTGTCATTGACCAGCTAAGATTTCCTATTCATCCTTTGATCCAAAGGATGCCTCCTGTTTTGCTATCAGAAAGACTGGATGAAGAGTTGGTGCACGTACCCGCCGGTTCTGGTACTGGTATTTCTTGAAGACATTATTTACTGTGTCAAGAAGCTCCTTTATTGCACTTGCAATGTCCCTGTTGGGCAAGAAAAAGAGAATTGTCATATCCTTAGGAGATCCCATGAAATGCTGGAATTTAATCCCTTTCCAGCAGTCAAATACTTCTTAACACAGTCTCTACAAAGTGTCATACACAGTGCACAAAAA
>WEIT01038611.1:0-12814 GCA_013389985.1 Dryoscopus gambensis | reverse complement strand
AGCAGAAGAAGATGAAAGGTATGTTCAATATTACCTTCTCCTAAGTACTTTTGCAGCCACCCGCCATCTTCAATTCAGGGACTTCCTGGTGTGATTTATCTTTCAAAATTCATAATGGATTTGTGATCCTTGCAGCATTTGTTCAATCTCCTCTTAAGCCCATGTAAACTTTTAGTGTCAGCCTTGGTCCTTGCTATCCAGATAACTCAAGTAGGAGCAACAAACTTTCTCATTTTACTGTTTCTTTTTCAGGTCACTTCTTAATACGATCAACATGGATGCTCAAATACTCCAAGGCTGCTGCAACATTTAACCACTAGATGAGCAGATCATTTAGTCCTAACCTGCAATTTCTCTTTTCTTTACTGTCTGTTATTTAAGAGCAAGATGACCTTTCTTATTATGGAACTGAGACTTGGTTTCCTTCTGAAATTCTTGATGAGGGAACTTGGAAGCTTTGTGTAAACCCAGACAGACTGTATCAACTATCCCATCAGATCGCACCCATCTGTTTGCTAAATGCAAGAGCACTGTAAGGGAGTTGTAAAGCAGAGTTTCTCTTTTACTAAAGCTACATTTACCCTATTCATTATCTTCACAAAGATGCCAACTGGTTAAATTCTCTATTATATTTCTAGTAATTTTTCCAGTATATAAGCCAGATAAGGAGGCTTGGAGGTTTTTTATATCTCTTATACTTTCCAAACATGAACTCTATCTTTCACCTATCTTCTCTGAATTTCTTCATGACAATCCAGAACGGAGCATTGGCAGTATTTAGCAGTATTATTCAGTAATTTTTTTCTCTACTTCTTTGCTCCATATAGTAGAAAGGTACTTAATACAGACACAGTTATTTTATACAATCTTTCCTATTTCAGATAGCACTGCAGTCTCTGGTGCATCATCTTGAGAATACTTCGCACAGCTCCTGCTCAGACAAAGGAACTACAGCGCACTCCTTAGACAAAGAACTGAAGTGCACTCCTTAATTCTGTTACTGGACAAGCTTGATGTTCATTATCTGTCTGTACCAGCAACCTTAACCTGTGAAAACTGTTAAGCCAAGTTTAACTGCTCTACCATCCCAAAATAACAGGCAACTCTCTGTCCAAAGAGTAAGACAAAATAAATTATTTCTGTATGGTTCTATGAACAAAGGAAAAAGACCCCATGATACCCATAAGCTCTCAACATCTACAGAAATGCATAAATGAAATAAATTAGCTTCTAAATAAAATGTCAGGCAGAATGACTGGAAGAAAAGCACAAAAAAAGATAGATACTGAAAGCCTAATGGAAAATTTTTGTAGTTACCATGCAGTGTTTAGAGCCTGGTACATCCAAAATAAGCAATTGCTACATGAATTTGATGTGAAACACAGAAACAAATAAAACAAATATAATCTCTCCTCTTAATTGGTTTATCAATAATTATCCGTTTATCTGTATCAACAGAGAGAGAGACACACAGCTACTCTTTGACCTTATCAAAATACTGCCCCATACCAATTGCCTGAGAAGTCCTTAGCCTCTTAACTTGGCATCCAACAGCAGTAAAATGTGCACTCCAGCACCCAATACCCAAACTCTAATACAAAAAACTAGCTTCCTTCTCTAAGGCTTACATAACTTGGGCATTTGAACAGTGTTCCAGACAAAGAGCTTCTTTAATAAAGATTCAATATCCCTGCCCTCATCACAAAAATGCTGTTGAGAGATATCACGTATTGCCTGAGAATTCTAACTAGTCTGCCACAAAGACTGGAGAAGATCACAGCTAACACTCATGACATCCTCAGTTAATGAACAAAGGCAAAGACACTTCTAAAAATAACATGCAGCATTCACATTTCAGGCCTCTGTGCACAAAAAGAAAATCTAAATCAGAACAATTAAAACGGCATATAAACCCAGTCATTAATTAACTTTAAATCAACATTTTAAACAAATTTAAAAGTCAGTCAAGTGTTCTCCCTCCTCCTTCTGAATTAATCCTGCTTTCATATCCTCAGGGAACTTATAAAAACCTGAGAAGTGACCTAGAAGATGCAGTAGGCTGTAGAAATAAAATACATATTTTGAAAAACAGCTTTTTCCTACAGCAAAAACTGATTCATTGCATCCTTCCTCAGAATGTGAAAAAATGTATCTGTTATTCTCAAAGGAGACTTCTGGATGCTCCACAGAAAAAAAAAACACAAAGCAAAATGAAAATACATTCACAGAACACTTAAGGGAGAAAGGAAATGTGTCATAAGAAAAAGGTTGAGAAGACCTCACCCAGAAGACCTTTGAGTCAAGAGAAACCTCCCTTCCTCTCTAAAAGATGATAAAAAAAGCATGCATTCATATCTTGTTGACTTCTAGTAGACATTTCTGGTTTAGGTGTAACCTATGAAAGGGAGATAAGTAGTCTGAATCCATCCACCCTTTTGTTGAATTCTGGGCTTATTAAAACAGAATACATCTGTCACATGTCCCCCATGAACTGCTCATTACCTTGCACCTTATACAGAAGTAGTGAAATAAAGCACAATGTAGAAGGGAAGAAAATACCTATAGAAAAATGTATCCTGCTGTGGCACAAAAAACAAACCCCTCCTTCAAGTATGACCACAATAACATCTACAAAAAGTAGGCTCAAGCAACCAGCTAACCAGGTAAATCTCAACTAATTCAAAACCTTTCCTCTTGGGACACAGGACTCTGATCAGAGTGAAATTTAGACAAGAATAAATTACAGCAGATGCACAAAGGAAGAACTAGAAGAAAATAAGCTGGTGAGAGTACTGGGCTTCTAGAGGTGATGTTAAGTGAGTTTTAGACAGCTGCCTACAATAAATCTCAGCTCCCTAAGAAGCCATGGTAGGTATACTCATTCAGCTGTGATTCTTCTGTCCCTCAGCTTCCCACAACTGCAGTGCCTGCCGGTACCATGCTTCTCTTAAAAAATGATGATTCTCATAGCCCAAGAAAATTTGTGAGGAAAAAAGGCAGTCATCCACACAAACACAGGTTCTTCCTAAAGACTCAGCTGTTTCTCAGAGGGAAAGCCAACTGCAGGAGTATTGTTATTTGAAATATCACATTTATTAGAAATACCCAGGGACAAAGCAGATTCAAGACTCACAAGGCACACAGACAGAGAGCTCTACTGGTGGCATCCATAATGACAGAGATGTACATAGCAAGAACTTACTCTGCACTGTTCTACAGGACGTGTGTTCATGGCTTTAAGGCCTAATTTGCAGCCACAGGGAAATATGTAATTTTGAAAACCTGAGGAGAACAACAGTAATAGTGTGATTTCATATCAATAAGGATTATCCTTGCAGCCAGCTAACCAGAAATCTGTAGCATTAGATTATAAAGAAGTAATGTGGATGAGTGGTTATCACTTTGTGCAAACATGCATGAAAGATAGCTGCAAAAAACCCTGCTGTGCTGGGGGAACATTAGTGGAAGAAATTCTTGCTTTGCTCAGATTTTTGTATTAACAACCTCAATTTAAACTCCTTTGGTGACAGAAGGTGGTACACTGAAAAATAATATGATATTAAAATCACAGTGGCCAGATACTGAGTTGCTGAGCAACCAGACATAGCTTCTGACATCTTAAAAGTTCAGAAAACATCAAGCTCCAAAATCGGCTTCCTAATCATGGACAGCTGAGCTAACCATTTCTAAAAATCTTGGCCACTGTTTTAAAATACATCTTACTTCTAAAGAAGGTAATAAGTCACAGTTCTAAGTAGCTTCCAAGTCCATGCCTGTAGCATACACACATGCACATAGGAAATTTAAGAACTGCAAATTCAAGGACCGATTCTAAAAATTTGGATGAGTCTACAGTTTAATGACACTTTGAAAAAATTTAGTATGCTAATTATGATTTCAATATTAAGTTACTCATACATTTCCTTTACTGCCTCTGCTTTATTTTTACTGCTTGAAGATTATTCTGTGGCTCTTGCTGGCAGAATGAATTCTAGGTATGTTTTCACTATATGCTATGTTCATCTGCAGTGTCATTTCAAGTATTTCAGGGTTGCCTGCAGATGGGTAGAAACTCAATGGCTTCCAGAAAGGACATTTCACTGGAGGATTTTTCCTCCTTTTGACACATTCGCTAATATGCTCAATCAAATAGGAGGGACTTAAGGTTTCAATCCCTGGTGTATTCTATTTGTATTGGTTTACATATAAAAGGACAGTAAATGCTGCTGTGAGAAAGGCAACCCTACCAAAAGCATGAAAATGCTTCTAAATGAATAGGATGCCAAACCCAGGGTCCTACCAGCTCTGCAGCACTTCTATCATTGATTGCCAGCAGAATCATGACTCTTTCAAGTGCAGCATGCACTTGAACTGAGATGTATACTTTGCAGGAGGCTGCTATGTCCAACAGGAGAATTCAAACATGAGGAGAGGAGAGGGTCGGAGAGGAGAGGGTCGGAGAGGAGAGGGTCGGAGAGGGTCGGAGAGGGTCGGAGAGGGTCGGAGCACCCTATGTGGTGGTCAGTATAAGAGATCACCACCTAAGATGACAAATACAGGAGGCTACATAAACATGGAAATAAACCTGAAAGTTGTGTTTCTTTATAATGTAACCTTCTAAAAGCATGATTCCCGTTCTTCACCTGCACTAAAAACATCAATACATTTTTTATTTAAGCCCACTGTCTTGCCAGCTAACAACTAAAATTAAAGTCTGTGAAACAAATGTTAGACTACTGTATCTATCATTCTATTCTTCCATAAGTACAGGAATTTGGCTGGCTAGTAAAAAATCCCTGATGCCTCCTGTTACGTTTACCTAATATATTGAAGTTCTTCTGTTCTGAAAACAATAGCAGCTGAAATAACACACAGCTCCTTTATCCCAGTCTACAAGTTGCACTTCTGACTTTTGAAGTTATCAGAGCTTTTATACTCATGAAGGTCCTGAAGAGTCCTCATCTAATTCTATGCTGTCTCTAAAAAAACCCATGAACTTTTTCTGAATAAACCACTGCATTTCACAGACAAAGCTTTTGAAGAAAAGCCCTAGGCCAACTTTCTTATCTTCCTCACTCCAATTTCTGTATTTCCTCATCCATGTTAAAAACCAAAAAAAGTAATTTTTCCTATAAACTAATTTGCCAGTGCACAATACTCTTGACTTCCTAAAGGCTCAAATACTCAGTTTCACAGTTCTTTCAGGTTCTTCCAAAAGGGTATTTTTTCCAAGAAAAACACACTTCTTTTGAAGAGAGATCATTGAATAAGCCTCTAAGTAGATGTCTGTAATTCTGTTAGATTTCATGCGTGGCTTTTCTCTGTATACTCTATCTACGATGTCATACTCATACAGACCTTCTCTTATATTTTGTTTGTACAGTGCATGCTTTTTAGGGGGCAGAATCAGTTTACACTATGCTTACCTGAAGGTGGCCCCAAATTCTGCTAGCACATCTTCTGGAGTGCTGTGACACACAGCAGAGACTGCACAGGGTGTTCAGTTTTAACCCATCCCTACCTTGTTCTGCTCTGTTCTTTGGAAGGTGTGGGCTCCGTGTTGCAACTTAAGAAAGGAGAGGACCTCCTTGCTTTGTAAGCATCAAGCCTGCTGGATTTCGTCCTGGAATTGTTATATACCTTGACCTTTTGAAGATTATTTTTTCAGGTGACTTCTCATTCTAAATAGCATAATTTGGAAGATGTTAAAAGAACAGGGGTGAATTCTCCAGGGAAGAAATCTGTAGACTCCTTTGACTCTGCATTTCATTGCAAACTCTTTGGTGCATGTGCAGCACACTCTGAACAGGCATGAATATTTTCCAGGGGAGATTTAAAACAGTTACAGAGGGAAAACTACCTTTAAATAGACGTGGAAAACTTATGTTGCTGTACTAAAAAGTAAATAAAGTTACCGCTGGGGCCTTATTCACAAGGAGATAAATTATTCTAAGCCCTACAAGAACAAAAGCTGCAAGATGGTAAAATTATATTGCAATAAGTCACCTATCCAGAAAAGTGAGTGGAGAAAATCTAAATGTACAGCATAAACTAAAACACCCCAGTCTTCATACACATGGAAATTTCTGTTTGAAACCACTAGGCAGCGAGATGAGACATATATAACCCTAAAGAATCATCCATGCTTGGAACATAACAATGGGTTAAAAATATCAGGCTTATTGAGTTGGAAAGTTACAAGTGTTCATAACAGCCACAGTATTTTATTTCCTACACAATTTCATGGAACCAGACAGCTAAAAAAGAAAAAAATTTCTGAAAGTTCAGAATACCACCTTTTTCATTTTCTATTAGTGTGCTAGCTTCACTGGAAATAAACATGTTCCCCTTTTGAAGGATCTTCCTGTTAGTAACAGTTGCACATAAATAAAGTTTTCTAAACAAACATCTTATCTTTTTATGGAAGGAAGTCCATTAATAAGGAATTGACGTCCTTCCCTGAAAAAAAATCAGTGCTAATTCTTTCCCATAAACTAAAGAAATAAACTTACACCCTGAGATTTTTTACTCCATTTTCATAGCAAACTGGCTTGTCTGCACGTAGATAAAATAGAACTGCTTGGGTTTTCTTATAAACAATATCTCTGTTGCTACCTTGCCCCGTAACACTGAATAATTATTTTCTTCCCTCATTTTTTGATTGCTTCATGGAACTTGTGCTTTATTTCAATTCTACTCCAATTCTGTTAAAACTACATGGCAGCCTTTGAGCCACTTTCAGCCTGGAAGCTTCAGAAACACACCAGAACTCTCTAACATTTTGGCCTATGTCATCATTTACAGAAAGATGTTCTTTAGTCAACAAATGCAGCCAAATATGCTCCAGCACCTCTACTGTGGTCTTCACTGACTTTGTCAGCTAGACAGGACATTTTTTTTGCCCAAAATGAACTTTGTTATGGAAAATCCTCTGACACAACTTTTATCTCTTTCCCTTCTTCAATGTAGCTTTTCCTTCAGACCAAGAGAATTCGAAGTTGATACTGTATTGTATACTACTTGTGATAAGTAAAATACATACTTTTCTCCCAATGGCTTCAGAAAACCAACACTTTAACCTATTTGCAATAATGCTGAAAATAGAAATGGTAATATGTTTAAAGAAAGTTTAGATTTGCAGTGTTATTGTGCACCACAATTTAAATTGTCAATGCCATACTGCAGGGACATCAGCCAAAGAGAATGGCAGAATAATGTAGTCTGTGATTACCACACTTGTATAAACTTAGGACTTATAATACCATAGTATTTTTTTATGAGAAGATCTATTTATCTTAAACACATTAAAACTTTAACTCTGGGGGATGCAAGAAACCTCACAAAAATATTTACATAGGAATTTCAAGAGGGAATTTTAAGAAAAAAAGTGCACGAATGTTGCAAGAAAATCACTGTTATTTCTCTTCAGCTGTGTCTATAAATGAGTGCTATTTCAAAGGCATTTATTCCAATTTTGAAAGATGAAAAACACTGCTATGTTCCAGCTATCACACTTAGATATCCTAAGAATGGGAAAAATAAAATCCACAATCCTTTACCAAGGGTCTGCATCAACTTCTCTTATACAATGCTTCACTTGAGAAGGCATTTAACATATGTCTTAATGCAGATAAATAAGAGAGTGACAGGGAGTGAGACTGAGCATCAGGCTGCTCCTCCTCTTCCTCTATAGTGAATTGAAAAATTCCTTTCTGACTCCATTTTGCACTAGGACAGCTTGCTTTCCAAAGATCAGTCTGCCGTAGAGACGACAAGCCCTAAGCAGATAAGAGTCAGTCCACATTACACAGCTTGGATGATATTGGTTCCTTGCATTCTTCTTTGGCATCCATATATAGCTTTACATGCTGATTTCTGCAGTTTACATTTAGATCGTAATACTCTTAGCTGCTGGTGGAACCAAAAGACTTCATGTGCTTGTGCAGGTTTGGTAACACACACCTGAGTGTCACTATAAAAGTAAGAGCAATTTCCTCTTCCCTTAGCTCTATTCTTTTTAAAGGCTTAGGTCCTCAGAAAGGTTTCCCGCATTTCTGTTTAATTCTTGATAATGTACTGCGGAACACTGACCTTTTATAAAAGCAAAACCAGAGCACTGCTTTAAAAGGTCACATGGCACAACTCAGAAAACAGAGCAGATATTCTGGTATCCCATGGCAGCACTGCAAACAGGGCTACAGGCGATAGCTAGGTGAGTATCTGGACAAAACAATACACTGGAGGTTTTCATCTCTCAGAACTTTCACCTGCTCTCCAGGACTGCCCTGGCCAGTAAGGAAACCTATTCACCTTATACAATTTCCAGCTTTTCTGCCTTACTTCTTCTTTACCCTCCTTCTCTTGGCATAATGCCTCACAAAACTTTTCTGATTTAGAATGATTCTTGACAGGGGAGAAAGCTCAGGGCAGTCTCAAGAGAGCTCAGTAAATGTGTACAAAACACTAAGACTTTTGATAATTTTGTCTTGTAAGATGGAGTTTTGGTCAGCTGTAGCTAATGGCTAACCAAAATACCTGTGAATGGCTTTAAGACTGCTGAACGAAGTGATGGTACCCAGCACACCAAACAAAGGAGCCCATTCAGTGGTGTCGCTGTTACCTGTGCTGCTGTCCTCTCTTGTCCCCTCACCTCCGCGTTCGGCAGTACTGGTGTCGCAACTGGTGGAGGAGGTGCTCTGCGCTTCTTCACTTCTGGGTTTGCTGTCATTCCAGAGATGTTACCAAGGGACAGTGATGAACCCAGGCTACTGGAACGAGAATTCACCGAAGGGGAATTTGGTGCTGTGGAAAAACCCTGTAAATGGATTAACATCTTGGATTAACATCACTCTTTAAAAACAATGGGAAAGAAAGAAGAAAAACAAGACACATCTGGTTACCGTCTAAACAATGATATGAATAATCATGTATGTTCCTCTGCCAAACCTGCTGAATTGCAAACTCTAAGTTTTGGAAACTTCCAAAGGTCAACTGGAGCAAAGCTTACAGGCAGTATTAATAAGACAGGAGGCACGATAAGCACCTACTGTGGTTTAACAGTAGCATTGATGGGAACACTTGCTGCTGCTTGCTATGTAAAATATAAAGTTCACATCAAGACACATAATTACAGTTATCCAAATGCATTTGCAGTCGCATTTAAATTACAAGTGTTACACATTTCTGGAAGAAGGATTTACTTTTAAATGAGAATACTGTATTAATAAAATGCTGTCACTGTCTCAGGCTTGTCTATTTTATTATCAATCTGCCTGATTTACCTGAGTCTTCTCTGCAGATTTACATAAGAGAAGTTCTGCTACCATTAAACTATTTCCCATTTACATGCACAATCAAGCATAATCACTTACAACCTACTGAAAACAACCATTTAACTTGGTGAAAAGAAGTCCTACTTACAGGCACCACTTTGGATTTTAACAGGCCCAGATGAAAGGAGAAACAGAAAATATTTCAGTAATTCCTCATTGTTAAAAATTAATTTAGTTCTCACTGAAAACTTAATAAAATCAATGGAAAAAGTTTAATGGATTTCAGAATCTTAATACATTTTTATATTAATATACAAATGGAAGCATATCCAGTCAGATAGTAGCAAATCTATATGAAAGATTAGAAGTAGGATTGCTTGAGAGTGTCCATTTTAACTTTAGTTTTTACTCTTAAATTCAATACTTTTTTTTATTCTGCTAATAAAAATCTTGCAAAAACTTTTCCCTCAAAATCTGAGTCACCTTCTCCTTTTCTTAATTAAGAGAATCTTCCATACTAAATTGAAGATTTTACTTTTTAATTAAGTTATTTGACTATAACTTCTTCCCAGAAATATCTCCTGTGGAATCACCACTGATACCATTTCATCATGACCTGGAGCTGAATAGCTGTTCTGGAAACATAGGCTGATGAGCATGGTTGATAATGCTGTTCTTATCACAACACAGCATGCTACTACACTTACAAAACTCTCCCATCAAGGACATAAAGCTCTCTAGTGGAATTTTGTCCAAAACCACTGAATACATACTGGCAGGAAACTAAAGCCCACCCCAAATGCCATAACTTTCAAAAAAAAAAAAAAAAAAAAAAAAAAAAAGAGATAATTTCTTTCCACAAGGGCCAAATGTAACCTTAGATAATAATTAAAAACACAGGCAGCAAGCTTAGAAACACAATTAATTTCGTTTTAGGGCCATTGAGGAAGCACTGATAAAGCAAAAGGAGCTAAAAAATAGAGCAATGCAAAAATATATATAACACAGGCTCCTTTACTGCCTGGTAAAGTTCCATGCTCTGTAGATTCCTGTGAAAACAACTGAAATGCAAACAGATTTGTGCCTGGTCCTGCATTTACTGTGCACGTGATACCAATTACTGACTTAGATGCTTTTGTTAGCTTTTATGTTGTACACTGTACAGCACACTTCATCTTGGAATAATGTATTTAGCACAAGTGCTAAATTTTTCATCACCAATTTCTCTGAATTGAATGGCACCAATAGCATCTTTACCCTTCTAGCAAACGAAGAAAGAAGTTTGAAGTAGAAGGTGATGTTTAAAAGATTAGGTATAATCTCATAAAGAAATAGTCTTGTCTTGGACCTGTATCTTGGGCAGTGGAAAAAATAATGATCTCATCTGTAAACTACAAGTTTTAAGTCATTATCAGTGCATATTGTACAAGGTCCTATCAAATAGTTTGTTTACTCCTACAGAAATGACAGGGTTCACAGAGTGAAATACAAAGTTGTTTCCTCTTTTCACACATTTATAAGACAACTGAACAAAACAATTTCAAAGTGGATTCTGCAGGTATGCTTTAGTGACTGTGTTAATTCTTTAGCCTTCTAGATAAAAGGGTTGAGAAATTTTAGACAAAGATGTATGAAAATAATAAAAAAGCCCTAAGACTTCCCTCCTAGCACAACAAATACAGGATACTGGTAAGACGATAGGCCACAACCAGTTTTAAATGAATATTCAATTCTATCACAAGATCTTGTGGCTGAAGAGCTATCAGAAGCCTTTTCCAAGCTACAGGTCATTGTGAAGGAATACAGTGATGAACAACTAAACAGCTCAAAGCTGGTTTGTTCTTTTTTTAAGCGTGGATTTCTTAAGAGAATATACAGGAGGAAAATAGGGTAATACTTTCATGACACTATAAGTAGTTTATAATAAAAAGACTTTAATGATAGAAAAAAAAATAACAACCTTGCAAATTCAACCACATTTTCTTTTCCAAGTCCAACCTTTATATCAAGCCAATTATTCCCTCACTGAGCATTTCAAGAATGCTCATGTAAAGACACTTGCCCTAAAATAAAAACTTGCCACAGCTTCCAGGGGAATGGAATGAGGACAATTTCAAACTAGTTTTGAAAACCCTCTCATGTAACAGCAAGAGCTTTGCCTAACTTGAGGCAGACCTTCAAACTCTCCCATGTGTGTAGTCATTTTCATTAGCTTTAAGAAAAAAAAAAAAAAACAACCCTGGACACAAAACACTGACAAGTGGTTTTGGCATGACTTGTCTTTTGTTGTAAAACTAATACAGAGAGACAACACCTAACCCAGCTTTTATATTTTATGTAGGGTTACATGCAATGCAGTTTCTTTCCAAATCACAGGATTTTAGGTTTATTTTTCAGGCAGTTTAGCAAGGCAACTATTAAGAGCATACAACATTAATCAAGCAAAATTGCAGGGACATGATATGTACATGCCAAATACTCCAACCATCTCTCATTTCTTGTTTTTCTAATTTGTTAACAAAGAACCGACTGAATTACTCAAATTACAGCAGTGTAAGTGAGGAAAGCCAAGCTCAGGAATTGCAGCCAATGTTGCTGGCTTGAAAAAGTCGGCCCTTATCCTCCATTTCATTTGACAAACAGGTTAGCATGAATACTCTGCTCTGAATCCAAATCAGTTCACAGAATCCATGTGTTTCATAAGAAAAGAAAAGAAAAAAAGAAGGAAAAAAGAAAAAAAAAAATCAATTCATAAAAAGAAAATTCATGGAAACTAATTATGTAAAGAGCTTTCCAAAATGTCTCCCAACTTGTAAAATCACAGTCTTTGTTAAGCCACTAGTGTTCGAGCACTTTGCTACCAGTTCAAACAGCAATTAATTTACGCAAACTAGCAAGAAAAAGAAACAGTTTGGTTTGGGGTTGTTTTTTCCCCCTGAATTAAAGCAAACCCAACACAAAACCAGATAGACCAGCGTAGGTCAGCAGTCAAGTTAGACACTAGCTGAGCATGGGTTTGGAATATGTACTGAAGCACAACCATGGATTAGAATCCATTTCAATTCCATGAAGTAGATATTGAAAGGAGGCAAGAAACAACTGCTGTACCAACCAGGTGCCATCAGGTTTCATCACTGTTTCATGTTAAACTTGCCAGCTAGTTTTTTTCCCCTCTCATTAAACTTCTGAAATTCAAGGAACTTCCTTTTTTTCGCCCCAACGTACCAGGTGTCTTCTTGTGGGTTCAGCAATTTAATTTTGAGATTGTTTTTCTACCAGTTCTTCTAATTAAAATTTCAAAAAAAGACATTTTTGAAGGGCAAATAGGGACTCCTAAAAACACAGAAATATGAAGGCTAAGAGTAACCTTAGGTGAGGTAGGCATACCACTCTCATTTTCAAAAGACACTGAGCAGTCAGCTTTCTACAAGACTTCTAAAGTCCCACAGCCTGCTGAACTCAACACAAGACAGATTAAGAGCACAAAGCGGAGGCCAGTCTCTGTTCCAAGGTCATCAACTTAGAAGGCAATTGTAAAATAT
>WEIT01038609.1:232-15952 GCA_013389985.1 Dryoscopus gambensis | reverse complement strand
TCCTGGATGTCCCCCTATGTCCACTCTGGAATCCACCCCTGGATTGTCCACTCCGGAATCCATTCCTGGATGTCCCCCTATGTCCACTCTGGAATCCACCCCTGGATTGTCCACTTTGTCCACTCTGGGAATCCACTCCTGGATTGTCCACTCTGGAATCCACTCCTGGATGTCCCCGATGTCCACTCTGGAGTCCACTCCTGGATGTCCCCCTATGTCCACTCTGGGAATCCACTCAGATTCCCTCCTTTGTCCACTCTGGGAATCCAGTGCTGGATGTTCCTCTATGTCCCCTATGGGAATCCACCCCTGGATTGTCCACTCTGGGAATCCACTCAGATTCCCTCCTTTGTCCCCTATGGGAATCCACTCCTGGATGTCCCCTTTGTCCACTCTGGAATCCACTCAAATTCCCTCCTTTGTCCCCTCTGGGAAGCCACTCCTGGATATCTGCCGATGTCCACTCTCGAATCCACTCCTGGATTGTCCACTCTGGAATCCATTCCTGGATTGTCCACTCCGGAATCCATTCCTGGATGTGCCCCTATGTCCACTCTGGGAATCCACCCCTGGATTGTCCACTTTGTCCACTCTGGGAATCCACTCCTGGATTGTCCACTTTGTCCACTCTGGCAATCCACTCAGATTCCCTCCTTTGTTCACTCTGGGAATCCACTCCTGGATATCCCCCAATGTCCACTATGGGAATCCACTCTTGGATTGTCCACTCGGGGAATCCACCCCTGGATGCCCCTTTTTCCACTCTGGAATCCACCCCTGGATTGTCCACTTTGTCCACTCTGGAATCCACCCCTGGATGTCCCTTTTGTCCACTCTGGGAATCCACCCCTGGATGCCCCCTTTTCCACTCTGGAATCCACTCCTGGGTGTCCCCTTTGTCCTNGGGGGTGTTTTCCCACCTGGATCCAACCTGTGGGTGGGTCTGGGGGTGTTTTTCAGGGCAAACCCAACCCATGGGCAGGTGTGGAGTGTTTTCCCATGTGGATCCAACCCTGGATGGTTGTGAGGTGTTTTCCAAAGCAAATCCAACCCGTGGGTGGGTCTGGGGGTGTTTTCCCACCTGGATCCCACCCTTGGATGGTTGTGGGGTGCTTTCCAGGGCAAATCTAAACCCTGAGTGGTTCTGGGGGTGTTTTCCAGGGTAAATCCAACCCATGAGTGGGTCTGGGGGTGTTTTCCCACCTGGATCCCACCCTTGGATGGTTGTGAGGGGTTTCCCAAAGCAAATCCAACCCGTGGGTGGCTCTGGGGGGGTTTTCCCACCTGGATCCAACCCATGGGTGGTTCTGGGGGTGTTTTCCCACCTGGATCTAACCCTGGATGGTTGTGGGGTGTTTTCCCACCTGGATCTAACCCTGGATGGTTGTGGGGTGTTTTCCCACCTGGATCCAACCTGTGGGCAGGTCTGGGGGTGTTTTCCCACCTGGATCCAACCCTGGATGGTTGTGGGGTGCTTTCCAGGGCAAACCCAACCCATGGGTGGCTCTGGGGGTGTTTTCCCACCTGGATCCAGCCCGTGGGTGGGTCTGGGGGTGTTTTCCAGGGCAAATCCAACCCCTGGGTGGGTCTGGGGGCATTTTCCAGAGTGAATCCAGCCCTGGATGGTTGTGGGGTGCTTTCCAGGGCAAACCCAACCCGTGGGTGGCTCTGGGGGTGTTTTCCCACCTGGATCCAGACCGTGGGTGGGTCTGGGTGTGTTTTCCCAGCTGGATTTAACCCTGGATGATTGTGAGGTGTTTTCCAAAGCAAATCCAACCCCTGGCTGGGTCTGGGGGTGTTTTCCAGGGCAAATCCAACCCGTGGGTGGCTCTGGGGGTGTTTTCCCACCTGGATCTAACCCTGGATGGTTGNCTGGCTGGGTCTGGGGGTGTTTTCCAGGGCAAATCCAACCCGTGGGTGGCTCTGGGGGTGTTTTCGCACCTGGATCCAACCCCAGGGTGGTTCTGGGGGTGTTTTCCCACCTGGATCCAACCCTGGATGGTTGTGGGGGTGTTTTCGCACCTGGATCCAACCCCTGGGTGGGTCTGGGGGTGTTTTCCCACCCGGATCCAATCCCTGGGGAATGTTTTCCCGCAGCCCTGTGCCTGCAGCCCATGGATGAGGGCTCCTGCCAGCACCACTCCCTGCTCTGGTACTTCCACAGCCCCACAAGCTCCTGCCGGCCCTTCCTGTTCGGGGGCTGCCGAGGGAACAGCAACCGCTTCCCATCCCGGCGGGAATGCGAGCGGCGCTGCGGGAGCTCGGCAGGTGAGGCCGAGCCCTCCGCGTTCCCTCCTCCTCCAGCCGGGAATGAGCCCAAAGCGGGAAAACTCATCCATGATTTGCCCGCTCCCGTTTTCCCTCAGGTGGCCCACTGGGAAGCGCCAGGAGTTTGTAGGGTTTTGTTCCCTGCCCGTTCCCAGATCGTTCCCATCTGGCCCGAAGGAGCTCCTGGACATCTCCCACGGGGCAATTCCATGGGTGGGGTGGGCATGGCTGTGTGGGTGGATCCACCCGGACACCACGTCCTGATCCTCTGCACGTCTTTTGTGTTTTCCATGGAGTGAAATGGGCAGGAATTTGGGAATTGGTGCCCTCTAAACCCCGGATTGCTCCATCCAAGCATCCTCTGGAATCTCCAGCCCTTAGGCGGAGCCTAAAGCCTCATCTAGACCAGTTTAGGTCAAGATGAGCAGCCCAGGATTGGGGTCCCACCTCATCCAGGGGTTCAGTGGGAGAAACTCCTGGAAGCACAGCTTGGCTTCCATTGATCCGGGGGGTTCGGGATCCGTCTGTGTGGATTTTCCTCACCTCCAGCTCATCCCGGGAAAAACGGGCCCTGGCAGGGATGCAAACATCCCGCTCCAGGCAGGGCATGAGCCGATCCCAGCCCTCCCAGGAAAACACTCCTCTCCCAGAATTCCCTCTGCCTGGAGACCTCTGGGCACCAGGAAAAAAAATCCATGAGTTCTCCACAATCCATGAAAAAAATCTCTGGCGCGGTTCGTCTGCTCTGGGTTGCAGGGAGCCTCAAAAAAAAAAAAAGGAGGAATTAAAGGCAGAGATCCCGCCATTTTGGGATCATTCCCAGGGTTTGGAATCCAGGCCCAGCAGCACCCGGAGCTGAGTGAGCCTCCTCCTGCCCAATTTTTTTTCCAGGGAATTTGCTTTAGGAGCCGCTGGGAGCTCCACGAAGCAGCTGCAGGTACCTCCAGCACTGTCTGAATTCCCTTTGTTGGGAGAAACAACCCCTGGGAATGGGATCAATCCCAATCCAAGCCTGATTCCTGCATCCTCCATGTGCCCGTTTTTCCTGGATGATCCTAAACAGAGCCAGGATTCGGCCTGGATCGGGAAATTTGCTTTTTATGGATGTTGGATGTGACGATCCCATGGTGCCAGGGACCTCCCCAGCTCGGGAATTCCGAGTGGGAGCCCAAAGTGCAGCCAACCTCTGACATTCCCGTTGTTTCCTCTTCCCTGTTTTTCCCCAAAGCAGGCAGAGGGAGATGATCCGCTCCAAGTGCTTCCTTTAAATCCAACTGGATCGCGCGGAATGGCTCCGACACCTCCGCGATGAGGCAGGAGATGCCGGAAAAAGAGACGTCGGAAAACTGGAATTACGGACGTCACGGGATGAGGAGAGGGAAACCTCTGGATGCTCAGGAAAAGGAGGATGGGAAGGGCAGAATTCCTGAGCCAAACCCGGGGGCAAAAAATTCCTGAGTTTATTTTTGTAAAATAAAAGTGTCTCGATTCGATGGAATTCTGGGTCGTTCGCCTGGAAGAAGGAAACCTTGGGAATGGCAGAGAAAGGTGGGAATGTTTATTTTTCCAGCTGGATCAGGTGGGCAGGATGAGCCCCAATCCCGTCCAGCCCAGCCCTAAATTCTTGGGGTCTTTAGGAATTCCCACTTTCTCGTCCACTTGGGGATTCCTTGGGGCCTTCAGGAATTCCCACTTTTTCCTCCACTTGGGAATTCCCTGCAGCCTTTAGGAACTCCCGCCTTCTCTNGAATTCCCACTTTTTCCTCCACTTGGGAATTCCTTGGGGTCTTTAGGAATTCCCATTTTCTCCTCCACTTGGGAATTCCTTGGGGCCTTTAGGAATTCCCATTTTCTCCTCCACTCGGGAATTCCGTGGGCAGGTTAAAAGGAGCCATCCCAAAATGTCCAAGAAGAAAACAGGGATCCAAGCCAGGCTTCTCCCTAAAAAATGCCACTTCCAATTCCTCGAGGAGTTTGGAGCTGCAACTCGCGGAAATCCAATAAAAGGTGTGGAAATGCAGCACGAGGGATTCTAAATCCCTGGATTTTGGTCCCGTGGAGACACGGACACAGCTGAGAGGGGTTTTATCCAATCAAATCTGCTCCATGGGATAACCCCTGGGAAAGGTTACAGCACTTCCAGGGGAAAAACAGGGATTTAGTCCAAGTTTTCCAGGCAATTCGGTCAAACGGAGCTCCGATTTCCCAGGTTTCAGATTTCCCAGGTTTCAGATTTCCCAGGATTCAGGGTTGGCTCTCTGCTCCTGGTAGCACAGGGAGGAAAAGGATTCTCCTCCCCCAGCATATCCCGGGATTCTCCTCCCCCGCAGAATCCCGGGATTCTCCTCACCGGCAGCATCCCAGGCACTGAGCAGGGAGCAGCAGAGATTTGGGGACTTTTCTTCCTCTGAATCCCCCAAAAAAATGAAAAGCACGGAATTTTGTGGGCGTTGGTGAGGAGCCAAGTGCCATTTCCAGGGGGACATTCCCAGCCTCTCCTCCCGAAATCCCGGTCTGCCCCGAGATGTCCTGGGGCGGGAAAAACATTCCGGTATTGGCTCCTGGCAGGAAAAAATATTCCCGGGGAGAAGAAACAAAATGTTCCCGGTGGGAAAAGCGGCGTCACTCGGAAAGGAGAGGTTGGGCTTTTCCACGGGGCTTGGGACGAGCGGATTCCTGAGAAACATCCCAAAATTTTCCCATTTTCTGGAGCGTTTTCCCCGGAAGGCCGAAGGATGCGAATCTTGGAAGCGGCCTCGGCTTTCAACATCCCCAGAAATATTGGGAATGGGTGGAATTCCAGCCCCGGGGAGCTGAGACCATCCAGGGGAGCCAAGGATTTGCAATAATCGGGAAGAACCGTCATTCCCAAATTAAACTGGAAAACTTAATGAAGGAAACGGAGACTTGGAGAAGCCACAGGTTCCCGGGCTGGAAAATAAAACCGTGGAATGGTTTGGATTGCAGGGATTTTAAGGATTCTCCAATTCCAGCCCATCCATGGGCAGGGACACCTCCCACGATCCCAGGCTGCTCCAAGCCCCGTCCAGCCTGGAAAACTCCCGGGGATCCAGGGGCAGCCACAGTTTCTCTGGGAATTCCAGCCCAGCCAGGAATTCCTTCCCAAGATCCCATTTATCCCACTCATCCCTGCCCTTTGGCAGTGGGAAGCCATTCCCTGGGTCCTGTCCCTACATATCCTTATTAAAAATCCTCTTCCTTTCATTCCACGAAGGATAACAGCCTCTTCCATAATAAAGTGCTCGTCAATCACTCCAAGTGGAATTTTTTTCCTGAATCCAAGAGGAAAAATCCCCCATCCCTGCTGTGGCTCCTTGGGCAGGTGCAGGGAGTTGTCACCGCGTCCGAGGAGGCACCGAGCAGCAGAAATTCCATGAACATCTCTTTTAGAGCCGGGAATCCACAGGGGCTGGAGGCAGCCGGAGGGGAGGAACGGACCTGAGGGAATTCCCTGCGTTGTTATTCCCAGAAATGTGGGACAACCCCTTCATTCTCCCTTCCCAGCCTGGTGCCATCCCTTAAAACCAGAGCTCACCTCCTTGGCTTTGGAATTTCTTGGCAGCTTTTCCTCCAAATCCCAAAGCCAAGGCTGGGCAGGGATTTGGCCTCGTGGCTCCTGTTCCGGGTGCATCCAAAGGAGTTGGGAAGAGCCTCCCGAGGGAACAATTTAGCTCCAAACCCTCCAAAATCCACATTCACATCCCAAGGCTGTGATCCTGAGATCACAGGATCAAGGATCCTGAGAGATCCAAGCACCTTAATCCAGGTTTGGAAGAGCTGGGAAGTGAAAGCCGATATTTAGGCCGGCCTAAAGTCGAGCTTAGCGGATTAAAAGCAGCTCGAATTCCCATCAGAGCTCGGGAAAATTGGGAGCTGGAATTTTTTTTAATCCCCCCCTGGCCTTAAACGTTCCCTATCGATTTTCCATCCCGGAGGCTTTGCCAGGGCCAAAACATTCCGGGAACGGAGCTCCGGCGTTTCCTTGGAAATGTCAGGTCAGCCTAATTGAATTCCTTGAAATTATTCCCGTGCACGAGTCGGGGGGAGAGGTTTTAGAGGGCTGAAGGATTTTGCTGGCGGCATTCCAGGCTCCGAACCAGAAAATTCCTGAACGTCCCTCGGAGAAAGGCCTTGGGAAGTAAAGCTGACCGGGAAAAATCTGGGATTTAAAGCCCACGGATCCAGCTTCAAACCCTCAGGGAATCTGGAAATAAAGAGGGATTTCGGAGCGTGTCCTGTAGGGATTTGCAGCTCAGTGAATCCGTGGATTTAGGAGCACCTGGAGAGCACTCCCAGCCCCTTTTCCGGGAGGGAATTCCTGGTGCATCCAGCCAGGAAATCTTGAAACTCTCGTGGCCGCAGCCTCCGATGCCCGCGGCCGTTCCTAAGCAACCCCGACAAAGGGAAAGGGATGGAGAGAGAGAGAGAGAGAAAAAGCTGGATTGGGATAATTTGGTAATTGGATAATGATCCAGCCCTGCAATGGCCATGGCTGAGCCTCATCCAGCGCCCTCCGGAAGTGGCGGGAGGTGGGATTGGAGAGGTCGGGAAGGTGCTGACAAAACCCTCTGGAAAAGCAGCACAGAAAATCCCTGGTGGTGCTCCCGGCTGGAATTAGGCTCGGCCAGGTTCATTAATTACAGCGGGAGGGATCGGAGATGCCGTCAATGGATCAAACCCTGGAATTGTGGAATGGTTTGGTTGGAAAGGATCTCGGAGCTCATCCCGTGGGCGGGGACACCTCCCGCTATCCCGGCTCGCTCCAAGCCTCGTCTTGGAAATCTTGGAAAAGCCTCCCCGACTCCCTCCGTCCTCTCCGGGAGGTTTTCCCGCCATCCACGGCCCTGTGGGATGGAATCCGTCGCTTTTTGGAGCGGGAACAACAGGGAACCGCCAGCCCCTGCCCACCGCGAGGGTGGGATCGCATCCCGGCATCCCTGGGAAGGAGGGAAAAGGTTGGAAAAGCCCGGAAAACCTTCAAGGGCGTGAAAACCGGGATGAGTTTGCCTCTGGAAAACCAAGGGAAAAATCCCACCTTGGGTTGTTTGTCCGGCTCCGTTGTGCACCGGGAAACATCCCGGAAAATCCCGGCTGATCCCACGGAATTCCTCCGGAGAGCTCCCGGGCATCCCTTGGCCCACCCCCCCTGCGCTTCCCGGACCTTCCCAACCTCCCCAAAACCATCCCAGGAACCTCCCCGTGGCTCGGGAAGCCGAGGAGCCGCTCCAGAGCCATGAAAAAATCCCAGAAAAGCAGCAAAACCCACCCGGAAGGAATGAACCATTCCGAGCCTTTCCCAGGCTTTTCCAGCTTCGTCCCGCTGATCGGATCCCGGTCCCGATCGGATTCCTGCAGGGAAAAGGAGGAGCAGAAGACTCAGATCCTTGGGATAAAAGCGGATTTTTTTTGTTGGGACACGACGTCGGGGAAAATTCCCGGATCCAGGCTCCCTTCCCACTTTCCCCGGATTTTTTGGTCCTTCCAGCCAGGAATGTGCTGCCCACGTGTCCAGGTGGGTGCAAAAATCCCTTTGGAAAAGGGGCAGGAGCTGCAACAGAGGGAAAGGAATCAAAAGATTCCAGGAGAATCTGGAGGATTTGGGATTCTTTTCCCTCTTCCGTCACTTTTTTCCCCCCCTCTTCCTTTGGAGGGAAAGCAGCGAAATCCAAATTTAATTCCGCGCCTGGAGGCTGCCAAAGGAATTGGATCTTTGGGCTTGGCCCAAGGGATTTTTTGGGAATTTCCAGAGCAGCCCAAATCCATTTCATTCCCTGGAGCTTTCCCAACATTCCATGGGCATCCAAAGCTCCAGGAGGAGCTCACGGACTCCTGGGAAGAGGAAACACGGAGAGCTTCGTGAGAATCCATGGATGCAAATCCCCTCGGAAAAGGTGGGAAAAGGGCAAAAAAAGGCGAAATAATCATTCCAAATTCCGCGTTCCCTGCTCTTCTCTTCCCATTGGATGGAGTTTCCAATATTCGGCCACCTCAGGAAAACTTTATGGATTTGAGCTGCCGGAAGGAGCAGAAATCACCCCCAAAACGGGGTCATGGGGAAGAGAATTCCCAGAAAACCCCCCCCAAATCAGCCTCGCGGCAGAGGAAGGATTTGCTGCAGGATTTTAGGGAAATTGGGAATTCCCCAGGGAGATTCTCCTCCTTTCCAGCCTGGAAAACACAAATCAAGCCCTGAAGATTGGGAAAAAAGGGACAAAGCCAAGTGGAAAAGTCGCGTCCAAGTCCGGCTCCTCCATGGAATTCTGGCGCTGGAAGCAGCGAACGGAATCTCCCGGGCCGGGAAAACTTCTGGGATTCGGGATTTTGTTGTTGTTCTCAAGGTTCCAGGGATGAAACGAGCCCAAATCCCGGATTTTCTCCAGCTGCTGGAGATGAAACTTTAACGAGCTCCAACCAATGAGTCACTCCCAGAAATTCAGCTCCCGGGAAAGGTGAGGGGAGGTGGGAAGAGGTCCCGACCCTCCGGAATCCGAGGGATGACGGAGCCTCCTCGCGACTTATTTTCCATAAATTTGGGAGTTCCCTGGGAAACTTTTGGGAGTTCGAGGCCTCCGGGTCCTCTGGGTGCCCCGGGGTGCTCCCGGCTCAGCTCCCTCCTTCCCCAGGGATATTTTTATGGAAATTTCCCTCAGAAACACAATTCCCATGCAGGAAAATCTCCTCTCCGCTCCTCCCAAGGCAGGGAACTCCAAGCGGTGGCACTAAAAAAGTGGGATTTGCTTTTAATGGGACAAACCAGGAAATTCCTCCTTTTTCCCACCTTCTCTTTCCTATTTTTCCCTAATAAAACCACCACGAAAATTCCATGGATTTGCCTCCTACAAGGGCGTTTCCCCTTCCCAACAAATACTTTTGTGGGGAAATAAATTTTTTGGGAAATAAAACTCCGGACAACACCCCGGGATCTGCTCAGGGGCTGGAAAAGTCTCCCAGTCCCGTCCCCCGATCCTTTTCCCAGGAAAAATCCCTCGCGTGGATCTTCCCACCCAGCTCCTGGCGTTGAAGTGGCCCCGGGAGTTTTCTTTCCCAAAAATACCTCCAGCATTCCAAGGATTTGGAGAACCAAATTCCCTTCCAGGCCTCTGGGGGAGAAGGGAAACCGAAACCTCATCCCAGGAGATGGAAGCTCCAAATGGAGGTGGGAAAGGAGGGAATTCCTGGAGAGGTGGATCCAGGAAGGGCAGAATTCCCAAGGTTTGGAGCAAAGGAAGCTCCCACCATTCCCAGCTCCCTGGCTGGATCCTCATCCAGGAATTCCCGGAATTTTGGCTCCAGGCCAGGAGTGGGAACATCTCCGAGCCCAGGTCGGAGCCCATCCCAGGTTTCTGCTGGCTCAAGGGGCTTCTCCATGGAATTTCCCCACTTTTAGCAGGATTTGCCCCATTCCCAGGGATAACTGCTCCCCTCCGGCTTTTCCAAGGAAGTTTCGGAGAGAAGCTTTGGATACTTTGGTCCTGGAGCCTCCAGGAGAATCCGGCCCAGCCACAAATCCAGGGTGGAATCTTCTGGAGGGACCCCAGGAGACCTGAATTCTTCCTTGGATCACAGGGAAAAATCCCTGTTCCCAGATCTCCATCCCCATCCCTGTTCCCAGATCCCCATCCCCGTTCCCAAATCTCCATCCCCATTCCCAAATCTCCATCCCCATTCCCAAATCTCCATCCCCATTCCCAAATCTCCATCCCCATTCCCAAATCTCCATCCCCATTCCCAAATCTCCATTCCTGTCCCCATTCCCAAATCCCCATCCCCGTTCCCTCCTCATCCCTGTTCCCAAATCTCCAACCCCATTCCCAAATCATCGTCCCATTGCCCAAATCTCCATCCCTCCTTCCAAGTCCCCACTCCTGTTCCTAAATCCCCATCCCTGTCCCCATCCCCAAATCCCCATCCCTGTTCCCAAATCTCCATCCCTATCCCTGTTCCCAATTTTCCATCCCCATCCCTGTTCCCAAATCTCCATCCCTGTCCCTGTTCCCAAATCTCCATCCCTGTTTCCAATTTTCCATTCCCATCCTTGTTCCCAAATCTCCACCCTTATCCCTGTTCCCAAATCTCCATCCCTGTCCCTGTTTTCAGTTCTCCATCCCTGTTTCCAAATCCCCATCCCTGTTCCTAAATCTCCATCCCCACTCCCAAATCTCCATCCCTGTCCCTGTTCCCAAATCTCCATCCCCATTCCCAAATCCCCTTCCCAAACCATGGGGGATTTCAGGAAGTTCCTCTCGGACCCAGCCGGGACCAGCCCGATCCCGGGAGCCCGAATGGGAATTTTTCCCCCCTGGCTGCTGCTTTGGGATGATCCCAGTGAATCCTGCTGGATTTTTAGGGAACTGGGGCTCTTCCCTCATCCCACACCTCGCCCTTCCCACCCCTCTCCAAAGCCACACCGGGACTGCGCTAACAAATCCCGCAAGAATTTTCCCAAAATTCCCATTTTCCGAGGGTTTCCCTTCCTGAACGCGAAGAGAAAATTCCCTAGAAATGGGGGAAAACTGGGAAAAAAACCTTCCAAATCCCCACTTTTGGAATAAAACCCCATTCCTTGGGATAACATCAATCCATGCCGGAACCCCAGGAACCGGAAAAATCTTTGGAATGAAACCATTGCTGCCCCCCAAAACCGGGCGGCCCTGCTCCCTTTGGGGTGGGGGGAGAGGAAAAACTCCGCGTGATCCCAAAAAATCCCGGCACTGACGCCAGCCCCGATTTGGGGTGACTCTTCCCAGATTGTGGGATCCGACGTCTTTTCCCAGCCCCCCCTTTTCCCGGTTTTTTCCCTGCGGATCGGGAGAGGCTCCGTGACGTCGCCGGCTCGCTCTGAGCTCATTTTAATGAAATCATTCCCAAACGGAGGCTCCGCGTCTGGAATTACGACTCCAACCCCGTGATCCCTGATTTTTATAAATACACGAGGGAGGGGGGGAAAGGGTTCTGGAGAGAAGGGGGGGGAAAAAATATCCCGGCCCCTGTTACAAAAATCCGGGAGCAGCGAGGGAGGAGAAGTTCGGGAAAGGCTCCGATGCTCCTTTCCCGCGAGTGATTCCACGGATTCCTTCCCATCCCATCCAGGAAAAGCAGGTGAGTGCCTGGATTTCCTTCATTCCCCAGCTTCATCCGCACCAACTTGAAATATTCCTGGGAATCAGGGAAATTTTTCTTGGGAAATCAGATCCCGTGGGGGGTTTTTTTAGGGGGAAAAAAAAATAAAAGGCGGGGTAGGAAAAGCGATCCAAGATTTTTTTTTGGTCTCGATGGATAAAAAATTGGCCGCGCCTCCCATCCTGAGGGAAAAAATTAATATTTTTGGGGGTTATTCCAGCAATTTTGGGAAGCAGAAGGGAACAGGGAAGGGCTGGGAAATCTTGGGAAGTGGGGAATGAGGGGGACAAATCCCCGCAGGCAGCGGAGGGATGGGAAGGAGAGCGAGGCACATCCAACCCCCCCGAGCCCACCTGGATTTTGGAGCTCTGGGAATCAGCGCCGGGAAAAACTCCCCCGGGATGCGGAGGCGGCAGCGGAGTCCGAAAAGTCTCCAGGTTTATCCATACTTTTATTCCTTTGGAACGGGGAAAAACCGGCTCCATCCCGGCGCTCCGCCGCCGGCAGCGCCGGCAAATCTTTGATCTCGCTTTTCCAGAGCTGGAATGGGATTTTTTTTCTCTCCTTCCGAGCCCAGCGGGAGATTTTCCCAGGAGGCGCAGCCGCAGCATCCCGAGAAAATTCCTGCGAAACGCTCCCGGGAATCCCGGCAATTCCCGGCTCGCGCTGCTCGGGATTCATTCCCGTTCCCTCGCATCCACCGCCGCTGCTTCTTCTCCTTTCCCTGCTTTTTTTTTAGCGAGGAGGAAAATCCCAATCCCAGCTTTTTTTCGCTGCTCCATAAAAACTTCCCGGAATGTCGGGGCGCAACCCCCGCAGCAAAAATCAACCCAACCCCCAAAATCAGCTTTTTCTGGGTTTTTTTTCCTTGATTGGTGTTCCTTTCGCCAGGAAATCCATCCCGGCGAGGAGCAGGAACGGGTGTGGATGGATTCGGCCGCGTTTTCCCTCTGCTCAGCCGAGATTCCCAGAGTTTTAAAAACCGGGAAAAGCCGGAGCAATCCCAGGAGAAGGCGCCGGGCTCAGTCGGGGAGAGGAGAGGGGGAGACGCTGCTCCGAGATTCCAGAGAGGGCAGCAACATCCCAGGGCTTTTCCCGGAGTTTTTCCAGCTCTGGAAGGGCTTCTGGCAGCATTCCCGCTCTCCATCGGGCTGCTGGGAATCTCAGAGCTGGGAAAATCCGCAATTCCCAAATCCGCACCCCGAGCATCCCATCCTGCGGGAGCTCTGGGGATTTGCTGAGGGTGGAGGGAGGTGAAAAAAGGGGAATTTTGGGGTGGGATAAACCTTTTCCAAGAAAACAATGAAATCCCGGGATGTGCTGGATGTTTCAATCCCCAAATGGGCGATTTGGGGTCCTGAATTCTCCCCGTGTGGGGCCGAGGGCCTGGGAAGGGCTTTCCTGCCCCGATCCTGCAGGAAAACTGGATTATTCCTCATCTTCCTCTCCCACCCGGATCCAGGGAAGGGTTGAGGGGATGGATTCGGCCCCGGGAGCTCTGCGGGGTTTTGGGAAGGGGCGAAGCCGAACTGGAGCGGCGCCCTCAAAATCTGAGGGAGGATTGAGGCGGCCAAACCTCCCCTCGGGAAGAGGGGAAAGGGCAGAATGAAGGGAATAAACCTCCCGAATCTCCGCTTTTCCATGGGTGGCGAAGGGAGGAGTTAAAGGAACAGAGCTGCCCAAAATTCCCACCCCGAGGAGCAGCAACGGGCAAATTTAAGGGGGAAGACCTTCCCGAAATTCCCACTCCAAAGGATGGCAAAGGGAGGAGTTTATGGGATAAACCTCCCAAGTCTCTCCCCGTCTCCATGGACAAGGAAGAGCAGAATTAAGGGAATAACCCCGCCCAAAATTCCCACTCCGAGGAGCAGCAACGGGCAAATTTAAGGGGGAAGACCTTCCCGAAATTCCCACTCCGAGGAGCAGCAACGGGCAAATTTAAGGGGGAAGACCTTCCCGAAATTCCCACTCCGAGGAGCAGCAACGGGCAAATTTAAGGGGGAAGACCTTCCCGAAATTCCCACTCCGAGGAGCAGCAACGGGCAAATTTAAGGGGGAAGACCTTCCCGAAATTCCCACTCCGAGGAGCAGCAACGGGCAAATTTAAGGGGGAAGACCTTCCCGAAATTCCCACTCCGAGGAGCAGCAACGGGCAAATTTAAGGGGGAAGACCTTCCCGAAATTCCCACTCCGAGGAGCAGCAACGGGCAAATTTAAGGGGGAAGACCTTCCCGAAATTCCCACTCCGAGGAGCAGCAACGGGCAAATTTAAGGGGGAAGACCTTCCCGAAATTCCCACTCCGAGGAGCAGCAACGGGCAAATTTAAGGGGGAAGACCTTCCCGAAATTCCCACTCCGAGGAGCAGCAACGGGCAAATTTAAGGGGGAAGACCTTCCCGAAATTCCCACTCCGAGGAGCAGCAACGGGCAAATTTAAGGGGGAAGACCTTCCCGAAATTCCCACTCCGAGGAGCAGCAACGGGCAAATTTAAGGGGGAAGACCTTCCCGAAATTCCCACTCCGAGGAGCAGCAACGGGCAAATTTAAGGGGGAAGACCTTCCCGAAATTCCCACTCCGAGGAGCAGCAACGGGCAAATTTAAGGGGGAAGACCTTCCCGAAATTCCCACTCCGAGGAGCAGCAACGGGCAAATTTAAGGGGGAAGACCTTCCCGAAATTCCCACTCCGAGGAGCAGCAACGGGCAAATTTAAGGGGGAAGACCTTCCCGAAATTCCCACTCCGAGGAGCAGCAACGGGCAAATTTAAGGGGGAAGACCTTCCCGAAATTCCCACTCCGAGGAGCAGCAACGGGCAAATTTAAGGGGGAAGACCTTCCCGAAATTCCCACTCCAAGGGATGGCAAAGGGCAGAACGAAGAGGACAAAACTCCCCAAAATTCCCCATCCACGGCCAGGGAAAGGCATTTTTCAGGGATCTCAGCAGCTCCAGGGCGACAGATCCCGGGATGTGGATTGATTTTGGATCCCATCCCCCATTCCCAGGGGTATCCCAAAGACATCCTGGAGCCATCCCGCTCCACGAGACCCCGTGGGAATGAAATCAGCAGCTCCCGACCCCGAAATCAAGGACGGAATTCCAGAATTCCCCGCATCCCTGGGGGCTGTCCCCGGCCGGGAATTGCCGTGCGAGCCGCTGGCCGCCAGATGGGGCCCGAAGATTGGGAATGCCGGCAGCATTCCAGGCGCTTGGAGAGCCCGCGTGGCCTCGGGGCTTCCTGGGGACGCTTTTCCATCCTGGGAATGGGCAAAAAGTGCCACGGGAGATGTTTTGGGGCTTTTTGGTGGCGTTTTTGAGAGGTCAGGTGGGGATCAAGGGATATGGAGAAGGTTTGTGCGGCAGGAGCCCCAAAAATGGGCCAAAAAGCCCCCAAAATGACCCCATTTCAAGTAGGCTGTGGCGTGACCGTGGAGGTGCCCCCAGATCCAAAGGGAGAGGGTCGCAGGTGGGACCTGTCCTGGATCCAAGGGGTCAGAGGATCCTGGGCACGGAGCAATCCCAGGCCAGGGCTGGAGAGGGGACACGGGGCCATCCCATGGGGTCATCCCATGGGGTCATCATTCCCACGGGGTCATCGTTCCCACACCCTTCCGGGACTGAGTGGGTTGGGATGGGCGTGAGGAACATCTCTGGTGGTTTCAGGGTGAGCAGGTGACAGGAAACGCGGCCGCTGCGGCAGCCGGTGGCACCCTGGGCACGCCGAGGAGGTGGAGAGGGATCCACGGGGATCATCCCCAGGGTCCAAAGCCGGTCTCCTGCAGCAGCCACAGGTTGGAAAGGAAGGAAGGAAAGGCCAAATCCTCCCCTCCCATGGAAGATCCTCCATGGAAGCTCCATGAAGCAAAGGCAAAATCCTCCTCTCCATGGATATTCCATGGAAGCTCCATGGAAGCCAAGGTCAAATCCTCCTCTCCATAGAAGGTCCATGGAAGCTCCATGGAATATCCGTGGAAGCTCCATGGAAGCCAAGGCAAAATCTTCACTTCCATGGAAGCTCCATGGAAGCCAAGGCCAAATCCTCCCCACCATGGAAGCTACATGGAAGCTCCACGGAAGCTCCACGGAAGCCATGGTCAAATCCTCATTTCCATGGAAACTCCATGGAAGCCAAGGCCAAATCCTCTTCTTCATGGAAGCTCCACAGAAGAAAAGGCAAAATCTTCACTTCCATGGAAGCTCCATGGAAGCCAAGGCCAAATCCTTCTCCCCATGGAAGATCCATGAAAGTTCCATGGAAGCTCCATGGAAGCCAAGGCAAAATCTTCACTTCCATGGAAGCTCCATGGAAGCCA
>WEIT01038607.1:8664-20387 GCA_013389985.1 Dryoscopus gambensis | reverse complement strand
TTCCTAACATGAGCTCAAGTTTAAACACCTTTTTATAATAAATATTACTAAAGAGCGCAGAAGGATTTTGTAAAATCTATTATTAGAAGAATGTATTAGTCTGTTTCATAACGTATTTTAGGACTTAACAAAATATAAGGCCTATCACAACCAGTGTAACAATACATCAGATGCTAACAACTTAGACTTTAAAAGGAGGAATGTAGAACATCAAAAGTTTACTGCAAACTACTAGTTTCAGAGAATGCTTCTCTTTGCTAAGCCCAGTGTCTTCTCTTGATAGAAATATATTTTAGCTGGATTTCTGCTAAGCTTTATATTCAATTTAGAGCAAGATCAACCAAACAACCCATCCACAACCTCATATTTGCATCTTAACCAATTCACTGGAGTCTATACAACAATCAAAGCATAGGTGCCTGACAACTCACTACTTCATATTACAACTGTCAAAGTGAACTAACTGGTAAGCAAATAAGCACTTCATATAAAAAGAATCATTATCATGGTTATGAAAATTGTAATGTGAACTACCTGGATCTGCCAAACCAGTTGTTTCTAACAATATATAGTCAAATTTTCCTCTTCTTTGCATCAGGTTCTCAATTGCTTTCACACCATTGTCCCTGTAAGAAGAAACAATTAAACGTGAAAACAGAGAAAACAAGCTAAGGCAGGTATTTAAATGTATCTTCTGATGCAGAACACAGTGTCAGTATTATCAAAGCAAAAGTTCTGAGTCAGGACATTTGCAGACTTACAGTCTACAATGAAAATTTAGTTATCATGCTGCTGGTCTACTATTAGGCAAATTTTAGTTTTCTGTTTCATTTTAGTTTGAAAATAGTATTTGCCTAATCCCACCAGGTGAATTAAACATAGATTTGTTTCCGAACACTGAACAACCTGTAAAGGACAGTACGGCTGTGTAGATATGTAACTCTTTGTTTTGGCAGCTGAAATAAGAGAAAGAAGGGGTGAGGTAGAAGTCAAGCATGTTGCCCCGCCCTTCTACCACACCTATTTACTTAAATTAAAGCTGATGAAGTCAGCCTGAAACAGACATGTATAGCATTTATATAAGAAACCAATGTATATAAAATATAGCAGCAAGACAGCATTCCCTACGCCCCAGAACAACAGAATGCAATAGATCTTCTGTTTTCCACTTACTACCTATGACTATTTTAGGCACAAGACCAGTTCTTCCAGATTTTCAGGACAAACAGGCCATGACCTTTATTTACGAACTTACTACGAACAATCCAGCATTCAAACAAATAGGGTAAAAAACATGTCAAAGAAACAAACACTCTCTTGCTTTTTAACATGATCATCAGCTTACAGTTTTGGATATTGTGTTTCATTGGGTCACAAAAGGTTTCCCATTTTCCCTTTGTGATGTATACAATATTGAAGTAGTAACCAATGTACAAAGAAAGAAGCAGAGTAAGTATTTAATGAGGAAATTGGGAACCCCAAGTCCTAGTTCCAGCCTACCTGAATCTTCAGCTCTGTACACGGAAGCATATAATACTAAAAGAAGAGGGATAGCTCCCTACTCTACAATACTCCAGTGGTGTATATGTTGGTATTTAGATTACTCTTCTGAAACACACCAAGTCCAAATCCAGTAACAAAGCAATAGGAAATAAATCTCTACATCCCAAATTCCAATCCTTGTTTCATCTGACTAAAGAAGTCTCAATTCTACCATCAGTTTCAGGAATCAAATCCTGGATGTCTTCTCCCTTCCTCAAATCCCCACAATATCCACTGTAAGAACTTGTACAATATACTGTCTTTCCTTACTTTACTGAACAGCACAAGCAGCCATTTCTGAGCTCCAGCCATTCTTCATAGAGTTCGCCCCCTTGACTGATTGCCAGAGATTTCTCCAAGGCACTTCCTGAAAATACAAATAGTGCTATATTTTTAATCCACAATCTTGCATGACAATGCCTGTAAGAGAGAGATACATGGATTACACTCTTTTTTCCTGAGACCATGTTTCTGATATGTTCCTAAGAAATTTGTATTTTCCATTTTATGAGCAATTTAAAAGCCAAGACAAAGTTCATTCTACAAAGATCAAACCCTACAGGATGATGGTACATCGCATGTGCCACAAACTTAAAAAGAAAGGGATGCCAGCCTGTGCCTCCATATCAAATAAAGGCTCTGTCCATATATTTTATTTTAGGCTCCATGACCAGAAAAGTGACATGCATCTTTGCTGATGAAAACAAACGCACACAAAGCCCCCCACCAACACAGTGCAAACGGTAAGCAATGTAAGCTTCTGACTGTGGTATGAAATTATAGCTAGAGCAACTAAAAATCCTGAAAGCAAAGAGTTCAAAGAACCATAGCCATCAAGCACACATCCCCCCATTTTCTTGGTCTAGGATAATTTGTGATCTGTAAATTGAGGGGAAAGCAAATAAAAGAAAATATTATCTACCAACACGTTAATTTAATTTCCATTTTCTTGAAATGAATAGGACAAATAGAAGTATAGCACTTCCAACAAGGTGATATATTCATTTACTTTACTCTGAGGGCCTAAATTTACGTGCAAAACAGATTAATGCATGTCACTATTCTATGAACACCAGCAAAAGTCTGTCTGCCCTTCTGAAGACTACAAGATACATCAATAATTTCAGTAATGGCTTTAAAATGACAGTAGTCTTGGATGCCAGCAGTTTTATGTATTTGTCATTTTGTGGCAAAAAGAAAGGTTTCTGAATGCTTACATACCTTCTCCGAATTCATTCAGAATAACTGCTATTCTTTTATTATGCTGTTCTGTCAGTATGTAATTTAGAAGAGTTGTTTTTCCAGCTCCTAGAACACAGACCATATTTCTATTAAAATGTAAAAAAAACCCACTTAAATTTTCAAATAAAAATGAAATACTGTTATGCATGCACACATACACTTCAAGCAAATCTCTTCTAAATATGAGTTTTCATTCTAATATCCTACATTCTATTCTAACAAAGTATAAATTAATTTGTAGAGATATTTGACCCCATGGAACTATCAGGACATTAAATGCCAGTCTTAAATGACCCACCGTTTTCCCATGCTCTAAGAGTCAGTACTTGATAAACTTATAAGTTCCCCACTAGCTGGACAGTCTTTTCTTAGAAAACTGATTTGCATGCTTAACAAAAGGCACACTTAATCTTCTCCCTCTCACTGCCCTTTCTGACCAGTTCTGTCACCAGTAACCACGGACGTGCTATTAACTGCCTTTAAACGAAGCATTGTTAAAAAAGGTGTTCACAATCTTTGTGATACCACCTTTGGAGCAGTTTCATCCCATGCACAAGATCACAGAATTGTCAAGGGTGGAAGGGATCTCTGGAGGTCATCTAGTCCAAAGCAGGTGATCACTACAACTAGGCAACCTTCCTTAGCTGTCCTTAAGAGTTTTCTTCTGAAACAGTGTGTGATGCAGAACAAAGTTACAACTTTCAGAACAGTGAGGGCGACCCTAAATTTAACCAGCTCTCTGTCCATAACTGTGTGTAGTACACTCTCACTATACTGGTCGAAGGGTACGGGAAAGACGCTGAACCTCACGTTTTTCAGACTGCAATGCAGTCCGCATTTAACTGAGCCAAATATGTTGTACTGTGACGTTAAGCGGCCAAAAGCCGTTTGTCAATCGTGACCTGAACGAAGCGGCCCCTGAAAACAGAGGGGTAAGAGCAGCATCGGGAGCTGACACTGCTGCTCGGAGTGGTCCTGCAAATCCACCGGGAGCGGCCGGAGGGNCGGGCCGCCCTGAAGCCCGGGCCCCGCGGCAGCCCGGCCGCTCGCCCGGGCCTTCCGTATCTGCACGCGGTCCCTGCCGTGCGCCCCTCCCGCTCCTCACCCAAGTACCCCGTGATGATCGTCACGGGAATCTTCCTGCCCGGGCTGGCATCGGTCTCCTCCGCGCCGTCGGCGCCTATCGGGACCAGGTCGGGGCAGTCTTCGTCCTCCATAAGAGCGCGGACGGCCCCTACCCCGCCGGTCCCCGCCACCGGCGCCCACCTGACGTCACACGCCTGACGTCGCTCGAGTGGCGTCACCCGGATGACGTCACGCACCAGCACGCCTGGGCCCCAAGGGCACCTCCCCCGCTCGGGGTTCTGCGCAGGCGCAGCACACGAGGGCGGGCCGGGGCGGTCTCAATTGAGGAAATTTTGGTTCACGGCGTGCCAGGATGGGTCGGAGGGGACTGTAGTGGTCGTCTGGTCCAACCGCTCTGCTCAAGCGGGGACATCTCAGAGCACATGGCACAGGATTGGGTCAGATAGTTTTTGAATATCTCCAGTGAGGGAGACTCCATACCCTCTCCGGAGAATCTGTTCCAGTGCTCAGTCACCTGCACAGGAAAGAAGTTCTTCCTCATGTTCCGGTGGAACTTAAGAAGTTTCTGCCCACTGCTTCTTGTCCTATTGCCTGGCACTACTAAAGTGGAGCCTGGCTCCACCCTCTTGACACCCTCCTTTCAGACACTGATGGACATTGATAACATCCCTTCTTCTCACGGGATTGTTTCTTCTTGAGTCTGAACAAGCCCAGCTCCCTCAGCCTTTCCTCATAAGAGAAACACTCTCCTTTAACCACCTCTCTTGCTCTCTGTTGGACCTGCTCCAGGAGCTGCGTATCTCCTCTGACACCCCTGTACTGCAGAGCCCAGAACTGGACACACCACTCCAGGTGAGGCCTCACCAGGACTGAGTAGAGGGACAGGATCACCTCCCTCCACCTGCTGGCAATGCTCTTCCTAATGCCCCCCACGATACCATTGGCCTTCTTGGCCACCAGGAACACTCTGCTGGTCATGGGCAGCTTGTTGTCCACCAGGACCCCCAGGTCCTTCTCTGCAGAGCTGCCCCTCAGCAGATCAGCCTCAAGCCTGATTCAGACACACCAGGAGCACTGAAGGAGCCCCAGTGTGATTAACAAACCCAGTGCAGGGTGCATGTGCTGCCATCTATCTATAATCAAGTGATCAGCAAGGCAAATGTAGGCTTTCTCTGCTCTCCATTAGGGACTGTGAGGGGACCCCATGTGTAAGACACAGCTACGGTTAATTTTATGGAGTGTTGTGTGCTCCCCAACTTTTTGTGGGCCATAAGTTTAGCAACTGGGTAACACCTGTTCCATTTCTCCATGTCAGAAGGCATAAATGTAACAGCATTGGGGAGGCACAGAGATTTGCCTGATGCATGCTGATACATGCACATGCCCAAAACCCAGGTGGAGTTCTCTGCTTTCAAAATAAGGTTCAGTAGCACCAGTTTGAGTAGTATTATGGTAAAGTATGCTGGGCTTCATCTTGTTTGTACATCTGTTGGTTTGTATAGTAATAAATGTACTTGGTACTTATCCTTGACTACTTGTGTAGGTTAAAATGTTTAACATGGATAATAATTTATGATATTCCACTCTAAATAGTTGGCCTCTCCTTTAGTCATTCTATTTTTAACAAGTATGTGAAAGTCTGGTTTAAGAAATGATAAAATAATTTATTTAATCCATTGTTTGAGCTTGTCCTTGGAAATACAACTGTATTTATTCCAACAGAAATACCTACACTATACAGGCTGTTGATTTTTTTAGAATTTTAGAACCAATGCATTACAAACTGCATCTTTTTGCATTCTTGTTTCAGCCACTCAGGTCATCCCCTTGTGTTATGCATCTTATTTTAAAGGAAAAAATCTGATCAGCTTTTCAAAACTGCATCTGCTAGAACTCTGCCTGATGGTAGATGTTTTTTCTGTCCTGGGACTGCACAGCTTTATATAATTCTGTTATTAGGGTATTGATTTTTAAAAATTACAGGATTATCATGGCAAGAAGGCTGTGGTATAAAAGATGAAGAAGTCAGAAAGGCATTGGGAATGAGAAGTTTTGCATTGCAGAGCATATTAAAAAATGGGTGTAAGTTGCCTTTCAGAATGAGACTATTTGTAATACTGAAATTTCAGTTACATGTCAGTGAGACATCTGGTATTGGGAAAGAAAGGTGATCAAACCAGTGTCGTGGTTCTTTAAGTGGTTCTGCTTTTCATCAGCTCACATAACACTGCTCATTATTTTTTCTTTTGAACAAAATTGCCTAAAATAAATACTATGGTTTCTGGGTTTTTCTTTTGGTTTCTTTAAAGTTTATATTCAAATACTAGAATTTTGCTATAAGTGTTAGCTGTCCTTTCATTTCTGCTGAACCCTGTAATAAAGTCTACTTTGTAAAGATAGATGTAAAACCTGCATATTTTAGTGTAGTGGAAGCAAAATGAGCATAGCAAACTTAAATCTGGGTGGCACAGTTGAAGTGTTTTATTCTAAGGTATTTGTAGACAAAACATACAACATCAGAAAGCAGTAAAGTGTTGCTGGGTACCAGGAAGTTGTATTTAATTATTACTTTGGTTGGCCGCACTTGAAATAACTTAGTCTTTTCCCAAATACTGAAGATCTCAGTGCAAGAAAAGTCGTTTTAATGACGGACCAAAGACTGAGTTTAGTGATTGACTAAAGTGTTTAAGGCTTTAGGGGAGAACGGGGGAAGAAGGCTGTAACAGGAAAATAAGGAAGAGCCTTGCAACTTGCTGATTCCTGATACAGTAGCAAGGGGAGCATGATCTGAGCAAAACAGTGGAAGAAGATCATTGGCATTTCAAAATTATGTGGCATATGAGTCTTAAAGCCTAACAGCCCTGTGAGAAGGAAGTTCCGATATGGTACTACTAGTCAGTATAGTATAATATAGTTCAGCATCTCAGAGAAAGGAATTGCAAATTCATACAATGATACCAGTTAACCTGCAAAACAGTAAGGAAACAGATATTAAGTTCTGTTTTGTGGTCTCAAAATATAAGCTGGTACGCAGATGCATAACTTCGGTCAGTATGATTTGCGTATTCCCCAGGGTACATTTACTTCTTTCTTGTCTGTTATCTGTTTAACTATTCCTATATTAAATTATTTTTATTTTCTTATTTGTACTTTCATTGACAGTTTCTCCTGACAAGACAACTTTATTTTTCTTTGAAGAATGCAGATTATTCACATAAGAGAAGGAAGATCTTACTTCAGCCAGTGCACCTGCTTTTTAACACTGCTACTTTTTATGGCTTATGTTCTCAATATGCTGTTATAATATGAAACTTAGTGAAACTACGAACATTAGAAAAAAAGGTATGGTTTACTGTCAGGATTTAAATGTCAGACCTTATCTAGCAAGTTGCTTCCTCTTATGTAAGAAGATGATATCAGTAAGGGAAAATTTTGTGAGTGTTGTCTCTGCTAGAGTTTTGTTCACTGTGAAGGTGAACAAAGAAACATTTCTGCTTGAGAAACTCTGATGTGAATCTGGCCAGTAGCATTTGTATTCCTCCAGAAGAATTTGCACAGACAAGTGGAAAAAGAAGATATGCTTTCACATAGACTGTTCTTCTTCTTTTAGACTCAAGTGTTTTATTAAAAAAAAAAAAAGAGAAGGCTGCAGAGTGATCTAAGTTCCCTTTCTTCTGTTTCACCAACACAAAAATGAGACTTAGACCTAGGAGTGACTTTAATTTTTTTTTAAGGAAGTTCAGTATTTCATTGCCAATCTATTTAAAACATTTATAGGAATAATGAAAAATTACACTTTTTTTTTTCTGAGATTTAGCCTACTAAATTTCATGTAACATTTTTTTTAAAAAACAGTTTTGACTAAATCACTTAGATTTTACTGGATACAGCTGAGATCTGTGCCAGCAAAAGCACTGAACCTGATGGTATGTCAGCTTCCTTTAAGGAAGGAGTGTCTAGCTGCACTGGCTACATTACACTCTTCTAGTCAGTGATGTGGTAGACCATGAGCAAATATGGTGTGCTCCTGGCAGGTATTGCAAACTGAGATCATCACAGTCTTCCTCTTGGTGCGAGACTCCAGATATTCTTATGGGGTAATCAAATCACATTTATTCATTGCTGAGGTTATATACCACTGGTGTTTCTTGCCAAGGATGCAAACTTAACATTATAAAAGTTATTGAGAAAACTCCCATGGACCTAACTTTGCTGGTTGATCAGCAAAGGTACATCCTCTACAAATAAGCAGGTGGTACTTAAGCAGGGCTTTGCTGGGATACCGGCCATGACTGCACTGGGATATGAAGTTGTGTTTAACAATATTCATGGTGCTTTGATACTCGACCATGCAGTAGTGTTCCTTGCAGGGATACCACTGCCAGTGAAGAAGAAAAAAGATGTTTGGAAATGTGTGCCTTAGAAGAAAAAAAATTCCTTGGTAGGTGACTGTAGACATGCCAATCATTGTGTCTTCCAGTGTTCCTTTAATCCCAGTCTGCAAACTCCTTCAAAGCAATACGCAGCAGTATCCATTCTGCCCAGGCACACATACAGAACCTGCGCTGTCGTTACCACCACTCAGCTGTCCGCTGTGGCTGGGCCTGCCGCTCCTCAGCCTGCCGAGGTGCAGCATCCTACTGGCCATGGACCCAACACCTCCCAGTCCGGCGCAGGAGGAAGACCAAGGTATGGTGAGAGCATTTGAAGCCCAAGAGAAATTAGAGGGAAGCAAGCATAGCTTATGACTGATTCTAGGGCTGAGGTGGTGAAGCAATGATTAGGACTACCATTTGGGATGTGTGTGTGGGGGGGATAAGGAAATGGAGAATGTGAGCATGGTTTCCACTGTATCTCATAGAACACCTAATAGCAGCTACAGACATCCAAGCCAGCTACATTTGGAAAACCAGGTCTGTTCTGAATTGCACTGTTTTCTTTAATTTTGATTTTTTGATGCCTTCACTGGAACCTGGTTTTATATAGTTTTTTAAATCCTCTGACTGGAAAGAACTTGTTCTACTTCTTGTTATAAAGGAGTGTTTAGATTTCATTGCCTTGTATTTAGTAGGTTGGTTTGTTGCAGGAATTCAAACAATAGTGTTTGTTTTAGCAAAAAACTGGATCACTCATACTGACAATATTAAATTGCATAAGATAGCTTAAAAAAATTACTTCACCAACTTCTCATCTGGTAGTTCTCCAAGTTAAAACCATGTAAACTTTCTTGATACGTTTTTCTTTTTTTTCCCCTTCAAAAAAGGCAATGTAATTGCTGACATAATAGATTGAAAGGAGTAGTGATGAGTTTTGCTGCTCATATGCCAAAGCAGGCTTCCAATAATTCACTTCATCCAAAAAGATGATAACTTAAAATTATTCAAGTGTTTGTTCTGTATCTGCTGAATATATGTGCTGGTTTTGGCTGGTTTGGCTGGGGCTTGGTAGAATAAATTTTCTTTATGGTACTTGGTATGGGGCTGTGTTTTGGATTTGTGCTGGAAAAAGTGTTGATAACACAAGGATGCTCTTGTTATTGCTCAGCTGCACTTGCATAGCATCAAGGCCTTTTCTGCTTCTCACCCCAAACCACTGGTGAGGAGGCTGGGGGTGCACATAGAGTTGTGAGGAGACACAGCCAGGAGAGCTGACCCCAGCTNGGTAGAATAAATTTTCTTTATGGTACTTGGTATGGGGCTGTGTTTTGGATTTGTGCTGGAAAAAGTGTTGATAACACAAGGATGCTCTTGTTATTGCTCAGCTGCACTTGCATAGCATCAAGGCCTTTTCTGCTTCTCACCCCAAACCACTGGTGAGGAGGCTGGGGGTGCACATAGAGTTGTGAGGAGACACAGCCAGGAGAGCTGACCCCAGCTGACCACAGGGACATCCCAGACCAAATGGCATCAAGCTCAGCATAGAAAGCTGGGGGGGAGAAGAAAGAAGGGAGCCTTTCAGATTGATGATGTTTGTCTTCCCAAGTCACACTGCACATGCTAGAGCTCTGCTTTCCCAGGGATGGCTGAACACCCTCCTGCCCATGGGAAGCAGTGACTGAATTCCTTGGTTTGCTTTGCTTGTCTGCACGCAGCCTTTGTTTTCCCTATTAAACTGTCTTTGTCTAGACCCACAAATTTTCTCACTTTTATCCTTCCAATTTGCACTTCCCCATTCCACCAGGTCAGAGTGTGTGACGTAGTTGCCAGCTAGGGTTAAACCATGACAATACCCTCTCTCTCATTGTATATAAACATACTAGCCAAAACGATAAAGTTTTGGCAACTTTACTTTTGTGTTTCTCCTCAGGCATTTTTTCCTGCATGTGGTGAACTATTTTTGAGTACTTGTTGTCCATGCTTACCAAGAATGTATGAAGCTGCAAAATAAACAGTTGTATCATTAATAAATGGATCCATTTGTGCATTTGGATCTGTGGCATTCAAAAGTTTTTCTTGTCACCAATACATGTCAGACCACAGCTACATATCAGTGATTTGTAACTAACTGATATTTAAGTTCAAGTTACATGTGGGTAAGTGGCCTTAGCTTTATCTTGGTGACGTAAAGACAGGATGGGTGTGGTGAGTAAGTTCCATGCAATAAAGTGTCCAATTTATTCTTCCCAAAGTAAATATTTGCTGGGTAACAACATCCTATTATTAACAGATTTTAGTATTTTCTTTCGTAAGTTTCTCTGAACTATCTCAGGTCTTGTTCTGCTGTAGATCCTTGTGTGTTTTTTTCCAAAAAGATACCCATATTTGTTTCAATTTTTTTGACTTTTTACTTACTTCTGTTTTCTTTTTCTTAAACCTCTTCAGCATTTCTACATTTCCCTAGGGGCCCTTAGCCAGAGGTTAACCTAGAGGATAACGTTCATATTTGAGACCACACATCCTTAACAGTACTCTAAAGAATGTTGACTCCTACAAAGAAAAAGGTAATTGTTAGTAGAAAATTTGAGGCCTTCAATGTCTGTCTTCTGTTCCTTGCCTCATATCTCGCTGTTTTCCTCTAGATTCTCTCCAGCTTACTGGGAAATGGAGACATAGGCTATGACTGCCTTCCAGTAGGTGAATCCTAATGTTGTTGCCGTCAAAGCACAGATTTAATAAAAACATGACAACGTAAAACTGAATTGCCTCTACTACCTCAGAATTCATCTGTAGAAACCATGTTTGGGTTTTGTTTCCCCTCTCAAATGAAGGGTGAGTTCTCCTTATCTGCAGAAGCTGTGAAAACTTCATCAAGGCTGAAAGAAAAATACGACCCAGGAAACATAACTTTTTAACACAACGACAAGATACTTTATAAAAATGGCCCTTTATAAAAGCTAAGTACTAAGTGCTGGTGAATAGAACAGCAGTTTGTGTCAAGCTGAGCTGGTACCCGTGAGTTTTTCTGACACACGCAGTTTAGGTGCAAGGGAAACATAGATCCTGGGTGCACATGTGTACTGACAAAATACTGTCCCAGGTAAAGAGCTGACATGTATTTACCTCTTAAAACTTGCTGTCCCTACGTGCCCGAACAGCTCCATCCCTGCGCTAGCGGGGCCGAAGGAAGGTCTCCGGCTATCTCTGATGCTTNTGACCCCCGGCGGGTGTGTGTATGTATGGAGGGTGTGGTGGGGCGGAGGCGGCTGACACTCGCACTGCGGCTTCCAAAAGAAAAAAGGCCGTGAGGGATGCGCACGGATTCCCACAACTGTGCGCGTTCAGATGTACGCGGCGCCTTCCCCTTCTGTCCATGCCTAAGCACTTGCCTTCCCCGCTGCTTCCCTTCAAATGCCCACGGGGGGCGGCTCAGGGTTCGCCTCTGTACAAGAGGAAGGGGAAGTTCCTGCTGTCCCC
>WEIT01038604.1:0-26664 GCA_013389985.1 Dryoscopus gambensis | reverse complement strand
CCCAGAGACTGGTGTAAGAGACTGACCCCTCCCCCAGGGGGACATGCCCGGGCATGCTTGCCTAGCCTGAGCATATATACCCATCAGATTGTATGCTTTTCGCGGGGACTTTCACCACCAAGACCAGCTGGAGAGGATCAACAGAACATCGTTGGGATCCACGGATGGTGATATTTTCCGTATTCTGTCCCTGTCACTCTTGTTCTGTACTCCCCACCTATTTTCTACTTCTTTCTCTCTCTCTCTCTCTCTCTCATATTTACTATACAATAAAACCCATATTATTGTCACTGGCATATGGTCTCGTTTGCACCTTAATTCAGGCAGAGGAATTTCTAAAGAACGTTAATAATAATAATTCGATCATAACAGCGTCTTTTGCACCATCCCCTGGTACTAATGACAGGCTCAGACACTCCATACAGGAAGGGGTCTGGATAGAGGCGTCCTTCTCGGGGAGTTCTGTTTGGGTTGGTACACTTCTACTAGCCATAGCTTTTGATCGTTTGGAGACCATTGCTGAAAAAAAATCCCCAAAAAAGCAAAATAAAATAAAAACCCCACTAGCAGGAGGATGACTGCAACCTTGCCTGCTTTCCCTGCCTGCGTGAACTGCTGTGCCACACCCTCAGAGACATGCCACGCCCCTGTTTACCCACTCCTGTTTGCTTCGCTACGGGTCGTCACACTCCCTAAAGCCTTCTTTTAACTGCATCTCCCATGGCTAGAGGAAGCCCCTCCCTGTGCCTGAATGGCCAGTTAGAGGAGCTACATGTTGCTGTGTGGATAAATAAGAGCGGGAGGGAGAAAACCTAAATGTGAGGGTGGTGAGGCCCTGGCAAAGGTTTCCCAGAGAAGCTATGTATGCCCCATTCCTAGAAGTGTTTGAGGCCAGGTTGGACAGGGCTTGGAGCAACCTGGTCTAGTGTAAGGTGTCCTTGCCCACAGCAGGGGCCTTGGAACAACATGATCTTCGAGGTCTCTTCCAACTCAAACCATTCTGTAATGCTATGATTTTCTTGATTGTTTTACTTTAATTCTCAAGAAGTGAATTAAATCCAAGTAGCAATAGTCCAAACCAACAGTTTCACTATGTTTCCTTATTATCATGAATTGAATACCCCCAAAAGAGACAGATAATGTACAGAGTTAGTAGATGGCTGTATACAAAAGTGAATTTAATTTTTTTTCTCTGCATTATCTCTAATTTCCAAATGCACTTTAACAATGGAATAATTTGAGTTACAGTGCAATATCAGTGTTTTTCTATTGCATAATAATTCACTTCATGAAGGGCAGGAAGGTCCATTCTTTTGTATTTCATGCCAAAAAATTACATTTAGCTATGTTGTTCCCAATTATTACATTCAAAAGGAAAGTAGCAAATAAACAAATTTTATTCCACAAAAAAAAAGCTGTTAGGTAGTACTCTTCACCACAACCCAGATCCTATGTTTCACAATGAAATTCACACTGTCTTAATCCTGAGTCTAGGCTATTAATTATTATGAGAAACAGCATAAATTGATCAAGCTTTGTCATCATAAATTAGAATAAGGCAACTCTTTGCCTTTAAAAAAAAATGAAAACCACCACAACAAGGTCTTATTGTACTAGTCAGGAAGGGAAGGTATCCATATGTGATAGAGACTGCCAGTATATTTTACACAGTCTGTGCTCAGAGTCTAGTGCTGAAAGGCAATACAGCACTCAGAGGGGGACCCCACATCCTTGCTAAAATGGAATAGGCTGTAGGATCAGCAACAAAATGCCTGTGGATGCAGTAGGATGGCATTCCCAATATTTGCTTCTGCCGACAGTGAGTTTGCTCTGTTGAAGCCTTAAGTGTTCAAGTTTTTCAATACTGGCTTTTGGGTAGTAGAAAGAGTGATCTCCTCAAATAAAAATAATAGGAGTTCACATTCTTTGTAACTGCCCCTGTTGTGGGGGTGAAGCCAATCCTGTCACATGACAGACTGTCAATGGCTGCATCTATCATGGTCTACTCACTTTCTGATACCACTGAAACCTTTTAGTGGAGCTGCCTTTTTGTCAATACCTTTCTTTCACATAAATTGAACACAGAGGTAGTTTAGCCACAGAAAATATGATTTTCAGTCTCACCAATATGTTCAGTTCTCTCCCAATGGAGCAAAATTGAGGAGGAAACAAAGTTAAAGGTGGATTATGCATACTATGTAAACATCAGCTTCATGTAAGCTTTGTTCTATATTCAATCAAAATTTAAGGACAAACAGCTAATATTTTATTAAAACATCACAATAAAAAGACCAAACTGGGCAATTGGAAACCCTACAGAAAGAGCACACAGAAGCCATCACATGAAATGCTTCCAGCAGAGGTGTCTCAGACATCACTTACCTTGTTTCAACTCAGATACAAAAATTTCTGAATCTGACTCAAAGTGTAGTCTTTGATCTCTCTCATTTCAAGAAGACCATATTCCTGATGTCACCAGAACTGCAGCAACAGGCTTAGTTGAACCTACTCTAATCAAGTGAGCCATTTTTCTGGTGAGGTACTTTTCCATATTGAAAGAGTCAGGGGAATGCCAACATTTCTCTGCTGGTTTGGGCTGGGATAGAGTTAATTTTCTTCTTAGGAGCTAGTATGGGACTGTGCTTTGGATTTGTGCTGGAAATCATGTTGATGACACAGGGATGTTTTAATTATTGCTGAGCAGTGCTTACACAGAGCCAAGGCCTTTCGTGCTCCTCACCCCACCCCACGAGTGAGAAGCCTGGGGGGTGCACAAGGAGTTGGGAGGGGACACAACCAGGACAGCTGAACCCGACTGGCCAAAGGGATATTCTAGACCACATGGCATCATGCCTGGCCTATAAACTGTGGGAAGGAGGATGGAGGGGACACTGGGAGTGATGACGCTTGGCTTTCCAAGTGACCATTATGTGTGATGGGGCCTTGCTTTCCTGGGGATGGCCGAACACCTGCCTGCCCACGGGCAGCCGTGAATAAATTACTTGTTTTGCTTTGCTTATGTGTGCAGCTTTTGATTTCCCTATTAAATTGTACTTATCTCAACCCATGAGTTTTCTCACTGTACTCTTCTGATTCTTTCCCCCAGCCTACTGGTGAGGGAGCAAGTGAGCAGCTCTGCAGGTCTTAGTTGCTGGGTGATAACTTTCAAGGAATGAAATATTAGAAATATGCCACTCAAATGAAGCTATCTGCAGCACACCATGATAAGGGATTTTATTGGCCCTGAAAAACCTGTGAGCCCTAGGAAGGCTTCTGCATATTGACTAAGATGATTTCTCCACCAGTGAATTATTTACATATAAACAGGCTTTGCTATAAAAGCATGCCATGACATTAAAGATGAGGGGGGAGTGGGAGAAACAAGTGTTGTCAAGACCACTGCCAAACAAAAGTGTTTTTGAACCTCATGAGGGTTATTTTTTTGGCAAATAAAACAATTTTTATTCAGCCATCTCTATCTCCTGTACATTTCTAGAAAGATATGCTCGCTGAGCTACCTATTACATCATTAATTCCTGGGATCTACTGTAATAATAATACTCTGTATATAAAAATAGGTCTAAAAGTGGTTTTTTTAGGGATGCCAATGCGCTCAAAAGTCACAAAACTCTAGAACTGAGATTGTTGCACAGTTCTTCATGTATTGACTGCCTCAAATATATTTTTTACAGCTTCATGCATTTCTTTCTGCTAAGCCCTAACTTGCTCAGTTTATAAAAGCACAATTCATGTTATTAGCATGAGCTGGGTAATTTTAAGCATCTGCTGAAGGGAGTGCCTCAAGCCTCCTGGGCCTTTCCCACTCTCCAAAGCATTCCTAAAGCCACGCAACACACTCCTGAAAAAGATTTGTGAATATCTGGATACATCAGTAGCATAAAATATACTGTGATTCTGATGGGCTCATGACTGTTTCTGCTGAAGGAGACAGAACCCCATATACAAAGTTTCTGTTGGCTTTTAGCTGGCTGTACTATAACAGACAAATTTTAATCCAGCAAAAAATTAGTGAGGTGCAGATATGTAACACCAAATATGACAAGGTTTTAGAAATTGAACCAGTGTAATGATTTTATGCCATACCAGTACTGCTCAGCACATAGCTGTGGCAGCCTTTCTGCAGCACTGAGAGCCCTGGAACAGATTTACTGTATCATCAAACCACAGTTGAAAACAAAACAACTTCATTTCCTAGTGTATTCACAAAAAAAAAGTGAAATGAAAAATAATATGAAATGAAAAAAATCAGTCTCAGAGTTGGAAATGTAGCTGCCTGATGCATCTTCCTTGTGGTTTCTCTGTTTGTTTGGGGTTTTTTACTAGAAATTTGCAGCTGGGGTGCAAATCTGGGCATTTCTTTTGATTGCTGATGAACTCTCTTCATACTTAGCCTTTTTGAGTTAGATCAGCAGAAGAAATCCTGGAAACACACCCATCCCTGAGTTTGTCTGATCTAGAATGCAAACCTGCAGCACATCACGCGACTACACTGTTCCATCCCCGGTCCAGCAAACTCCTCTGCTCCCAGCAGTGATTAAATGGAATCTGAGCTTGTGCATCAACAGCAGCAACGCAGAGGAAACATGTTTCTTGCCAAACCTCAGGTTTTATTTTCAGACTCACAGTGGCAGCACTGACCCAGCACTGTGTGGGGTTATGAAACCTGGCTGTATCCCACAGTCCGAGGTGCTCAGGCAGCCTTCAAACCACAGAAACACAACTCTCAGCACTGCTCAGGCTCTCATACAGCGGCCTCCCAACAGCAGACAGTTTTCCCATTTTCAACTATTGAAATAAATAATTTCTTTACAATTTCAAAATGTTGACTTCAAAACTATAGTCAAAAGAACCTAATATTCAGAGCAAACATGAATTCATGAGGCATGGGGAGCTGAGAAACAAAAAGCACAGGAAACAAGTCACTCCTGAACTTCTGTTTTTTTCTAACAATTGAACAAGAATTTCATCTCAGTACACACATTTGCTTCACTCACATTACCACCTCAAGGATTTGCTTCTCCAGAGGCATGAAGTCCCACTTTGAGATGTCCCGCGGCATCTTAAGCAGCAGCTTCTGCAGCATGGACTGGAATTCTGCTATTTCTGGTAACTTCAAGCATCAGTAAACTAGTTGACCAGACACATCTTCCACAGTGTCTGCAAAGCTCTATAATTTTTCTGGGTTTTTTTTAGTAGTAAAACGATGTCCATCAGCTGCTCATTAATAAACACTGGCCACATTATCTGCCTTCCTATATTAACAGTGTCACAGTGAGAATACCTTTTGGACAGACAATGTCTGGTTACAGAGCATCAAAGAAAACATTCAGCCACTTTAAAACACCAAATTGACCGAAAAACCCCAAACAATCAAAAGGCAAAAATCTTTTCATCTTAGCAGAATATAGAGGCAAGAAACTTTAGGATTAATTTACATTTTGGTACACTCCTTAATTCAAAATTAAATTGCTTTTGTTTTTGTTACCCTCATCTTTATTAAATATTTCATTTTCTCATCCATTTTCATCTTGAAGCGATGACATCTTAATGTAAATCAACCCTTGGCTGGAGACAAATAAAACCTGAATTCGTCCTACTGGGATCTAATTACCCCAGCTGGATTATGTTTGATCAAACAGATGCTTGCAGATTTTCTCCTTTGCTGTTTCCTTCTGGAAAAGACCCCTAATATCTTTTTCAAAGTTTCTCACGCTAGCCGCACTTTGCTAATCAAACATGCAGAAATAGCCTTGTGTGCTCCACCTGTAAGACTTTTCTGAATTTATATATTTTGGAAATATATAAAAGCTCTCTGAGCAGCTTTTCCAGTCAGTCCTTGCCCTCTGCAGTCTGCCCTCATAGCTCAGCGCAAGGCTGGGGCTTCATAGAGTCATTTTCATGATGTAATAAATTACCAACATGAATCAGGTACACCATTAAATAATCATTTAGCTTACAAAAACCCCCACACATTAAAAACCTGTTTCCCTAGCAAAGCAGAAACAAAGCTTCAGGCAGCTCCTCAGTTCAGCAGCCCCTTGCCTGCGGAGTCATCCAAGGCTGGAAGGTTGAGCTGGTGACTGGTTCTTACCCCAGAGCTCCTGTCCTAAGCAAATAGCCAGAGTCACGGGCCAAGGACTAAAAGGTGGCATGGCAACGGAGCACGATGACTTCTTCTGGAGAGATGACTACTAGAAGTTCTAATAGTCAACCCCAATGCCACGATGAGAAACCCTATGGCCAAAACATCCCACCTGCCTATTTCTAGTTTTGGTCACATCCACAAGTTGTTTTTTTTTTTCCAGTTCTCCTCACTAAGTACATCCAAGTTACCATCAGTACATCACCTCTTGCCTTTGCCAATGGCATTTTGTTCTTTTTAACAACACGGAGCAAGTACCAGGTTTCAGGAAAGTGAGGTTGAAGCTCACCTGCAAAATCTCTTTTGCCTCTCTGGTTCTGAAGTCTCATGCTGTAAAGCTTTCCCTCTCTACCCTGGGAGGCATTAAGCAATTCTCCCAGGCTTTTCTGGATCCTGAACTACAACACTGAATGTCATCAGTGCTACAGAGCCACCAAACTCCAGTTATTCCTTCTCCTCCTCCTTGCACAGTTTGTGGCCAGGTAAAAGACCAATAAGAGAGCTTTCTTCCAATAGATGTATTCTTCAGTTTGAGATGTGGGATCAGTACATAGTCACATCACAGCCAGCATTCCCCTTGCAAGGTAGGTACACCACAATTAGCTGGTACACTAAAGCTGAAGCTGATGTTCTGCTGACTGGTCCACAGCAAAAAACAGAAGATAAAAACGAGCTGAGAAAAATTTGGCAAAATGATTATTTATCTCCCATTGTTCTCGTCTTTGAGTTTGGCCAGGTTGGGCTGCCTAAGGCTTGACAGTACTGCATTTTCCTCATCTGATCTATTATTCATTAGTTCAACTAAAAAGATAGGCATAAAGATCACTAATCTTGTATCAGCAGCTGGAGTTTACAGGCTCCATATCCATTAACACCCTTCAGCTTTAACCATTAAAGCAAAATACCTCAGAAAAACCAACAATGAACAGGGTAAAATGGGAATAGCTCCAAAATGTTGACATTCCTCCCAAAATATTTTCTCATTGTCTTGAGCGACAGACACAGTAGGTTTCACGAGACCCATCTTTGTAATCTGACCATTGTATGGCAAAACTTCACATAATATGTCAATTTTAAAATTATAATAGTAATCAGAAAATCCAGTTGTTTTAATTGTGCAATATACTATTACTATTATCTATATAGAGTTACCATCCCAAAAGGGATGTGCTTTGTGCTGGGGAGTGGAAGGGGATGGGAATTGACGTCAGCAGCCCTACAACTCTCTGCACTCCTGAATTACCATTTTTTAACCTTCGGGAAAAATTGAATTCCACTACTGAATAAATTTAGCACAGAGTCAACTTAATGATCACATTAGTCCCTGTCTGTTCTCCCAATGCCCATTCACTATTTAATTAACCTATTTTTGTAGGTTACTTCTTGCAGCTATTTTTAGGTAGTTTAATCTAACTTGTCCCTTCTCTGAAGATGGTTACATGAGTTACCTTTCTTCTACCAACTGTATCATTGCCATTTGGGTATTAGCAGGAACATGGTTATGCCAAAGCCTGCTCTGACTTAATCTGTCAGTATATCACTGCCCAAAGTCAATGAGATTTTTTTCTGGTTAATTCCTGGGACAACAGAAATCATTCCAGCTACTTTAGCAACTTGCTAGAAGATGGATTTTCTTCAGTCAGACCAATAATTCAATCATCATCACGGGCTGATTTAATTACAGGGGGGTGGAAAAAGACCCTATACATCATTTTCCTGGAAGCAAGAACCACACACCAGAGATCTTATGACAAAGCCTTCGCGTGCCAGCCCACACAGACTGCAGCTGTAGCAGCCAGAGGGGCATCTGGTGGTGAATGTGCTGACAGAAAAACCTCATTATCCAAACTGGGGAAGTGACGTATATACTTCTTTTGTCTGCAAAGGGTGCAGGATGGGCATGACTAACAACCAGAGAGTTGTTATTGTGGTTTGTTTGCCTCAGTGCACAGTTAACTGCAAAGCTAAAAAACAGGCAGCTAAAAAATGTACCAAAATAACTACTAGGGCGGGAGCCCAGCCAATGCTTAAAAATGTATAGAATTGCCATTTGGAGACTGGGATTTGCCTAAACTGTTTGGAAAGGGAGCCTGAAAAAGAGATCCTACTTCCCCAGCTGATCCATAGAGAGACTGGGCATCTTTTGGAAGGAACTTATAACTGACAGGGTAACATTTTGAGCGATTGTGATACTGGCTGTCAAGATCTCACTTGTCTTCAGCTGTAGCAGATTGCTGTAGACTAGTCTGTCCCTTTGCTGAACATATGTCTGAGATTTTATCTGGTAAAAAACCCCCTGTTTTACTCTGTATGCTTATTGCAGTTTTGAGCAATCTGCTGGCAAATCAGCCTTTCCAGCCTCATTCTCTGCCTATTGAAAACACATCAAACAATTCCTTATACCTCTAATGGGTAGGAGATGATGGCTAAGGCTTTCAAGCTCCTTTTCCAAAATATTCCATCTATGTTTTAATGAAAAAGTAAGCTCTTGGGACTTCGAGGAACGGGGAAGGGCTGGCAGGAGATCTTAGCTGTCTCTATTATTTTAATAAAATCAGCTGAAGTCCCTTAGAAGTTAAGAGGGAAATAAAATGTACTCTGTAGTGGTGAATCCAGCACTATAATCTCTGTGCTCTTCCAGCATGTAGTTTGAAGTAAGAAGCAGAAAATAAAGGATTGTCTTTAAAGAGTTAAGAGGATTAAAAAAGTTTACAGGTAAGAGTCAGAAGCATGACTGACAAATATGAAAAAAATAACAGAGAAGAACAACAATAATGAAAAGACTAAGTAATGGAAGAGATTATTAATGATCACAAAGCCTGACCTATAACTAGATGCCTTCAAATTAACTCAGCACCCACATCAAACATTGCCTTTTCTAGCCTTCATCTTATGAAAACATAGTTCTATTCTTCTCTTCTGAAATGTTTCTATATCATATATGATTGTTAATAGAATATTTAGGGTTTTCATATTATATGTGTTGATTATATATCATTACTAATAACATAATATATAATTTTTCTTTCAGATAAAAGTTCCGTATCATGTAAGCAAAACCCAGTTTCAGTAAACCTTGCTGTGACTAAATTTATCACTAAACCGCTGCCCATTACTAATGAAATAATATAAATTGCTAAAATGACGATTATTTATTATATTAAAATAATATATAATAGGCATTTTCTAATATAGTGTCTATAAAACTATGCTTCTAACATAGCACTATTTTCACCTTACGTGTATTTTCAACAACACTGGAGATCTGTAAGATACAGAATTTCACAACAAACATCAAGTAAGGATATCAGCTATTAGGTTCCTTTAAATATGTGCAATGTTTTGGCCAATAATAACACAAAAAATTACATATGAGGTAAATGTAGTGTAAATAATGAAAATGTTCAGCTTACTCAGGCTGGGCTGTTTAGAGGAGAAAAGCAAAGAGTGTGCATACCATAAGTACCTTTTTTTTAAAAATGACTTTAACTTCCAGTATTCTGCCAGGATCTTTTTAGATGCCACTCTAATTCATCTTAGGAGACAACATATTCATTAATATCAACAATGGATACAGGATTTGTTATGCTACTGATATACTTAGCAATTGCAGAAAGCAAGAAATGGTGCACTACCTGGAGAGCTTTTGCTGGATAACTACTTTTTTTCAAGTCTGTAGTGGAACATGTGGCTGGCTCGGACTTTTTGGGTGTCTGACTGCAGCAGGAATGCTCTGGAGCAGAAAATGCCCTTATTAATGCAAGATCTGCCAGGAGATATGATCCCAGTTGCTTTTTTGCTGCATCTAGGAATAAAATTAGGTGTTCAAAAGGATGCCTGTAAGTAGGAAAGAAAGTGGGTGCAAAGCAAAAGCCAAAACCAATAGTGAAAAATTATAGGAAATTCTGAACTTTGAGGCCTTAAATTTCATATTACCTTACCAAGAGTATTGTCTCTAAGTATTACCACCTCCCCTCTCAAAAAAATTTCGTACCAAATTTGATAAAGACAATATTCTGGTTTCTCTTCAGATCATACAAATCTGGGAGACTAGTTAAAGAAAATTAAGTAGCACATAGTTTAGGAGTACAGTTGTTTTTTACCTTTTCCAATTTTTGTTCTGAATACTTTTCTCTTTCAAACATATATTTCTTCCTGATAACAGCCTTAAACTACTGTAAATATCTTGTAAAATCCCTGTTGAGCTGTAAGATTACCTTTCAGCTCTGCTGCAAGTTGTTATGCTAACAACCAGCAAGCAGTAAGCTTTCTTGACCTTGAAGGGACAAGCTGCTGTAACGAAGTGAAAGACTATATTTCACCGGAACTGCAAAAACAACTCCAAATCTTCATTTTTCCTGTCCTCAGCCCAGATCTGAGGTGTTGTCTCAATGAAATTTGGAAATTACATGTCAAAAGAACTTTGCTAAGTCCAACATAAAGACAAATTTCTCTTCTGTAGGAGCCGACAGAGAAAAGATACAGTGTCTGCAGTGCCCACATGGGTACTGCATTCAGCATCCCAAAAATCAGTTCACAACTACTTGTTGCTCATAGGTTCTAATCTCTGCCAAAGGGACTTCTTGGAAGCAGATCTTCAGAAAGGGGGAGGGGGAATCCTGAAAACCAGTGCTTGGAGGTCCAGCTGAGAACTGCAGCAAAGAAAGAAATCTATCATTACATATTAATGCTGATCAAAATCCTCTAAATTCAGCATCAGACAAATGACTGTGACTGCTTGTCATCCAGCCATCAATCCCACCTGTGTAGGTAAATGAGATTAGCGCTAAATTCATCATGCCAAAGTCATGCCCAAGTCCACTCCTGGAGGTATTGGGAGCGCTGTGGCCTTGTTAGGTGCTAGCTCTTAGGGGCTAGGAGGCAGTTTAAGGGGATTACTGGGATTGTTGCTGGTTGATTGTAAGTACTGATTTTTGTCTGTGGGGCACAAGTTGTCAGACATATCATCATCTGGTCCTTATTCGAAATGTAGTAAGTTCATACTGTGTTCCTACTGCTGCCATCTCCTTTTTTGTTCAGACTATGTAGAAAGGGTACAGAGAGAAGGGCAAGCCTGCACATCCTCACATGACACCACGTGGCTCTCTGCCATGCACAGATAATGCTGGTTTTCCTTCTTCTTGGCAACATCCAGGAGTCTGTTTTATTTTGCTTATTGTTCACTGCAAAATGGCTGGATGTACCTGACCTGATTGTTATTCTTTGTTTTATGAAATTAAGCAAAACATGCTGCCATGTTGCAGAGCTGGATTAGTATCACGATTTTGCACACTACCCTGACAAAACAGGACCAGGCTCTCCTACAATCCCTGAGGCTCCTCCTTGCAGAGCTCCACAGAGCTGCTCCATCACACCACAGTTCAGCATGCACGTGGAATGCCAAAATACTTAGATACTTTGGGCACTGATTCATATAGCATCCCCAGCATAAACTGTGAAGTTTTGTGGAGAAACTTGTAGCTGCTGAAGTAACCACACATTTGAATTTCTTCCTTTTTCCATGCCCTCAAGGCAAATTACATTTATAAAGTTTACTGCACTCCAAACCCAGAAATAACCACTTTAATAATGTACTCTGACCATACTGTAACGCATTCATAGTACTTTGGTGAGGAATATTTATTACATAGTACATAACTGAAGTTTACCAGAAGATATTTCTGGAAAGATATTGCATTTTACTTTAAAAACTTTACTGGACAGAGCTTAGAGAAACCAAAAACTTAATTTCAAAACAAAACAAAACCCATCTTAGGCAGGAAACCATCCAAGTTTTTATTTTATACCGTTTCTCCCTCCACTTCCCTACCTCTGTGACCCAGACTGCTCTCCCTACCCACTAGCTTGTAGCTTCCAGTTATTTTAACTATTGAAGTGGCAGAGGTCTGGCATAAAAGCCCACAACTGGACAGCTGAACAGGCATCAATTTTGTTCCACAGGTTTTCTTGGTTTCAGGTTTGTTTTAAAAGAAGAGTTGAGGACAACATCCAGTTTTTTTCCACCCTGCTGCCTCCAGTGATTCAGACTCTTGTAATGAATGCGGGCTTAGTCTATAAAATTTATCAAAATAATTTGCAATCTCTGTGTTAACCAATTTGTCCTATTGTCTAAAAGAATCAGCACACAGACCAGAATGATACTGTGCTTTTATGACAAGAGTTTTGCTGCTAACTTTTAGACAGACAGATTGTACCTCTTGTTCTCATTTCTCCCCAGCTTCCCCAGGGGAAAACTCAAAGCCGTGTAAAATTTCAGACAACTGGCTTATGTAGAGAGCTAAAAGAGAGACAGAGGGAACATAGATGTTATACGGAAAACCGAATTCAGCCTTCGTAATGCAGAAGCAAACATAGCCCTTAAATTTAAAAACATTTAGGTGAAATGTAAGGATTTTCAGTACTCTCTGTTGAGCTGAAAACTTTGAAAACTTAAAAAACCACTCTAGTTACATAAAAATAATGAAGAACAAAGTCTGTCCACAGAATGTAAGCATGACCCATGCACTGAATCATGATCATCATTCATTACAGGACAAAACAAAATTACAGTGCCTTTTATTCTGTTTGAATAAGACTTTACTCCACCAATAGTCCTTCCAATGTCCAAAAGAGGGAGAGCATCCCAAATGGCATGTAAAGCATTGAATTTCTAGTCTGAATAGCTCACTATGTACATTGTCTATTCTTTAGGATAGTTGCCACAGGACTTCTCTGTATGATTGCTGCAAGAAGCCTTTAGAAGGCTTACCAACTCTGACCAATACATTAGCTACAGTTTCAATTACCCTGTTATGTGAAACATTTTTCAGCATGCAGCTTCATAGAAACCAGTTAGCAATACTATTACCTTCACACTTAGTGGGTGAGGAATTGAGAAAGATTAACATTCAAGCAAAGAAGTGCTTAGTTGATTTACGCAGGTAATAATCATGAGGACATAATTATGCCAAATGGAAAAGAAAGGGAAAAACACACTCGCAAAAGTAATGAAAATGCTGAATCTTAAAAACAATCCTATAATGACTAGTAAGACACAAGATATACTATTTGTAAGCAATGCTGGCATACAAATTAAACACACAGAAAGAAAACTATCCAATAGAGAGTGCAACCGGGAATGTTGGTAAAATGCACTCCATAAATTCATGCAAACGAAAGAAATCATTAAATACAACTTTGTTCGCCAAAATCAACATACAACAATACATCTTTGTTTAGACGAATTCTCCTCTGCTATAACAAATAGCTGTGTTAGCCAACAACACAGTGAGGAAAAGAACATGGTAATCACTGCAACCCAATCCCCACTGTTCTCACAAAACTGAATCTTCCTTTAGAATATATCTAATTTGCTCTCCGTATTTGAAATGTAAATGCTTTTTATCAACTACAGTAGTCTCATAATAAGTGTTCTGAAATGGCTACATTTGCTGTAGCAACTAACTGTGAATTAACAGAAATTTCTGTTGCTATTTTTCTTCCTTTGTTGAGAAACAACATGAGCTCTGATTGTGAAAATGACTTAAACTCCTGCACTACGGCCCACCCCTGAACAAGGCATTAAGGTTCTTACCTGTTTTGCTAAACTGCGATGAAGTTAAGCACATATTTAAATTGCAGAGTCTGAATACAGCATTTTGCTAAGCCCAACTGCACAAGATTGTATATGCTGCTGAGCTTGTACAAGCTGGCCTAAAAAATTTTGTTCGCATGCCAGAAGGTTTGCCACAGCGTAAGCCTTAAACGTTTATTTAGAAAACTTCATGTACCAAAGACTAAGTCTTGCTGGCTGCAGAAGGTCTTTGCTCTGTCCAAAGCAAATAGGAAGAGAAGAAGTTTGACAAGTCAGTAACCTGCAGCTCGCTCATACTGAATCATACCAGCACAAGAACCTCTTCAAGGGAGATGTTACACCAGAAACCCAGAGCATCATCCAGTTCAGGAGACCTTAATTCCATTCACCATTCTGCCTGGACATGTTACCTGTCTTGGCCGCCATCATTCGGTCTCTAGGTGGGACATGTCCCTTGAGCTACTGTTTTAATGTAAAGGGATGAATAACCAAATATAAGACATCACTAGAGTTTCTCACTGCAAAGAATCAGCTGCTGAAATCTGCTACAAAACACCTCCTTCTCTAAAGAATGTTTTGGACTCATGACACTACCAGAAGAAAACATCTGACATTTAAAGATGATAGAATAGCATTATGAAAGATAAGGGAGGACTGAACTCCTTTCACCACTAAAGAAAAAGAATTCCAGTCTTTGGCCTCCTAGAAGGTCTCAGTTTCCACAGTGACCCACCTTCTGCAGAACATGCGGGCTGGATGATGCTACACATCTGCCATCTTCAGTTGATAGTTATCTCTCTACATCCACATCCTTTTTACTCCAATTTCTTAGCTCATCTGTCTGGCAAAAATGAACAGTTCACCTAGAATTCAATCTGCTCTCTTGTTAATTAATACAACTCCGAGCTGCACCATCTCAGTAAACCCAAGCATGGCATGCTGTGGAAACCCGCTGCCCAGTCAGCTGGGGGACAGAAAGACTTCATAGGAAAGAGGGCCACCTACCAAACCATCCAACCCACTCTTCATGTGCCTTCAAGTACACAGATTTTTTTCTTGGAGAGCTTCCATCAAGGCCTCTGCAGCTCAGATCACTTAAATCACTGCTTCGCACCCCACTGCAGGCCATACAAGCTGGCCTAAAGGGAAGTACTGTGTAAGGAAGTACTGTTCATTCCTAGGAGGCAAAAATCAAAACTGTATTTCCTTGCAAAAAAAGAGAATCTTTTTCTGTCAGTGGAATGGTTTCAAAATGTCTTCAATGCTCTTCTTCTCCTGTCTGCAGCTCTTTTTTTTTTTAATTGGACTTTCCTGATAATTTGGATGCCAGCACAAATTATTTGGCAAAGGCTGGACTGCTGGCAGGTGGGCTGCTACTCTGGTAATTTCGAGTTGGACAAAAAAAAAAAATTAAATCAATCTACAAAACACAAAACGGCCGAACAGATTACTCATTGGCTGGTAAGCCATATCCCCTTGAGGCTGTTGATCAGGCTCTATCCCTGGCTGCCAGCCTGCTGGAGTACAGATGGAAGAACTGGCTGCTGAAACACTTCTCTCGCCCACAGCTCAGCAGGACAAGGGATCCCAAGCACTGTTGGAGAATATTTCCTTGGTAACTTATCTTCTACTTATCAGTGCCTTTCTAAAGCAGAAGCAGTAATTCTTTTCCTTAAGCAAGACCTAAAGGAAATTATTACTGATTTTCAGTATTTCTTTCAAATCAGTTAGTCCTTGCAGAACACTGAGCAAAGTTAATGGAAATTGTTTTCTTGCTCAAAGATTTCATTTTCACTGTAACACAACTGGAGATACTAAAGATAAAAACTTTGCAGTTATTGTTTTGTGGGCTCAACTTCTTCATTTCCAAATATCATGTAATTCTCTTTTGGTAGTTTTGACAAGGTTCTACCAGTGTTTATATCTTACACACTACCTGTATATTTCTGCAATAAACAATATACATTAAATCAGGTATATATTACATCGTAATGAATTAACGGATTCAAATGTAATTTTACTCCGTAATTCCGTGGGTGTATTTAGAAAATGTGGTAGAGTTGTTTCCATCACAAAGCTTTGTATACAAAAGTATTGTCATCATATCATGTGCACCCTGCAGATGCCTAGGAATGGAGCAAATCCAATGCCTTGTTATGATATGCCCCTGATGTTATGACTTGGATATGACTATGATGTGTCGACACAGAGATTAGTCAGTATTTTTCCAATTTTAAGAAAGTCTGCAAATTTAAGCAGTAAGTGAAAAAGAAAGTTTGGAGTGGTCACAATTAATGCAAATAAAATAACATTCAAAAGAAATACATGCTGATACGTGAATACCCCAAACACTAAAAGCAAAATCTCTCAGATTTCAAGAATTACATGTGATGATGTTTTTTTCATGTAATTTGAATTCATAGAATTACAAAATGGTTTGGGTTGGAAGGGACTTCAAAGATCATCTCGTTCCAAGACCCCTGCTGTGGGCAAGGACACCTTAAACTAGACCAGGGTGCTCCAAGCCCCATCCAGCCTGGCCTTGAACACTTCAAGGGATGGAGCATCCCACAGCTTCTCCGGTAAACCTGTTCCAGGGCCTCACCACCCTCACAGCAAAGAATTTCTTCCCAATATCTCATCAAACCCTGTCCTCTGTCACTTTAAAACCATTTCCTCTTGTTCTTTACTACATGCTGTCATCAAAAGTCCTCCAGCTCTCTTGGAGCCCCTTTAGGTACTGAAAGGTGCTAAAGTTTACCTGGAGCCTTCCCTTCTCCAGGTTGAACAAAGTTGTATTGTTCCATTCCTTTCTTAGCACACAGTACACAAAGAAGCATTTGTTTTTAATTTTCCAGTGTAGTGAGTTCTCCTAACAACCTCCTGCTCTCTTTCACATCCACCAGCTTGTCTTTCATCTGCTCTCTGACAATGTCCCATGGATTGAGTGATCAGCACAGAAGGGAGTGTTATGCAGGTCAAAATCCCTCCTCCCAGCCCCTTTTGTTCCAGTTAACTGTCATGCCTAATCTCTGGGCAGAGCCAAGGGCGTTATATTAATCAGCTGTCAGTGTATCTCTTGCTTCTTAAATTCTACTCTCTTCTTTACCCAGACCTGCCCTGAGCTGGCAGTTTGATTAGATGGCAGCTGTGGGTCCCTCACAAGCAATGAGACTCTGCAAGCTGCTTAGCTTGTGGTCTGACAGTGGGACATGCCAGGATACAGCCAGCAAAGCAGCAGGACACACTCCGGAGCCTGGGAGGGACTTGCCAGTTACTGGGCTGGCAGCAACACCAGGGTAAGGTCGCCTTGCAACTTTATTTCCAATCTCATACCAGCTATTTAACTCTTACTGTAATCAAATCAACCCATTCGGTCTTCACTCACAAATCCTGGATGGCAGAGATGTCTAGGAGAGGGGACAGGTGGGGAGACCTTAGATCCCTCAGGAGCTGTCATGACTCTTCTTACTAATGGACAAAGGGGCATGGTGCCACCACTCCACACATGTTGTGTGACTCTCCAGAGCCCCCAGCAAAGCGTGCCCAGGAGCTGCCAGGTTCAGACTGGGGACTGATGGGACCAAGTGCCAAATGAGTGAAGAGCAGCATCCCTACGTAGATACCAGGCTGGACCCTCTGGCAAAGGGCTGGGGAAAGGATCTTTGAAGGTCCAGAAATAGTCACATTTGGGAGGCGTTTGTCCCTGCCAAGAGTTACAAAGTAGAAGGACAGTCACTAGGAAAAGGGAAAGCCCTTCGATTTCTTGGTTAGCATTGGCATGGCAGAAGAAAACAAGAAAACCTGCCAGAAATTGCTGAGGCAGTGATATTGGAACACATAATAGCCCATGTTTTCAAAGGGCAAGTAGAAGGGGGAGGAAACGGGACTGTCATAACCACAAAGGTGAGGGAGAACATAAAACTCCCAAGAAAGCTGTTTCTGTACTACAGCCAAAATTAAACCCAGGCTGTAACAAATCCTTGGGGAAGGTGCCCAGAAAAAAAATTAAAAGCGCTTTTTCAATCATTTTCATTAGGAAAGGCAACATCAGGACTGGATAAGGGTATTTCTAATATTATTTTTAGCCAAACAGAATCAATTGTAAGTTGTAGAGGGAAGGTAATATAAGAAGGGAAAAAATAAAATTCCTGAAAAATGTTAAGGATGTGACAACAAGAGACCAAATGGTCAGCATGAGAAGACTTGGAGTTCATGCTGAAGCAGAAGGTCAAGAGACAAAACCATTAATCTCCTGTTTAATATTTTTGAAGGCTCAAACGCACCATAGAGGGTCCATGAATATAATTTGATACCTTTTTAAGTGGCAGCTTCACACTGAACTCCCAAACTGGTTTTCTTACTCCTTGCTGTTTTCCTCCAGAAACCACATTTGACTCAAGTAATTCCAGCAAATATATGGCAAGCTGTGGAAAGTATTTTTGGCACATAATGCGAGTCATAGGTACTTGGCAGGCACAGCAGACAGTTGCACTGATTGCCTCGGCGTTGCCTCTGTCACTTAGTAAAGTCAGTGATAGATTTGGCTAAGCTGCTACATCCTCCCAATGCCGCATTTGGATCGCACACCGTCCATTCATTCTTAAAAACAGCAAATTCAAAACCAATGTGTGAGACAAAATATATCACCTTGGATCTACACACAATGTACTTTCTCTACTGAGCGTGAACATATTCTACCATAAACCAGCAACGAATGGCAATTCTTGGTGTGCCATGCAATTGAAACGCTGGGGCTGAAAATGAAGTGGTGGAGGAAAAGCAGTTAGAGAAAAGACAGGAATGAAATGGGACTGTTATTATGAAGCTCTTTTAAAATAACTTGTATACCATAAATAATAAAGAACCAAGCTGGGTTAGCAAGCAGCATGCTGTTACTGCTCATTAGGAAGCTGGAAATGTGTCTGTTAAGTCTGCTCTTTTCTGCTCCAGATGCCAAAGATTTTTCCTCTCCAACTATTTTTAAAGCTTTCAAGTTTTCCAGGTTACCCTTCACCTTTACTGCATCACTGCTCAAATGCAGCATAGGCAGGACAAACAGTTGTAAAAAAAAAGAACCCCAAACCTCACCAAACTGTTCCATATACTGTCATTTTCCCTCCATTTTTATAGGGAGAAAAAGGCCCAGAGAAGCATTATGCAATCAAGTGCTGAGATGCACCCAGGGCAGTGGAGCTCAGGAATAGGGTCTTCCATCATTTTAACACCTATATAGAGAACAAAATATAGCTGGCCCCATGGGCTTGACCCTTGGAAAATATATGCAAAGGACATTGTAGAATTTTATAGTGGCAAGTTGGGGTAAGCAAAAATGTTGAATTAAAAAAGAAAATAAAAGATTTATGCTCATACTAATGCCTAGCAGCACTCCAAGAGGGCTCAATATGTACCATAAATCAAACTGAGCTATAAGAAAATTACAGTGAAGCTAGACAGGATAGATGCTTTATAGTATAAAGTAATTATAGCAAGTGACCAACTGTACTTTTGTAACAGTAATTCTATACACTCTTCAAGCTTCTTTTATTTTCTCTTGCCAGTAGTAATCATTTTGTAATACACTGTTCATAAGAAAGATACCACTTAAAAGAAAAATCTACATATCAGGCCCACCATCTGTTCTACAATCTATCCTACAACTAGAAAATACATGTGTTATTGTTGTTCCATGTTGGTTCATGGGAAGTGGTACTATGCAGGAAGAGTTTCTATGTTTTGCACCTCAAAAGCAGCAAACAAAATGTAATGCAGGGAACAGGCAGAATGGTCTGTTTTAATTGAAGTGAATAGGGAACAAGCATTCTCTTGCCTTAGAGATCAGCCTGCAAGTGACTCCTGCTGTTGTTTTTGACTTGCATGCATGATGCAAGCTGCCTGCCAGACCAGGAATCACTTTCCCTGCTCCAGCCTGGCATGACCCTTCTCTGATCGCTATCCTGCCACACAGCACAGGAGGCACCGAGAAAGAGGAAGGCACGCAAACCACAAGATGATGCAAGAATAAATCGCACAAGAAGTATGTACTAGGAATTTCTAGTCCCTCTCAGAGATCAAAGTGGCAGCAAATGAAATTGAAAAATAGTTGAAAATGTAGAAGCATTTTCAACTTGCTGCTTGTTTGTTTGGTTTTTTACACAGCAAATAAACAGTATACAAAAAAATTAACTACTACATTTGAATGCATTATAAGCATTCCAGAAGAGATGCAATGGCTTCTTGCATGAAAGTTGAAGCTAGACCCTGCTAAAAAGGGGTCAACAGTAGCTCAGGGTCAGGATACCCCTTAACTGTGTGCCACAGGCTTCTTAACTTGCTCTTCTGAACCAGCTGCTGGACAGCCAACCTGGAACTGGATGGACTTGCCCTCTGATCTGTGAGGTCAGTTCCTACCCAGCCCCAAGCAGGGTGCCAGCAGCTGTGAGAGACCTCTTTGTAGAGCCTTGCTTGCTTCATTCTAAGTACACCCATTACTTCAGTTCTAAATTGCTCTCAAATCAGGCAAGCAAAAGTGTCAAACTAGGTGGTGGTTCTGCAACATCAACAAATGCAGCTTAAGGCTGACATTGCCAAATTAATCTTCTCTTTTGATCTAAAGATTTACTTTCTTGTAGTGAAAGACTAACAACTAACCTGAAGTTTCTGGAAAACCTGGCAGCAATGTGTATCATTTGGCAGCTTGATCCCCTTTCTCCCTGAGTACTGAAATTAGGCTAAATTGCTAATGGGAGCAAACTAACAAAATCATTATATGCAACAATTTTAAATGTAAAGCAGAAACCTGAACTAGGTTATTTCTGTGTATTGCACAAGTCTCACTGAAATTCTACAAAAATATATAACAGAAACCTATCATAAAAATCCATATATATATATATATATGTGGATTTATAGCTCCACAGTAACTGGAAAGCCTTGGATTGATGCAAATGAGGAATGCAGGAGTTATTTTAATTATGTGCACTTCTCCATCTGGTTTCAAGAGATTAAGCCTTTTAAAAAAAAGTGAAATTCTTTAACCAGCACATTTTAAAGAGTCTCTTTTGCCTACAAAAAAAAAGCCATTAAAACTTCTTCTAATTCAATCAAAAATTTCAGCTCTGACAATGCTAAGAACAGCACACTTTAGATCTTTTCCAATTTCCTAAGCTATCACAATCAATTTTTTTAAGACCTGGAACTTATCCTAATTAAGATCTTTGCTTTGATATCCTGAGAATGACCTCAAGGATTCATTCTAATAAACAGAAATGATTCCTGGTAGTCTTCAGTTCTCATAAGCTTTGCAGCAAAAATCAGTTAACTCATTCTATGGCAAAATAACTTATCATTGATCATTCCGTCCAAAACAGTATCTGTAACACACTGACACAGACTTGAAAAGGAAGATGTGGGTTGCTCAAATGAAATGGAAGCTTCTCAGGGAGAACTCATTTGATGTTTTCTCCTTTCAATGCAACTTTGACGAATAAAATGAATCAGCCGCCTCAGCTGAGAGGAAAAAACCCACGTTTGAAATTAAATGGCACCTTGCCGAAGTAGGCGTCCTGATTCAGTAGGTGTCCTCAAAAGACTACACTGACACAGTTACCTTCACAAGCTCAAGTCTTGTCATCTTACCCAAGCGCCCACCAAAGCTGACAGTGGGATTTTTACTGATTTCATCTGGAGGTACCTTTGAGTAAATTACTACAGTGGCGATGTTACTCAGCTCTGAAGAGTTATTTATAAACTCCTTTCTTTTTGTTTAATAAATCAGTGCCATCTGCCCACCTTAAATTAACACTTCCCAAAAATGTAAACTTTGCATAAAAAATTCACTGCTTACCCACTATAACAACACTTTGGCTGGTCAAACACCAAACAATTTGGCCAGCAAAGTCACGGGGTGCCCATTTTTCAAGATAGTCATACCCCAAAGGAACATTGTGCTGAGCAACCTGCTCCTGGTGGCCATGCTTTGAGTAGAGAAAGTAGAAAAAATCTCCAGATCTCCAGAGGCCCTGTCCAAACTCAGGTCTTCTGTGATTATGTGAAAAATATTCATGAATTATAGAGAATATTGCACTGCAGTCTACAAAAGATCACATTAATTTTAGTCTGCATGTGGCTCATTAGTAACTAATTATAATTCAAAATACAGGCAGATTTCATAGAGAAAAATCTGTGGTCACAGAAACATCTTCACCCTCCCCACCAAACAATTCTTTATATCAAGGAGTTACTCCATGCAGTTAAAACTCCAGTCTGCTTTTTATGCATGCAGGAAAAAAGTCAACACTGAACAAGGCTTTGTCAAATATCTTTTATATGCCACTGGAAAGGATAAGGTCATATTATTAAATAATAAATCTTACCTGCTTTTACAGATCCCCATATATTACTGAGAACTGATATGAAAATGGGAGTGCTTTGAGCCTCTGTTAATGAACCACGCTGCTGTGCTGGGTCAGCACCACTCTCTGCTTTAGTGAGGTGATTTTTTCCCCTTCACTTTAAAAAAATAAAACTCAAACACCCTTATTTTAGAAAAGAAAGACAGGACATCACTAAGGAATCAGGTTTTTATGTAATCCCCAACTCCCAGATTACCACCAGGGAGCACACAAATATGCTAATGTGAAAAATCACCTCCATTTTCTGCTGCCTCACAGAGAAAAGAGATTTTATTCTGAATACTAACTCAACTCTTGGACATGTTCAAGTGCACAAAGGGATAGTAGTATATTCATCGACTGGGTAGAAGTGCCAGAACTGCTTCTAGATGATACCATGAATCTTAGGGTTATAATGTAGTGGGGAATGACGGGAATGCAAGGCTTTTACTCACTGTTGCTTATTTCTTATGTCTATCTCAACGACAAACATAGTCTTTACTCCAACTTTGTGTTCAGTCACTGAATTCCCTTTTATAATAATCCAATTTCATTAGTGACAGTTACATAAATATTTTAAAAATAACTAACTTAATTGTCCCTTAGAGAAGCAGATCTTTCAAATAACCCTGCAGATACTTTTTCAAACATTCAAGCCATTGACCTCAATAATGATCTGTAGAAAATTTGTTATAAAGTAGAAAAATAATTCCATTTTTATAATGGCTGATAGCATAAGCCTCTAATGAACACAGAAACCCACCAATTCTATGCAAATGTTTGAGGCAGTTTATCCACTGGTCAGAGTTGGGATCTTCAAGCTCATTTAGCATGGTAATATACAATAAGACACAAACCACAAATTTATCATTGAGATATAATGCTATACCAGTCCATTCATATTTGTGTCTCTCTCCACGGCAGTTCAGTTACTACAGCTTTACCATGTTCATGTAGGTGAGCCTGACAACAGGAATGGAAGAAACCTGCACCCGCCTAGGTACTAAAAAGCTCAAACCACCAACCAAGTCTAAAATGAAGTATAGATTTCCTTCCCACACTCCAGCAGATTAAAACTCAGATTGGTTGAAATCCATTTTGAGATTTCCGCAAATCCATTTATCTCTGTTATGCACCCTGCTGTCTTCCCATCACAATTCTTCCAAGGCCTAAACTTACAGTGAGTAAAAGGAAGACTTCTTTAGATCTCCTTGGAGCACACAACAGAGCACGTAGAGCCCTATAAGAAACACTGCAGAACTGGTGTCCAGCTGCAACATGGAACGGGGCATTACTTCAGCCATATGGGAATTTCTGAAAAACACCACAATCCCCATTGACCATAAAAACATTAAGAAAATGATCTTTCAGTAACTTCTGAGCACCACTCAATCCATTTGTTATGAAGTTAGGGTAGAATTGCTGTTGACTTTAGTGAATTTAACATACTTGGAAACCTTCACCCGGATCCTTGACTAAAATTACTACTGATATAAATTAATACTGATCTAAGGTAAATTAACTTCCACTAACAGTAGATATTAATGAATGCACATACAAAAATGTTCATGTATGTTTTTCCCCCATTCGAGGGATATTATTTTGTGGTTTTAAGCTGCTTTCCCTGCATCTGTAGTGTCTACAACAGTTTGACTAAAACAATTATACAAAAGTTAACTAATTGTGCTTACATCAAGCACAGTTAAAGTATTTGGGGATAGATACATGCCAAGCACAAAGTATAAACACAATTTATTCTCACTATTCCAGCCACAGCTAAACCTAATGGAAAACAAGGACATGGTGTTATGACATCTGTAAGGTGAAACTTCCCCAGAACCTTTTATTCCCCTATTTCCATAAACACTTCTCTCACACACAGATGTACATATACCTACTAATTTCATTTCAAAGGAAAGGGCGCTGTTCATAAAAATACCTGTATTTCTACTTTCACTACCACCACCACCACAAACAGTCAACAAATAGTCCTGGACTAAATGTAGTACAGGACATGCAACTCTTCAAGGTAAGTGCTTCATGTCTGTAAGAGACATTGCTTAGCTATTAATGGGAATTAATGGACTGGAAGAAAGTCTTCACTGAGAAAGCTGCTGCCAAAATTAGAGATGAAGTATGCTGGCTGTGGCTGGGACTGCCACAACTGTGTGGAAATGATGTGTGTGTGTCTACACCAGCCATTCCAAAAGAAGTTTTGTAACACAAATGTACTGGTATTTCCCCATCCCTAGAAGCACTCAAAGCCAGGTTACTTTGAGCAACCTGATCTACTGGCAGGTGTCCCTGCCCATGGCAGGGTGGTTGGAACTAGATGATCTTTAAGGTCCCTCCCCACCCAAACCATTCTGTGATTCTTTTGCTGACCCAGTTTATCCTATCATAACATAGTGATGAGGTAGCTTAAAATCCTTATCTTATGTAGCATTGTGTTAAAGGAGATTCTTTTTTAAGTAATAGTAGTTTAATACTTCAGCAGTTACCTTTCATTTTTCAGAATGGCACATTAGTAAAACACAGTTTTAAAAAAATATCAATCCATCAGGCACAATCTCTTTCATGTTATATATAAGATTCATATTCATATATCACATATAATGATGTAGGGATACATAGACATCCTTTCAGTCTAAAAAGGCTAAGGGAAGAGAGAAGACCAGCTTTTGCTAATTCTGGGATAACACTAAGCTTCCTAAGTGAAAAGGAACAGAAGAAAATTATGGCAACCTTTGGCAGAGAATTTCTCAAAATGGATAAGGAAGATCTGCAACCAATTTTACTTCTGCAATGTTCTGTTTTAAATAGCATCCATGTCCACCCACAGTATTAACACAGCTGAATTTATAGGTACTCCTTAGGCAAATTTTAGCTCACCTCTTTCTCAGGTTATTTGGTCAAGATTTGTCTTATTAGATAATGGCTAATAATAAAAGGCACACACAAAAAAAAAGTGCCCTGCCTTTGTAGCTAACAGAGATTGGTGATTTAAGTAATGAGATACAATTATGCATCTGATTCATGGTGTTAAGTTCAGAACCAAGATATACAGTAAGTGAAGACAAAGAAAAAGATGCTTGGCGTTATAAACAGGTGCAGGAACATCAGCAAAGTTGGTTCTGTACATGGAATAATATGAAATGAAACAGCCAGCCCAAGACCAACTAAGCAAGAGGGAAAAGTAAAATTGCATACCATTTGTGAAAGGCTAACTGCAGGTGTGCAATGGTTAAACAGTTCTCAACTATTATAAGCATAATTTCTTAGGCCATCAAATAAGAGAGAACTAAAAAAAGGTATAATCATTAATTCCGTCTCCGAGTTATAATAAGTAATTTCACAAATGAAGCGGATCAAAGAAACCCAGTGAAATTGAGGCTATGAGGTGAAAGATGCGCTGGCAGAGAGCAGCAGGTGAATACACACCACATCAGCTACATCTTCATATTTAAAGGACACCACGGAAGAACTCCCTCCAACCCCAGAGCTCCCCATGTGCTGTGGCAGTCCTGGCCAATAGTCAGTGAGGCACACCCAGTAACTTGCAGCTGAACCACCAAATCAGGTTAACTAATGACATTGCCATGTCTCAGCTCTAAAACATTCCACAATGAAGAATGATGATGTTTTGCCTCAAATGCAAAAGACCCTGAAAGTGCCCATTTCCTCCAAAAGGTTTGTGAATCGCCATCTTGGGTATCGTTCCATGAGTTACGTCAAAAGTAAAGGGTATTCATGTACTTGCTTTAGCTTATTCTCAACTTCTGCACAACCATCATTGTAAATTTGAACTATAACACTTCAGCCTAACAAAATCTTGGTTCCAAACCAAAGGTTTAGTGCTTTAAATGAAGGTCATAACTATTTGCCTGACTCTAATCTAGATTCAGTATTTTCTCCATGTGATTTGAAAAGATCAGAACAAAGGTTCTAAAAAAAAGTACCAGATATCTCTAAGACATCTGCCCTTTACCCAAGCTTATCTAATCTTCACTGTATACAATAATAACTTAGGGAATTAATATTCTGTGATAACCAAAACAGAATACTACCTTAATTTTTTGACAGTAATCTGAAAATATTTGCCAGGAACCAAAGAAAATGAAAGAATAAACCAAAATTGGATTCACTCTTTCCCTGAAGAAAAAGGTTTTTAAAATGTCATCAAAACTGCTTACTGCAGTCAAGATAAAACACCAGCTCCTCCTAAATTATTAAAACAATTAAGCATTACATAATTTTTAGTAATTTGACTCATTAACACTCCTTAGAGACTGATTTGATTCATTATATGGAACATACTCTTTCTTTGTACAAACCTTGCTTTTTCAGCCCAAAGGAAAACTCTAAATAAGTACCAGAGATAGTGAAGACTGCTTTCTAGCATCTTGAATCTAACTTCCAGTGAGAGAGCGAAACAGTGCCATTGATATGCAATAGCCTTCAATTAAATCCAGATGAAGGAGTGACTCAGTGCTCAACTGTGGGAATGCCTTAGC
>WEIT01038598.1:3418-52127 GCA_013389985.1 Dryoscopus gambensis | reverse complement strand
TTTTTTAAAATTTCATAATGTTTTTACTCTCTTCTTCCCTCAAAACTCTCTTATATGTTTTCCTATCCTTAGATATGAAGCCAAGGGACATGATTAGTCTTTGCCTTTCCTCTGAAATTGTTAAGCTGATATTACTGAAATCTGAATAAGGAAAAAACATGTTATATTAACTAACTAGGTTTCAGTTCCTCCACACCTGTTATGTCATAATGCTGTCAAATCTCTAAAATACCTTCTAAACACTGGATTTCTACAGAAAGGAAAATAAGGAGGAAAAGCACTCCTAATTTTTATCAATAGAAAAGCAAACATACAAATCTTTTGCTCTTCAAAAACTATAACTTTAAAAGCTGGACTAATTATCTTTAAATGTATGAGCACAGTAGTTTATGGAAATTAGTCCACTTATAGGCCTTTTTTTTTAATCTTTTGTGGGCAATTTTTATACCATTAGTTTTGGTAAGGAAGCTTTTTATCAGTTTTCCCAACCATCACTAATGAAAATAAATGAGACTTAAGAAAAACTAGGCTACTTAAGGGAAGCTAGTCTTACAGAAAAGAATGGAAAATATACAAGACTCTTCTGTCTCTTTTCTGCATTGACATACAATACCTAACCCCATGGTGAATTTTCTGTTGCGCTGGGGGAAGTTGGCTAGGAGGGGCTGATTGCTGGGGCTGGGCTGGGCATTGGTCAGTGGGTGGTAAGAAATTGCATTTTGTATCACTTGTGTTTTGGGGGTTTTATTGTTCTCTTCCTCTCTCATTTTCATCATTATTATTATTATCATTAGTAGTAGGAGTAATGGTAGTAACATATTTTTGTTTCAATTATTAAACTGTCTTTACCTCAACAAATCAATTTTACCTTTTTTCTGATTCTCCTCCTCATTCTGCTGGGAAGAGTGAGTAAGTGGCTGCATGGTACTTAGCTGCCTGCTGGGGGTAAGCCTCTATAGTCCTACCTGCCCTACCCTCATTTTACATCCTGGAAATGACATTCCATGATGTAGAATAACTCTTTGGACAGTCTGGGTCAGCAGCCCTGGCTATTCACCAGGAAACTGAAAAGTCCTCAATTTAGAGTAAGGGCTACACAGCAACAACCACAACGCTAGTGTGTTATTAACATTATTCTCATGTTAAATCCAAACTGCAGACTGTGCCAGCTGCTAAGAAGAAAATCAGCTCTATCCTAGCCAACACCAGGAAAATAACCCCAAAAGTTTGCAGCACAATCAAATGAAAAAATAGTAAAAGAAAGCTGACTAAAACTAAGGTTAAAAAAAAAAAAGGCCTCTCAAAATTTATATATCACCTCATCACCATATGAACACATGGTTCTTTGATGCTATTTGCAAACAAATCTCTATCATCTTTATAAGATCATAATTAAAAGATAATATGTTAATAGTACTGATATAAAAGCAGATTTTTATGGCATGCAGTTTCCATGGAGAACGGAGAGGTAGAGTTTCAGGTGATGAATCCAGGATGAGACTGTGTTTGCCTTTCCAGGTTAAATAGTTGTCTTCAAAACATGAAACTGTCCATTGAAATGCAAAGCACACTTACAAGAAGTCAGACACCACACTGAGGTCTACTGCTAAGGATTCACAACAGCCTCTGTCCACAAATAAGCACTACTAAGTACAGACTAATTCTAGGTGGAAGTAGGCAAACATAACCTATAAGCAGAGTAACTGCAAGTAGGTCTCAGCTAAAGGTGGGAGTTAATTAGAACTTCTCTGAAGACTGACCAGTATAATACGCTTACTTTAAAAAAAGGTGAAATTCAAGGACTTTTAGGCACTTAATAGTTTAGAAACTGAATTTCTCCATCACATGTGTTATGATGTTTTATAATGAATAGGCTAAAGAAAATTTGTGTCTCAGATTCAGGAAACTGAGCAGGATTATTTAATCACAAATTGTAATACCTTGGAAGGAGAGTCATTATGCTTCAAATTTATCAGACTTAATTAATCTTCAAGTTACTTTGGCCCAGATCGCAGATAACACATATGCTTTTCACAGATACTAATATAATACACAGATAATACCTATGTTCTTTACAGATCACAGAGAAGTCACACATAAGTCAATGCTGTTCAAGACCAGACAATTATATTAATACAAAAAATATGACAGATAAGTAGAAAAAATACTTAATTAATATTCAGTGAAACCACTTTCAAAAAAAACCACCTCAACCCTATTTTGAGGAATTTGCAAACCAATTGCAGAACCATTTTTGAAAGCACAATATCTGAGCCTTTCCGAGGTCACGGAATCAAATCCAAATATATTGCCTCCAAAGCAAGTGGGAGGGGGGTTTTTTTGTTTGTTTGATTTTTTGGGTTTTTTTTGCTTCTTGGAAGCAATCTTACATAAAGATCCAAAGAAAGTAATCTGCTTGATTCCTAATAGCAATAGGCATTAAAAATTTCCTAAGACAAAATCTCCTTCAGAGAATTCTGGATCAGAAATGTTTCATAGGCTCCTTGCAGTGCAATGTGAACTACATAAGAAAATATAAGCTATTCCATATTATTTCACATAACTCCAAAGAAAAGGTTTAATTTGCAGTATTTTTGTCTGCAAAAGTATCTTGATTATGGTTTGTACATGTACATGTGCATGAACATTTGTTAGCAGCTGCTCAAGGTGACGTCTGCTATGAATCCTCAACAGTGGCAAAGTATGCGGATCATATTTTACTTTCTCCAAAATGTATTTATTCTTCTAAGATATTTTAATACATTTTTTAAATAAATATGTATAATCAAATAGATTTTGTTTACGCTTTTTTCCTTCCACGCAGCAACCAGGGTTATTGCATTGTATTTTCAATCCCTCTGGAGTTTTGCTGATGCTTGATGGATTGCAGTGCCACCTCAAAATAAAAGAACTTCCAACATACTATTTTTTGCTGGCATATTTCAAAAATACTCAGTCCTCCAATTATTTTCCAAGATCAAAATGGCAACAAAATGTGTGTCTGATTAGCTAGTAAAACAACACTACAAATCAGAGCTACTTTCTTTGTATACGCCAACCTCATTTATTGCACAATAGAAGATTGGGTTTGTAAAGTGGAAAAATTAGGCTTTTTTTCCTTGTGCACCTCTGAAAGGGCAAGAGCAGGCTTGAAAATATTAGATTTTTTTTCCCAAAGTGTTCTTTTTCTGATTGTGCTACTTCTCTGGGTTTTATTTTTTGGTATGACTTCACAGGGAACCTTTTGATGTATGAATCTGAAAATAAACTGGAAATAATCCAAATGCATTAAATACTTAAAGACACCAGAAAGGTTTTTGGTAATACCATGCAACTCTTGTACCTATTCTACAGAAGTAAAAGCAACATACTGTGTTAATGCCATTTCAGAATAAAGGTGTCTACAGCTCAGCTGCTGTAGAAATCATAGTGACATCACAGCATTTAAGAGCATTGCCTGTTGACACTGCTTTAGCCTGGTTGAGCATCTGGCCCTGAGATTATAGCTACATAAAATCATGAGACTGAGAACTATAGATCCATAATTGATAAATATTCTATTTTCTAAATACAAATAAGTCTGTCTGGACCATCATCACTGAAAGCAACACATGCTGTGTAGCGATCTTGATCCATCTTCATGCTGACTGTGGGACATGCGTTCTGTGATGTTCTGTCATAACAGACAAGACAGTGATACTCAGCTACGAAAAAGGCTTTGAAAACATATCACTGAAAGAGATTATCTGAGATATGGAACAACTTAATGGAGCAGAGAACAGTTTAAGTAGGTTGTAACCTTTCCAGTAGCATCATCAGTATGCATTCTGTCATGAGAAATGTAAGTGATATTCTGCCTTTGCATACATATTGCAGGTATTTTGCCCTGTGTCAGACAGGCTGTTCCATGGCCTGCAATTCGAGTCCTTTTCAAGGACATACTACACAAAACTGTACTTTCCATTCTGTATGGAGATCTTACACTATATTTGTAAAACATAATGGAAAGGAAAAAGAGCCATAATTGTCTATTGTAGCATATTTTGTTAAGGGTAGATGAGATGACCCAAATAATTATAGTCTGCTTAGATGAACTTCCGTTCTTGGCAAAGACGCAGAAAAGCTGATGTAACATAAAAGTACTAAAGAAATAAAGGATGGTGGCACAATTAGTGCAAATCAGCACAGTTTCATGGAAAACAGATCTCATCAGAACTTTTGATGAGGCGATAAGTTCAGTTCATAGAGGAAAGTGTGTTGACATAATATGTCTTCTGTAAGGGCAGTTGTCTGCACAACATTCAGATTAAAAATTAGCACTACACAAAATTCCCTGTAGCACATAATAATCCTTTGAAAAACTTGTTCACTGGCTAATCTCAGAAAACAGCTGTTAACTGGGAACCATTATGCAAAAATAAATTTTTAGTGGGCTTGTGCAAAGATCTTGTTCTATAAAATATTTATTATTCCAGAATTTGCACATTCATGTTAGCAAAAATTTGCAGTTGGTAACAAAAAATGGTGGAATGATGAATACTCTAGAGGAGTAGACATTGTTACACATATATCTGCATTACAGAATAAAGCAGCTTTTCAAAATAACACATTTTAATATCTTATAATGAGGAAGAAGGAACACACATCACAGATTTTCTGATGGATGCCTGAACTTTGGAATCATAGAATCATAAATCATGGAATGGTTGGAGTTGGAAGGGACCTTAATGATCACTCAGTTCCAGTACCTCTCCCATGGGCAGTGACATCTTCTACTAGACTGCTTCCACAGATTGCTTAGAGCTCCATCCACCCTGACCTTGAACACTTCCAAGGGTGAGGCATCCACAACCTCTCTGGGCAACATGCTGCAGTGTCTCATCACCCTCACAGAAAAGAATTTCTTCCTAAAATTGAATTTAACCTGTGTTCTTTCAGTTTGAAACTATTCCCTGTTTTCCTGTCACTACATGCTCTTGTAAATAGTCTATCCCATCTTTCTTGTAGACTCCCTTCTGGAACGATGCATGGCTGCTATAGGGTCATCCCAAAGTCATCTCTTTTCCAGGCTGAACAAACCCAGTTCTCTCAGCTTTTCCTCATAGGAGAGGTGTTCCATCCCCCTAATCAACTTGGTGACCCTCCTGTGGACTCACTCCAACAGGTCCATGTCCTTCCTGTGCCTGGGATCCCAGAGCTGGATGCAGCCCTGCAGATGGGGTCTCACCAGAGCACAGGGGTAGAAACCCCTCCCTCATCCGGCTGGCCACACTGCTTTGGATGCAGCCCAGGACACCACTGGTTTTCTGGGCAGCGAGCACACATTGCTGGGTCATGTCCAGCTTCTCATCCAGCAGCACCGCCAAGTCCTTCTCAGCAGGACTGCTCTCAATCTGTTCATCCCCCAGCCTGTGTTGATATCCAGGGTTGGCTCAACCCAGATGCATCACCTTGCATTTGGTCTTCTTAAACAATGAGATTCCAATAGACCCACTTCTTGAGAGTGTCCAGGTCCCTCTGGATGGCATCCTGTCCTTCAGGTGTGTCGACAACACTGCTCTGCTGGTGTCATCTGCAAATTTGTTGAGGGTGCACTCAATCCCTTCATTTATGTCCTTGATAAAGATATTAATTAGCACCGATCCCAGTATAGGCCCCTTAGGGACACCACTTGTCAGTGATGTCCGTTAGGAATCTGAGCCATTCTTCATTACCCTCTGGATGCAATCAGCCAACCATTTTCTTATCCATCTAACAGTCCACCCGTGGAATCCATCTTTCTCCAATACAGAGAGAAGGAAAATCATTCTCAGGAAAGACTTTGAGATTAATGAACTAGAATTCCCAGAATCAAATCATGAAGAAGAAAATAGAAGTCCCTGAAAATACATGTAGGATGTGCATGTTTGAACTGGAATTTTTATTTGCCCTGTTCTTTAAATTGCTGGGACTGCTATGGGGAAACAGCTCGCATGCCTCACTTTTCAATGGAAATTGAAAAAAGCAAAAAGAGTTATCTGAAGAGCTTAAGAAGTTATTCTGGATCTGGGAAGTGTGAATTACTATGAGAAATTTAAATGTTTTAATCTATATAACCTAGCTTAGTCATTTAATAGCAGTAATTTTATAGCTGAAACTTAGTAAAGATGATACAGGACAAGTGGCTCAAGGAGGAAGACAATATAAATACGAACAGAAAATTTCTGGCAAGACACTGAGCTTAGTAGACAAAGATATAACAAGATGAACAGGATGAAAGTAGAAGCTAAATGAATTCAGATGAGATAGGAGCACTGTTTTAACCCCAGAGATACCTACCCAGTAAAACAGAGAACAATGGATTTTCCATCACTTTAAATCTTTTTGGACTACAATGAGTTTCTTTCTATAAGATAAGAGAAGCTCCATCAGAATGTGAAAAATTACTCAGTGAAATTCAAAGGACTGTGTTATTCAAAAGATCAAACTAGAGGATCGTAACAGGCTCTCACAGTCTTAAAACGGATTACTTACATCTCTGCTTACAAGTATGTAATTTTAAACAGAAGAATACATAGCAAGTGCAAAAGCAAAATTGCCCTAACATTTCAAGAAATACTTTTGACCCTCTTATTATTTCTCCACAAGATATGGGTCTATTTTCTTCCTCAGTCGGAGTTACCATTTGAATGATTTTTCTGACAGACAATATATCTGATGATGCAAAGCAGGGCCAAATGAAAAGATTTTCCCATTAAAAAGCACCACAAATCCATAAATATAATATTTTTGTTGAGACAAGTCACGCTATTTTTAAACTGGGTTACTTAAATATATCATCTTTACAGTAACAATAAAAATCTATTTCCCTCTCATTTAAAATAATTTTATAGCTCTTATGGTGCAGCATCCAAGATCTCTTGTAACACTTTTCAACTCTCTTTTTTCCTAAACTTCCTTTCTTTTCACATACTAAAATTTTCAAAAGCACTTGACTGCTTGCAGTATTGTTACACTTATTACATTATTATAATTACTGAGAATATTCTCGGTTTAAATTTACATCTCCAACCTTTGAAAAGCATAAGAAGAAAAAAGTGGTTTTTTAATGAACGCTCTTAATAATCACAATTTTTGTCCTCAGAAATAAAAACTTTGCCTCATATTCTGACAAAAACTTCATTGCTTTCTATGGTCTTCAAGGTAAAAAAGAGAACACTAATATATTTCAACAAAAAGATGTGCTACAACAGAACTGTACATATCTACAACAGCTCTCAAGATGTGATCCTAGAATTACAAAAGACTAAATACATGGCTCCAATTTTAATTTTTTAACATGTTTTTTATATAAAAGAATAAAGGAACACAAAATTCAGTATAGAATCTGAAGAGAAACAGTGCCTTCTTTTATCATGCCACTACCCAGGAGAAGATTTGTTGAGGTAATTTATGTCCTTCACAGCTCCCAACTGTTAGTAAATGTGTCTCCAGGCTGATACCTAATAATGCTCACAGAATTTTAAAAGTATAATTCACTAAATAATATCAATGATTAGACAAGGAAAATACGTAACCCCCCCTCTATCTGTTCATCTATTTGCACCAACAGTGTAAAGAGGCAACAACAAAAGAACATACACCAATTTTGTCAATAAAACAGGAATACCCCAAAATATCAGAACTGTTGAGGAAAAATATTATTTGTACTTTTGTTTTTCTGGATAGAATATTTTATACACCAGTTTTTATTATCTTAAGCCTGCCCCCTACATTCTTCTTGTGCTAGTATGTGAACCACACAAGTCACCCCATGCACAACCCTCATCATTCTCACACAAACAAACAACCCATATCCAGAATCTTAAATCCATTATTTGAACTACTTAGAAATGTGTCTTAAGCAAAGAGATGTAAATGTCTTATTACAGGACTTGTTATTACATGACAAAGAAGACTTTGACTAATTCCACCAGACATCTTCCCCGCTCTTGAGGCTGATGATTAAGTTCTACTTTTGGCTGTGAGATAGCATCCTATGTTAAAAAAAATATTGCAATTTTAGAGGCAGAAATCTGAAAGTAGTCTACATGAAAATATATTCAATGGACTTTCCAATACTGTGCATTTTTATTGCCACAAGTGTTATTTATGTCTAAACTGCTAAAACCTTACATTCCATGAAAAAGAAAAAATTTCGTGTTAACCACCAAATCAGTCCTCTGACAATATTTAGATATTTTTAGTGTTGTACCATTAACGTACAATAATTTTACTCTTCTATTTTGCATATATCGAAAAGATTTTTCGCAGTCCAACAAATTACTAACAATTACCACTAAGTAGCAAATAGTTTTTCCAGTTACTGCAGCATTTAAATGTTATAGCCTAAATCAGCAGAGGAGGCATGGTTTTATCTTCTGCCATCATAAATGCAATGCATACTGGAAAGCCTAAACAAAGCCATGAAATGACCTATTATAAGCCAAGCACTGTAAATGCAGTTTTTGATGGCTTTTTATATGTGATGGCTTAAAAAGAAATTACAATATTTTACCATTAAATTCAAGATCTAATTAGTCAACACTAGTACTTTTTTTCAAATAGTAAAAATGACATGTTCTTCAGAAAAGTACTGTGTGACTTGTGAGGATTTTCTTCTCTTAGCTTAATACTTATTTTAAATGCATTGCCTATCATTTAAGCTGTGCAATTAATGTCAAGGTACTGAAGACAGAAAAGACTCTTAATTCAATGTTTTCCGAATTCAACCTCCATTTGTTTTGGTTGGTCTTTTTTAACATTTCCATGAAATCATAAAAATAAATTGAGATTCCTCCTAAATCAGCCTACAGTGTATATATAGTCTGAATACTTTGTACACTGTAAGTCATTAGAGACAAAACCTGCAAAAGGAACTGGTGAAGGAAAGGTATCTCAGCACTGAAGGGAAAATATATCAAGACTCCCAGCAATCATTTCACATCCAAACTGATACTCGCTATCACTCTGGCCTATCATTCCTTCATCTTCTCTACTACATCGCATATCAGCAAGGTGGCTCCATTTCCTTAGCCTGCAATCCTATGTTGTTGAAGGCAGAGCTGCATAAACCACATTTTAAAAGGAAAGGAAATAAAAAACAAGTGTGAAAATCCCCCCTTCCCCCAACACTTTCAGTACTGATATCATGAATGGCAATAACCTGTATAAAGACTACCAAGACAAGCAATGTTCAAGTAAGACAAGCATCGCTCAATCTGTTCTCATCAACTCACTGGACACTATCTTACAATGGTTCTCCGAAGTAAACATGATTGTGCTCAAAACACAGCTTTTTTAAAGGTGATGCATTCAGTTTCTAGTAGGGAAATGGACTGATTGCAGTATTTCCAACTTGGGGAGCTAATCTGTCACAGATGGAGCACTCAGCTCTAGCATAAAGCTCACAATTTAAAATTGTCCATGTGATACCATCTGGTAGTAGAAATATTAGATGGGTTAATGAGTTCTTTTTTTCCCTGATGTTCCACCACAGCCTTCTGATTGTGCATTAAGACATAACTATGGATAGTACATGACAGAACAGGAAAAACAAAGTAAAATATAAAAGTCCATAAATGAACATTGTTCATAAGAATTTTAATTACATTCTGTGCTTAAAAATCAAGAAATCAGAAAACAATTTCACTTTACTCTTTTAATATCCTCCTTTAAATATCATATTGTTTGGATTCAATGTTAGGATAGGTTATTTGTCTTGTTATTCTATGTAGACTGATGAAATCCCAAGCAACAGAATTTTTTAAGCATAAATTAGACATATCTGGAAGAAGGGAGTTTAAACAGCTTATAATTATCAAATCAGTTTCTCGTTTTATGCATGCAATACTTATTACATTGTTTTCATTAAGGTAAGAAAAAGTCTGAAAACTCTCCATAGTATTTTTGAATGTGCATAGATTTGGGTAAGAAATGCAGAACGCTTTTACAGTTGCCTTTCTTGNTAACATTTTATGGTGGCTGTAATGCTGATTGTTACAAATGCTTCATCTGGCTTAAAACATTAAGTTGCCTAAAATTGCCTTCCGTTCCTGAGAAAATGCAATACTTGTTACTAACTCCGTTAAGATTTAACTGAAAAGATTAGCTTGAATTAGTGGAAGAAAAATCCCCACAACAATTAAACAAGTTCACAACAGAGTAGCTGCAGGAGAATAATAAAATATATATATTTATATATAAAAGTTAACTTCATGTGGTTGTTACTCCTGTATTATCTGTTCCTACGGAAAAAGTATTATTACTATTGATTCAACAATGCTCTGAACTGTTTAGCGTGCATGCAGAAATGCTCACTGCTTTAGTGAAGCTTCACTGTGCTAATCCCCTTGGAGTGAAACATTTATCACCTACCAAAAAAGTGTAAAATATTTCAGTCCAGAAGGATGGTCAACACTGTCTTCCTCTCTGCTTTACTGGAGTAGAAGAGGAGAGGGAGGGTAGAGAGTCATGGTGACTCATCAGCTACAAACAAAAATCCAATTACTAGAAAATTCCTAAAGAATTTGGTCCCGTTGTCTTTATTCCTCAGTTTTTTATGATGGATTTTTTTATTGCTATTTTAAGAGGACAATATTTACAAGCAACATATCAAAACACATCCTATTTCCTGAAAATCAAAACACATAGGAACCATAGCCTAAGCTGAAACTATTGCCCTGACATTCTAAGTGTAAAAAAGATACTCCAGGAAAATATTCCTTACTCCAAGAAGTTGTGACAGTCATTCATCTATCATTAAACCAATCTAGCATCCCCATTCCTTCTTAATTTCATACATTATTTCTGTTGCAAATGAACAGAATTGATAGCATTAAGTAATACTGGATTTGCTGTGGTTTAGGTCAGTAGTATGACATTACTTGCCTGGTGCTCTGTTCCTTTCCTAGCAAGTTTTAACATTGTTTTTTCAGTGTTGAATTGATGATTTCAAAGAATGAGTCACATGATAGAACTACTTTATCATCAGGGCCAACTTGTCCTGTCAGCAGCTTTGCAACATACAAGAACTGTAAGATCGTCCTGCAATTCTTTTTAGACTCTTAATTTTGGCAAGCCTGAAGTTCTTGATNAAGCCTGAAGTTCTTGATATACTCAAGTATTTCTGTCACCTTATTTTATCAATCATTTTTGCTTAAATAGTGCTAAATATTCTGCTGGAGAAAAGGTTGGCATAAATCTTGTTAGGATACATTGTCCAGCTCTTCCCTTGTGGAAATTCTCTCTTTGTTTCCTATTTTTTGCATCCTATCTGCTTATTGATTATCAAATAATATTTTAATTTTAAAATTAAGTAAAAAGGGAAATAAGGAGAATTTTACTTGGAGAACATTAAAGCAAAATCCCTGGCTTTCTATCTGATAACATTTGCACCACTGAAGTGACATTACTCTCTATGTGTTCTTTCCCACGGAAAAACCTCTGGTCTCCTGGAGGAGTAGTCATAGGTGGAGGCCACACTGGGCTGAAAAATAATCAATTTTCTTATAGATTTCCCTTTACTGATGGTTCTGATGAATTGTCTACTGCTTAAGTGTTTGTGATTGCTAAAGGTCCCATCATATTTTTGCAGAGAGGCATTGTCCTCTGTATTAAGGTAGATGACCAGAAGGAATTAATCATATTCTGCATATCTAAATTCTTTTTCTGATGATAACCCTCTTCTTCTTTAATGTAAAAATGATTGTTCATATCTCTGCCTTCAGATACTGCTATGGTTCAGCTGCAGATGATGTGATTTCTATATCTGTTTTTTACAAATTTATTTCCAATACTTCAAAATACAAAGTTATACCTAAACATAAATTGGACTTCTTTATCCCCCTGAGATTCCTATAAAAAAAAAATTCAGCTGTACTTCACTTCATACCATAGAAATGACTGCTAAACTTCCTTTACTCAAAGTAATTTTCCATAGTATTTATCAAGGAAAATCACCTTTTCCATAGGAAAATGTGACATCTTAAAAAATGACAAACAGAAATCTTCAGTGAATCAGTATTCATTTAAATTTATTGCTGTTGATTTTAATAATTGAAGACAGAATATTTTTTTAGAACTTAGAATATTGTACAATTGTTTAGCTTGAATAATCCCTAAGTAAATATAATTTAATACCTTTATGCAATTGTCACTGAAATTCTAAAAGAATCTTGTTCAGTTTGTCATTCTCTTTTTTTCCCATTTCCTTGGTGCCACAAAGAAAAAGAAAGGAAACATAGGTATAAAGATTCATTTAACCCAGCAGACTGCAACCGTGAACCAGTTTTTATCTTTACTTAAGTGGATAAGTACACTGTTTCCAGAAAAATATTGTTCATATCACTTCCATAACATTAAACATAAGTGTAACAAGAAAAAAAAGGTGCCGTTACACGTGCATGTACTTAATACAAAGCAGACTGAAATGTTGGTCTGTTCTCTGAGTCTCTCTTCCAGATCTGATCACGCCAAACTTTTGCCCAGGCAAAAGTTTTCCAGGCAAATCATTAAAGACCATTACAAGGACTCTGCCACACATTTACCGCCAACATTATTTCATCAGCTGTCGTGCTTGTAAACCCAATATGCCAAATAGACTCATCTAATCCAATTATAATAATCAAATCAGTAAAAACAAAAATATTTTGGACTATGTTGTCAGTCCTTCGGTGAACAGTTTCTAAAAAAAGATTTTTTTCCCATAAAGGTCAATAAATAATTTGACTATACAAGTATGATAATCAAAGTTATCACAAACATTAGCACTAGAAATATTAACTATATTGTTTGCTAATTGTTTCATTAGAAGTAGGCTGAAGATGTAGTGAGGAAGGGAAAAATTCATACATGAGAAAACTTAATGGAACCTATTTCTATGATCAAGGCTTCAAGTAATTCCACAATGTGAACAGGACTAGACATGGTGAACCAGCAGAGTGGGGTGTCTTTTCTAATACTGTGAGGTGCTCGAGGAATACTAATTTAACCTCGCTATGGTGATGTCCTTTACGTGCAGGCAGCTGCAAGCATCTTTGTTTTACAGTAGCAAGAACTGACAGCTGAGGTAAAAGCTGTGATTTGCAGGAAATCTGAGTCAGAGCTGAAAAGTGGACTTAAATCTCCCAAGGTTCAGTAAAGTGATTTGAACTACAAAGTCATCTTGTTCCACAGTTAAATAACTGGCTTATTTGGTGAGCAAATGATATTTAATAGATTAATAAATGTTTACTTCTTCATGTACACATTCAGATCCCCTAAGATTTGCACATCTTTTATATTCCAATTGTATTGAAATATAAAAGCAAAAAACCAAAACAGAACTCATACTATTACTCATATGTCTATCTGTGCTTTGTGATAAGTACATCTTTTTCACTAAATCTAAATTAACAACATTTTGGTGAGGATGGAAATTATCTATGCATGCCTTACATGGTGTCAGTTTAGACACTGAATGCTTTCATGATGCATGCTCCATAACATGATTTCCATATCAATGAAACTAAAATCTTCTATTATGAAATTGTTTTTGATGTGCAGAATTCTCAAGACATCTGCATGCTTTTTAGGGATGAAACGTAACACTTTAAGAAGCCCTTGAAGAGTCTATGTCAGCTCCTGGCCTCATTGTAGTAAACAGAAAAAAAAAAATCCCCATGTATTGAGTTCAACAGGGACATGATCTCACCTGAAGTTTCTGACTAAATTTAAAAAAAAAAAGAAAAAAGAAAGCAGAATTAATTAAAAAGAAAAGAGCAACTGCAGAGTATCAGAAAGACGGCCATTGCTTTCACAGTTTTAGAAAAGTGAATTGGTAATTGATCCTGAGGTTCTGTAACAAAAGTTTTAATCCATCAATCCCTGTGCACCCATGAAATAGTAACATAAATATAAGTTTTCAAGAGAAATTCATACTAAAATCACTGTTCTTCTGTGACAAGTTGGCTATGGTGGTTTTGGATAGGCAGAACAGTAGATAGGATATAATTTATTCCAGTTTATGACACTGGGCTGTGTAATGTCCCTTATTTACAAAGAAAGTGCATAGTAAATGTAAAGCACCAGAACAACTTCCATAGCTGGTTTAAAAACTGTTCACAAAAAACTATTCACCTGTGTTTGGGTGTTAAACAGAAAAGGTTTGAAGAGGAAGGTGGGTGTCTACTCCATATTCAACTCAATTAGTATTTTCATTAATGATATGAGTGATAGAATTTAACACTCTTTATATTCTTCAGAAAAAGGATAGCAGAGGGCAGATCAGCAATCCAAATAATCTCAGCAAACTGAGGAACAACAAGGTAAATTAAATAAAGGAAAGAGCAAAGTGCTTCCTGTAGGCAGGAGAAATCAGACAGAATGAGAGAATAAGCAACATTTGGCAAGGCAGTAAAATATGGCAAAGAGAACTGCAAGAGATTGTAATAGTGACTCAGAAATGAAAATCAACTCTGTAGCATTGGTTTTCTGTAGCATAAAACCCAGAAAAAATCTCATTTAGTAACACTTAATGGCAGTTTTATAATAAAATACTAAAGGTCCTATAGGTCAGCTTTACTTGGTACCGTTGAAGTCTTAACTGAAATAGCTTTTTTTAAAAAAAATTTTTAAAAATACTTCATGCTAAAAAGACTGCAGAGTATATGGGAAGAATCTGGAGGACTACAATAAGAATAAAAGACATAGAAAATATGAGCAATAAGAAAATATCAAATAAAAATATCCACCATGTCAACAGAGGGGAGGAAAAATGAAGAATCAGCATGAGAAATATCTTTTAGCATATAGATGGTATAATAAAGGGAATGTTTGTCCTGCTTATTCAAGAAAAGTCCAAGATAGTCAGTAAAATAATTTTGGTTGGATACTAGGAAGGACTACATCATGCAAAAACATGTTACTTAGTAATGATACACAATTAATTTTATTAGTTTATAAGAAATCACTCAGTTAACCAAGTGTTAAAGCAAGGTTAAATATCATTATAAATTTCTATGTCCAAGAAATATTACAACTATTATAAGCAGATGTCTTTCATCTTCATGTTTCTATAATTCGATTTTGGGCAATTTAACATCACCTTAATAGAGGAGGAAAAGAGACAGGAGATTCTGGGCTCATAGGTGTTTTTTCTGAATATCAACAACACATGAATATGCCATTTGGTTATCTGTTTGTTGGGGGTTTTGTCCTTTTTCATTCTAATGATAAAGTAAATAATCCGAAAGGAGTTTATACTTAACATAGTTCCATGTGACTTTCCCTGTACAAAAATATAGGAGTTCAACATTTCTGCAGTTTGATATTTAATTCTAAAAAATTAAAATAAAATATTTATCTGCTCAAGGACATACATATTCAAAAGCTGGCCTCTTTCTCCATTTTACCTGATCTAACATGTACCATATAGCCCATCACAAAGGAAATACTATTGAAAGAAACAGCCGTTAATAAAAATTTAGCCTTAAATTTTTCAGTAGGCTGAATATATGTATCCCTTCCTCAGTATTGGAAACCTTCACATCAGATCTTTTGCTTTGAATTTTTCACACAGTCTTTCCATTTTTCCAGTTATAAGTGTCTTCTATAGTATCAGTCAATACAGAGCCGCAAATTCCTGACATTGCTTTTTGCTTTGAAGCATACACTTCATTTGCCTTTTTAAGGATTTCAGTTTTTGAAATTCAACTATTCCATGTTCTGAACTGAAAGCTTATTATTCATTTGCATGTCAGTATGATGTTTTTTATTAGGTTTTCAAAACTGACTCCCATTGTTTCATAGACATGGTAGGCAGGTTTTTAATTTATTTCACATGCCTTCCTCTGAAACAAAATTAAAATCAATGAAGGAGGAGAATAAAATAAAGTATGTAACTCCAATTGAAAACAAGAAGCACTTTTTCAGTATGTCTATAAATGAAAACTCTACCACTGCCATTCTTTCTCCTTTACTTGAAGACAAATCAATAAATGCAGGATTTTCAAGGAAGGATAAGGATTTTTTTGTTAGAACTCAAACCTCATTTTCAGAAATTACTAACAGACTAAACACTCAAATTCCTATTTAAATGCAATTTAGGCTCCATGCCACCAGATTTTAAATATATTAGGAGCTCAGAGTTAAAGGAAGGTATCCTCTTAGTGCCTAAGTACCATGAATTCAGTGGGTGATAAGCATTTAGGGTTGGATTCAGCTCATTTAACTTCAGCTGTCTGGAAGTCAGGTATCTCCTCTGGCCTATGTTGGCAGTCTAGGCAGAGAAGCAGGGATCTCCAAAAAATGTTTCAGCTCAGCACCACCTGTATCAGGCAGATGTCCAGGAAAACAGGGGAAGTGTAAAAAGGAGGAGTAAGAGAGACTGAAGAATTACACATGGGAAAGGGGAATGTTGTATGGGCATGAGAGGATAGCAGCACACATGTCCTGCTGGAAAATTATTTGAGTATTTGAAAATAATTTTTAGTCTTAGGATTACCAAGGACCTAAGTTACATGTTGTGTTGGTTTGGCACAGCCTGGTTTTGGGTAGCAGGGGGGCTGCAGAGATGGCTCCTGTGAGAAGCTGCTGGAAGCTTCCCACCATGTCTGGCAGAGCCAATGGCTGATGGCTCTGAAGATGGACATGCTGCTGGCCAGAACTCTGACAATGAGAGAGGCTGGTAACGCCTCTGTGATGACATATTTAAGAAGAAAATCAAAACAAAGTTCGGGGGTTTTTGCTTCTAGTCAGAGAAGAGGAGGAGGTGAGAATACGTGAGGGAAAACAACATGGCGACACCAAGGTCAGGGGAGAAGGAGGGGGAGGAGGTGCTCCAGGCGCCGGAGCCAAGGTTCCTCTGCAGGCTGTGGTGAAGACCACGGTGAAGCAGGTTGTACCCCTGCAGCACATGGGTCCACGTGGGATGCAGAAATCCACCCGCAGCCCGTGGGGGAGGTGCCCACGCCGAAGCAGGTGGATGTCTGGAGGAGGCTGTGATCCAGTGGGAGACCTGGTGGAGAGAGAGGGCCCTCGCTTCCAGGCTGGAGCAGCCTGTCCTTGGAGGCCTGCACCCCGTGGGGAGAGACCCACGCGCAGCAGTTTTGGGAGGGCTGTGTGCCCGTGGGAGGGACTCACGCTGCAGCAGTTTTGGGAGGACTGTGTGCCCGTGGGAGGGACTCAGGCTGCAGTAGGTGCGGTTTGGCTGCTGCTCGTGAGAGTGGACCCACGCCGGGAAGTTCACAGAGAACTGTCTCCCATGGGAGGGACCCCATGGCCTCACAGGGAAGGACTCTTCTCCCAGAAGAGCAGAAGAAAATCCTGGTGATGGACTGACCAAAACCCCCCTGCCCTGCCTCCCTGTGTTGTCGGTGGGAAGGAGGGAGCGCCTGTGGGGGCGAAGGTGTTTTAAGGGCTTATTTACTTCTCATTACGCTCCTCTGATTCTGTTAGTAATAAATTTCACTTAGCAAATAAGGTTGAGCCTGTTTTGCCCTTGAAATATTTCTCCCGCTCTCCTTATCTCACCCATAAAGCCTCCGTTAACCCTTTCTTTTCCCTCCTTTTGCCCAGCTGTGGTAGGGGACGGTGAGCGAGCGACTCTTGTGGGTGTCTGGCGTTGGGCCAGTGTCAAACCACAACAGGTGTGAAACAACACTCTACTTATTACCAGTTTGCCACATACTCTTCTACTATTTTGCACTGCCTCCATTAGGTGGTACTTGACACTTACCAACTTTCAAACCATAATTCTTTACGAAAGGAAACAAAGGAGTACTGTCTTATACAGCACACAGTGATATCAGTGTAAAAAAAGGATTTTTTTTCTTATAAATTCTTTTTAACAGAAACATTACTGTGCTTGTGAAAAAACGAAAATATTGCCTAAAGCTAAACAGAATGTGTACAGGAATCAAAGAAATTTTCCATGTAAGCTTTTTCAATAAACTTTAGTCTTCAGTGACTTTTCATATAGCAGCAACTCTTGGCAGAATCTATCATTAATGCTACATGCTGTGACACAGACAAACATCCTTTAATGATAAGTTACAGAATGAGCGCTCATCTTCACTTTGAGACCAGAATGAGAATAAATGCTATTATCTACTGGAGATGTTTTGCCAGAAATTTAACATCAAAATTAAGTCTCCACAGTCTGCTACAAGCTCCTGCTTTCACTATGCAGACAGAGACATTTCTTGAAGGAATCTCTATTACTTTAGTTTTGTACTTTACACTATTTCCAAGTGTGAAAACCCAAGAGTTTGGCAATTATCATTATATTCTCATTCCTGTAGCAGGTTGTATATGCTAATGAAGAGAAAAAACCAATAATTATATAGTATCATAGTCTGTTGTTACTAAGCTCTCCTGTAGCCTCTTCTTCCAAACAGCTGTCTGAGCTCATGACTTTTTCCTTTATTAAAAATTAAAACCACAGAATTCAGGAAGGCAAACAAAACAGCCAGCAGTTGTAGTTTTAGGAAACATCTCATGCTTTTAACCCCATCACTGTTTGTCAACCATGAGAAATGCACAATTAGAAGCTCCAAAAATTTCTGATTCTATGCAAATTACGCTACGTTGTATATCCTTGTGCTGAGTTGGAACTAGTTTTGTGTTTGAAATACTTTAAAGGAAGTGGAAAGCACTGATCTAATATGTATGTATGTATGTATTTATGTATGTATATACGTACATGTCTGTTTTTCAATTAAAGCAAGTGGTTAGTTCCCTAGGCTTAAGGAGAAGCTTTTCCAGTGGAGGAATCTCTTTCAGTACTGCTCTTGGCAGTGTTTCTTACATGGCCCTTTGAACACCTAGGCTCAAGTGCAATTGGGTAGATGATAATATTCACAGATAATGTTTGCACAACCCTCAGTATCAATTTTACATATTTCTTATGTGAATACTTGTGCAAGTAGTTTTTATACTGTATATTATTTAGCTTATACCAGCAATATATTTAACAACATTTCATTACAATTAATATTATGATGTCATAATACACAGCATATGAAAGAACAAATACACCTACATAAACTTTGTATTGGCATTCCAATGAGGAAAAAAAGACGTCTTTAAGTCAAACTTTAAGATAAATATGTTCCAACTGCTTAACTTCTCCACCTAATGCAAATCAATCTCCATCATTGCAGCTGCATGACAAATGTCCTGTACTTGTGATTTAAGAGCATTTAGTGGGACACAGTGAATCAAGTGCATTTGGTTACAATGGGCAGTCAAGAACAACAACAATTAGTGTACTTTGAAAATGACGATTAAAGAGAAATACCTAAATGAACATGCACTCAAACACAGTGTTTCCCTGTGCTCCCAAATAAAAACACCCTGGCCAGTTTAGACAAATTAAGCTAGAATNAAGAGAGAGAAGTATAAAACTGCCAAGAAAAGAAAGAAAGAGAGGAATTGCTTTGTGCATCTGATTGGAAGTCACAGAAGGCCCTTTGTAAGAGGCTCCCCTATGAAAGGAGAGCCCTTCACTTTTATGATATGGTCAAAAGATTGTCAAATATAAGCCCTTTTAGTTTTCCGTTTGAGTAGTGAGGTATATTTCAAATTATCCATAGAGGAGATTCGAGCACTCTGATCTTACTCTCCCTCTGCATTGCAAACAGCAGTTTTTCTATAAAAGGATTCATTGGCAGTTTAAAGATACCAGTGAGATACTTAGACACAGCGCATTACTGATCACCTCATTATGGCTGAATTACCCAACTGTTGTAGGGTGGAAGAAAAATAGCTGGAGTTACACTGTGGCCTACTGAAGAACAGGCTTTTAGCATGAAACCCACAATAAACCACACTTTAGTTCAATTTATAAGGTTACTCAATCAATCAAATCGTACCCTCAAAGCATAGAATCCAATTTCTAAACCAACAGGTATTTGTGGTAGTCTGATAAGTGGGATGCGGCACCATACTACAGCACTCCTGAATAGATAGGATGCCCCTTAAAATGACTATTATTGAAGTAGCAGCAGCAAGTTTTGAAAACAACACTAGAGCAAACTTATCCTCTGGGGATAAATTCACTAAGGTAATCATTGAGTTTAATGGGTTATTAGAAAAGGACATAAAATATTTTTCATAGTTGGTGCTTTGTTCTGAGCATACGGAATCAACAAAATAAAACCAGCTGTGAACGTGCTGTCAACTGCAGTGTGACAGCACTGAAGTTAACGAGAGAGAATATTTTTTCTGTTTAGTATGGACAATTAATGAAAAACCATCCTCTAACCCTACACTGTTACTGAAGTTGACATTAGTTAATTCGCTTATCCAAATACCACAGATCACTGCCTTTCAGTACCAGTTTTGGAAACATTCTTTTCACTGAAATGAGAAAGGAAGAAAATGACATGAAAAAAATTGCTAATATTTAAAATAATTCTACAGTTTTGAGGTAGCAGTTCTACAGGAGGCAAAATTAATTTCTGTTTTGTCTTGAATAGTTACGTTGCAACATACTTCTTGAAATACCTGTTTATATGTTTAAAGAAATTTATCTAGTGAGTGTAAATTCTCCTGCAGTGCAGAAAGCATAGCATGACTCTGTGACTAGGGCAGACATTCACTTTGAAATATTTGTGACAGTTTAAACACATTACTGTCTCCTTAGCTTTCCATTATTGCCTTTTGTAGGAGCTGCTCACCTGCTTCAGTGCAAAGTTGTGTCTGTGTAAGAACATATTTTATGTAGCTGCTCAAAGTGCCTTAAGACACACCTGGGTATTTTAGCCCAGAGATAGATCATGAGTGTTCAAGTTGCAGGACCATGGGAGTGGGAGCCTCCAGCAGAAGGGCAACTGCAAATACAGAGTGCTATAAGATGATGAACCACTGTAAGAAGCGATCAGTCACCACAGCCATTTTCAGTGAACAGCCTGTGAGCCTGCTGCTACCACTTCAGTGGTGAGAAAGGAGTATGGGGTTTCAATATTAAACAGGATCAAAAAAGGAGAGTACTTCACAGCTCACACTGCTTTCTCAGGTTCAATAAATGCTTATTCATCTGTAAAAAGATGCTGAAGGCAATACAGAATTTCTATTTCCTACTGGATTAACACTGGCATAATTTTAGACATAAGGATCAGAATGGTTTCCTTCAGAAATTACAAGTAATCCAAAGGTCCTCAGAAAATGTATGGGTTTAGTGCTGCCTAGAAAATTGTGGTAGACACCTGGTTCACAAGATGGAGTTTATTTGATAGATATTAATTAGAAGATCAATTATATACTTATACTTAGAGGAAAAGTAGACATAGAGAAAGCGTATTCTAGCCATTGCATCGCTATTTAGAACAAAAAATTGCTAGTGACAATGTTAAAATATTGCACTGTACCCCAAAAGAATAAATAAACACAAGGCTGACACGATGAGACAGTGAAAATTAAAAAACAGAGCATATTTTTGTATGCTTTTATACTTCCATAAAAGATGAGTGGTTGCTCTGGCAGACTCCCCTACTTTCAAGTATGGTAGATCCCCTTTAGCCCTTGTCCATAGCTGATTCATATAGCCATAGTAAAAGTACTGTATATGAGAGGCACAGACAACCCCCAGACAAGCTGTCATAGCAAATGTGCATTCTGTAACTCTGATCTTCTGAGCATCTGACTGACTAGAAATAAATTTAGCTTCTGATCTTTCATTTTAAGCAAAATCTATAGTTTTTCCCCCAGTGCCTTGAACAAGTGGTGAAATGCTATCCATGGTGCGCTAACGGCATAGAGAAGTGTTTTCCTTACCAAAGTGGACCATGAAATGCTGCAAAAGTAGGGCTTTGTGTCACTTGACTATCAATCTTCACAGAGATGAGAAACAGGGGGAATATAGGACAAGAAAGCTGTGAAAATCCAGACTTCATGAAGAATTCCAAAGACGTAACACTGGTTTGGGTTCTCACAGCAGCTTACTATTTTTTGGTTTCCACCTCTCGTTCTCACAGAATCAAATGCTAAGACCTTGCACCGTTTAGGATAAGGCTTACTTATATTACATGTGTCTAGGGCTCATAGTGTAACGGCACCCTGATACCAAAATGGGGCCACTAGATGGTACTGCAATATAATTAATAAATATTAAAAAGTAATCTCATAAATATATATTTGTATATGTTTCTGCAATGTCTTGGCTGTAACATTTGAAAGACTTGCAGAAATATCCATGGCACTGCCTTTAGATATATAGGAAAGCCTCCATGTAACTATAATATAAGCAGGCTTAAGATACAAGCTAAAATGTGTGCTTACCAATCTTAACAGTATAACTGAGGTACTCAATGTATATGTAACACATACATGATATTTATACAATACACACACACATATGGAAATCATCATATGGAATTATCATCTAATCAGTCACTACACTTATTTTCATGTGTTCCTGTATTCAGTGCAAAGCTATTAAATTATGGGAAAACTGAGCATACATAAACCAACACGAAAATGCATGTTTATTCATAAAGTCAACATAAAATATGTCCCAGGATTTAAAGAGATAAAATTGTTACAATTAGCAAAATATATACAGTCATATTTCATATTTTTCTATACTTTGAATGATTTCCTATCACAATTTACTTCACCATTAAAAAGATGAAAAAATCCACTTTTGTCTAAATGTATTCCACCATATGCTATGTCTACAGTATTAAACAGATTAAATTTTATAATCAGTTATCTTCCAGCTGGTAAAGATCTTGAGGTTTAAAAATTGCTGCAGAACTAAATTTTCTAAAACCATAAGCATGCTTAATAGTATCTGCCCATGAAACTACCCCCTGAATAACCTAACACTGCTGGTTGCCAGCACTATTTTCAATTTTCATCTGTTAGATATATGATCAAGCATGTCAAATGTGTCCTAAGTAATAGAAGTGAAAAAATAAAGTCATTTACTTAAAACATTCTGATAGCTATTTATCTGAAAACCCTGGTCAGATTTACTGCTCAAAGGCATTTACCTACAAAGTTAACCAGATGCTTTGAGTTGAAAACTAATTTAATTTCTCAGTTATCTTAACAGGACATCTGTTAAAACAACATCCAAGGAAGGTAATATGTTCAAAATTAACCATCCTGCAGGTTGTTTTATTAGAGTATGTAGGACATTGACATTTAACTGCTAAAGACCACTGCCTTACAAAAATAATTAGTGAACGTGGAATCAAAGCGGTATAACAATTATACTAATGGACACAAAGTAATGTAGAATGAATGCATAACTGGTCTATGCTCAATCTTGTTGTTCATTGCTTTGTTACAACTGAGTTATGCTGAAGATGAATTACCCATTTATTTTGTTTCCTTCTTTCCTCAGCTTCACCTATGTATCAAGCCCTCCCTTTAAAATCAGAGCGTATTAGCTGCATAAAGTGTTCAGCACTCAGAGCCAGCATGTTTTTTAAGTAGCATGAGTGACAAGCTATGCAAATCATATCCTGAAGTAATTTGCATTATTGTAGTTAATTTGCATACGGATATAAACTGGATTTCAGAGCAACTAGGTATCAATCCAAGCAGTGGTATATGAAAGTCAAACACATAGGCGGATGTGTGCTTGCCAAGGTTGGGATATTCAAGTGGAAAAGTACCACTTACTACAAGCAGCGTATTTCTGGCTGGTCCTTATAACTTTGCTGCATAAGATGGTAAGGACAAGTGGGAACAGTAGGAGGAAAAATAGGCTCTACATTTCCTCCCACCCCTTCCATTTACTTCCACCAGCAATCCAGGACTGGTGCTAATTTGTTGCCAGGAGGTGCTATGACCATTGCTGCCTCTTCTTCTTCTCATTAGTCACCCAATGGAAACAGAAAAAGAAAGAATGGGCTTCCCTACAGCCACTAAAAGTCAGCCATATCTGGCTAATTCTGGACGAACATCTCAGATCAACAAGGGAAGGGAGGATTTCTCAGTGATGAAAAGTTGCTAATGTATGAGCAGCATTTGTAGGTGGATTTCTAAACTGCTCATTTCCTACTTGAGATCATTTGCATCAGTTGCTCTCCCATAGTGCAGGTTGGTGGCTGGGCCTGGCTGGAGGTGGGAGAATCGATGGCTGTATCCCTTCTGGCTTTACTTGACTATGAACCATGACCACGAGTATGTAAACACTGACTTTAAACAGAATGCTCATTGGCAGTTGGACACGATTTCTTGTGTTTGTCTTTATTCCTCTGATTTCATGATATGGAAAACAGATTAGCTTGCAGTTCAGCTACACAGTGGGCAGTACTCACAGATAATAAAACGGCAGCAAACTCTCTCCCTAAATCTTCATTTCTCCAGCTTTGCAGACCTGACTCTCTCCCCAAGGGTATTCCCCAACAATGCCATTGTACTGTTTTCCTACTGCCCCCTAGAAGTTTCTTGGGAGCTTTCACCCAGTATTGGTTAACCTTCCTGATTCACTTACCTCAGCAGGAAAGGGGAAGAGTTACACATTTGCAGCATTTTACTGGACTGCCAGGTTTATGTGCAAGATTTTCAGTAGTTTGTTAAATACAATATCAGGAAACTTAAAAATTGTCATAAATTGAATTGTCTTTGAACTAAAGGATCCTAATTCATTCTGAATGTGTTACTACTTCTTCCAAACATGGACAACCTATATCTTTCCACATTTTATGTAAGATACTATATAGCTTTACATATATATGAAGACCATTTGTTTTTCTCCCATAGCAAAGCAAAAGTGTGAAAAGAGAACTGATTAATTACAAGATAATTATCTTTTTTCTTGTGAGGTGCAACAAATTGAAACAGGAATTCAACTACAGAAAGAACAAACAGAAAGCCGAAGTACTCAAATTCATATAAATGTGTAAAAGGACAGTTAGAAAAGGTGGAGCATGACTCTTCTCAGAGGCACAAAGCGAAAGAATAAGAGGCAATGTCACAGATTGCAGCAATGGAAATTTCAGATGCATATCAGGAGAAAATTTTTCATGATGAAAATGGTTAAGAAGTAGAGAAGTTGTGAAACTTCCATCTTTGAATACTTCTAAAATATGACTGGCTAAAACGCTGGGCAACATGATAGAACTTTTAAGTTGGTGCTGCTCTGAGCAGGAGACTGGATTAAGTGACCTTGAGAGGGCTCTTCTAGCTTGACTAAGTCTGTGATTTTGTAAGTCTAACTTATCTTCTATTTCCAGTTATTTGCAATGGGTAAGAGAGAAAGTGTTCAGAAACATTTGGTTTCCCTTAAAACTCCTGGCAGAAAACAACCTGATTACATATTTTCCTTTAGTTTACATTTTAATAACTGCAGCACATTCAGTTCTTTGTATCATATTTAGCAATTTCAATTTTAAATAAGTGCATTTTTTAATCTTTCTTATTCTTTCATGTTCCCCCTGTTGCAGTACAGGGCAATATAGGAAAGTAAGTGACATGATTTGAATGCAAATAGAAACTCTTTTTTTTAAATTAAGAACAGTTGCTCAGACCTGTAGAATGAATAATGAGGAACCACAGTTTGACTACACCTATTGATCTATGTACACAATATCACCTCTGTGCTTACAGATCTTAGGTGCCAGAGTTCTGTACCTACCTTTCATATTCTTATTCTACTTGTTTTCAGATCAGAACTGAAGTACAGGATTTACACTTATACTTTCTATTAAGCTCTTTTCTGACTGCTGAGATAGATGGAGTAAGATTCAGTATGCAATCCTCACTCAACTGCCAAAACTTCATCTCTGAAATAGCCTATGTAGTACAGAGATTAAAGAAAAATATACAGTTGTGACTTCATAATTAAAAGCTATGTAAAAATGAATGTACAAGAGACCTAAATCATGCTTAGTCAAGCAATCTTAATTCTGGCATTTCTTGATACTGGAATGTTTGACTTTCAAACATCTAATTTTTGTGTCAAAAATACATTAAGTACAACCTCATGATTTAATATATTTAATGTAACTTTTGTATCTTATTAGGTTTAAATAAGGAAGATGTCAAGAATGCCACACAAATAGAAACTAAGTCAATTTCGACAGTTAAAATGAGCTTTTCAGAAGTGTACTCTTGATTATATTCACACAGTACTCTGGGGACTGCAGTGAAGTGATTCCGGAGCTCAGCCAGGTGACAGTGAGAGGAGAGCCCTTGGATCTGGTCACACAAATAGGGTTGCATGCAAAGAGAACCAGAAGGACTGACTAAAGGACAGGACCCTGTGCAGCACGGGCTGCTTTGGACCCTGAGCCCTTGCTGGTCCCCCTTGTTCAGCACCCCAAACCCAGCCCAGCCTTTGTTCAGCACCCCAAACCCAGCCTTTGCCTTGAGTTCCAGGAACTGACAGCAACAGCGCCTCCACTCCCACGCTTGTGATGGGACCAGTGCACTTTTCCCTCAGGAAAGGGTTTTCTTCAGTGAAAAAATGTTTACTCATCTTGAAACTAAAAGTGGAAGTATGATAGTTCTTATTCTGCTTATTTTCTGCTTATGGAATCATTAGATATCATTAGGGGAAGCTTTCAAACACCTTGAATCAAGAGTGCTGATCTTAAACACATGAGTATTTTTTTGTTGCTGTTTTGAGATAGCTGAATCTATCTTCTCTGTCCTTTGCTGGGTCTAAAATAATCACAGAAATATTACACTTTCTCACAAATGCTTTCTATTATGTTTTCCTTTCTTTTGTTTCACTAGTGTACTTCAGATGTGCCTCATTCAAGATAAGAGGTTATGCTTTTCATATGCTACATTTGCTTAGCCACAGGCCAAAATATATATTACCAGTACTGAAACCTTAAAGTCCTACTTATAGTTAGTACGGCACTCATTAGCAAGCAAAACAACACAAGGACTAATGAAATATTTTTGAAGAATAATACTGAAAAGTAAGTCTGAAAAGTGGGTTTTTTAGGCATTCATTCACAAATCCATATAAAAATCAAGGTTAAGAAGAAGTGATTGTATTTCCTCTTTGTTACAAACGTTTCTTACAAAGCCATAAATACTCCAGCTTGCTGTGAAAGAGTTTCAGCAAAGATAACTCTGCCTCAAGGACAGAAAATACTTAGTGTGATGCCACTTTCCACAAGATATCTATGACTGTAAAGGTGTACAATGCAAACATGTTTCCATGGACGTTCACCAATAGTCCTTGAATCGTCTCAGTCTCTTTAGAGATGATTATCTCATTTTTCGAAAAAATTTTGAGTCTTTACAGGCCTGTTTCAGTATAATAAGGAGAAGCTGCAAAAATATCATGATCTCCACCCCCACAACTAAAATAAGTATCTTAACAACTGAAATATGTTCTCTTCATTGTCTCAGCAGGTGATGATGGAAAAATTGTTGTACGTACACATAGAATAAAAGCTTTCTCAAAACATTGAAAAAAAGTGCCTTATTTCTATTTTATTTGATAGCAAGCTATAAATGATATATATAAAAATAAACTATACCCATCTGAACTATTATTAGGCTGTAATTTTAACCTATCAATTCTTAAAGCCATGCTGCACAGAATCCTCTCTCATGGTTTACAACCTCAGAGGCATCCCTCTGGTAGTTGCCCAAAGGTTGTTTTTTATTCTCTATTTAGAACCCAGAGCTTTTCTCAAGGCTCTATGTGCCATTCCAAAAAAGAAAAAAAGATAATACCCAAGTTTATCACCACAGATTTAAAACTGCAGTTGTTCCCAGATGAAAAAATGAATAAGAAGATTTAGTGCAAGATTTATGAATATGCCTGAGAAACATAACACTTAAAATGATCTGTTTTGTAAGATACCTACATCTGCAAAACAACTGGAGCCTCTGAAGGATCTAGAACAGGAAGATAAGTTATATCCACCCAAACAGTTCCATTAGATGTATATTTCTAAGCCCTAGATCTTGCAGATTATTTCCCACGTGGGGAAGTTTTGACATACCATTTGAGTTGAAAAGGGGAGGAGAGTGATGCCTCACATGCAAAGTAGATCTTTTGTAGATAATGAGTTGATCTCTATCAGTTTTTTAAATCCATTTTCTGGGAACTTTTCCTTTTCTCCCTGTCTTTACCAATTCTGATGCTCTGAAAGCCAATTGAAGTGGAAAGAATATACTCTACTGTGTATTTCAAGGCAGATCATATCGCTGGCACAAATAATACCTCTAAAGACCAAATAAAAAATTAAACTGCTTTCAGGTATAGACCTAAACCCTATGGATGATTGGGAAACACTCTAGATGATTTCTAGACTTCAGAAAAAAATATTTTCAAGGTTTAGATACTGTTTGTGGCCCATTTTTATTCCAACTAGTGTTGGAACAACATACTAGTGTCCTTATGCTGTTTTTATACCCAGTGCTCAAACAACTACTTCTCCTTTCTCCATTTTTCCCCACCCTCATTTGCTTCTCTAGGCAAGATAAGAATCCCAACATTTACAAGTTTAGGAATGCAGGTGGCTGAAACAAGCAGGTGGAAAGAGGGTGGATTGGGTTGAGTATAATTGTACAACAGGTGCTGGGTTTGTTATATATGTTAGTTCTCCTGGCAACAAGTAAAGAATTTTGACCAAATAAAAGATAATATATGCAAGCTCTTTTATTTGCTATGTTTTTGCCAAGCTTTTAATGAGATTGGGCCTGTCTGAAGGTATAAAACTAGGAATGTGTAACGTTTTACCTGCAGAAAATTACTTTACACCCTCAGGAAATGAAATTCTGATCCTTTTGAAGTAAGTATCTTTTGAAGAAACAGAATGCATGGGGATGAAATACCTTGTCTCTAGTAGTTTTTGTACTTTGGGGGTGATTTGAAAGAAACAACAGGCAAGGAAGTATCTTTGCCTCATTTATTCTTCCTATAATTGTGTTTAACCTTCTGCATAATAAGGTATCAGTAACTCACAAAGGATCAGAGGATTATATCTGCAATTTACAGTTGGGCTAAACTCCCTATAATCAGGAACAAAAATTAAAATCTGAGTCAAAAAGAGAATGTGATGTGTTTGACACGAGGGATTCTCCTGGATGGTCAGTTCACAGCACTGTGGGCATAATTCAGCAATATCTACACTCATTTGAAGCATATTACCCTAACAAAAAACTTGTTGCCACTGCTAATCTTTTATCCCACAAATTGCCAGTTATCTGGGAACTCCTTAGAAAGTAGGAGTTTTGGTTTGAAATGTTGGTTTGAGGCCGTTACCAACTGCCACTTTACGCTTTAGCACACTGTCAATAAAACTCTATAAATATGTCATTTTTAGGAAAATATATTTTTCCTATGGATTTTTACTGTGTGTAAGTGTTCAAGCATAACAATCCTACCAGAAGCACAAACTTAAAAAACACTGATGAAGCCAAATGGCAATCTGTTCTGGCACCTCAGTTTACATCTTAATTTAATGAAAGACCCCTTCTTTTACAATTATTATACTATGTATAAGACCCCTGAAAGCAATCCAGCTAAGTAACAGCAAGCTAAATGGTACAAAAAATATTTGTTTGCCCCTGAGATGGCATTGTTTTGTATTCATGAAATCATTAATTAATGTGTCTCACACTGGTGAAATTTGCATTGCAGGTCTACTGAGGGGGACAAAAAGAGGTAGTTTTCTTTTAAAGCATATATACAATTATTGCTGTAGGCATCAGAATGTATAGGCTCATTACTGTCTGGTTTAAAAGTTTCTAACACACCCAAAATACTCCAAATTTCTATCATACTTCAATGTTCATTCTGGTAGCACTAAAAGAATGAGTAAAATAGAGCACAGCCTGGGGCATGTTAACAGAGTTGATGGCTTAAATCTATCCAGTGGCAAATTACCTTTGAAAGATCTCCAGCCTCCAAATAGAAGCAGATAACAAACACATTCCATGTAACCCAAAGGACCAGCCAGACAGCATACTGTAGGGAGGAAGAGAGAAACACAGAATTAACAATTCCACTCTCAACTGAGTTAAACTTATTTCACTAGCTCAGTCCTAGACAAAACCTGATTATAAGTATGGTGCCCAGGAATAAAAATATTACACATAAGAGAGAATCACAAAGAAATTCTTCCCTTTCTCTGACACAGTGTCAGTGACCTAGTGAGTACTCTGTTGCACCAGAAAATCTGCATTTCAGGAAACAGTTGATAAATCTGACATTTGAATTTGAGACTAATCTGTATCTCTTTTTGGTCAAATGGGTAATACTACAATAGAGAGGCATGTAATATCAATTATATATTAGAAGTGCAGAGCTGATCATTCAAATATAACTTACTAAATAACAGCCTAATTGAACTAGCACAGGATTTTTCAATACTTGTCTCAAGAAACCAAACATATAAATAATCTGAAGAAAATTTGTCTCTCTGTCTATCTATCTGTCTATCTATCTGTCTATCTATCTATCATTTTGCAGTATTTCTACAAAATATGGGGGGATTTGTTCATGACAGCTGCCTCTATCTATTTATTTTGTGACCTTCCAAGGCACAGCTCATAATTATTCAACACTTTCAAGATGCAGACTGCATTTTAAAGTCCCAGGTTCTTTGGGGTTTTTAAATTTTATTTTACTTTTTTTTGTTTTATCTTAGAGTATATAGGAGTAGCATTCACGTCTAAGCAATATCTGTTNGACAAAACCTGATTATAAGTATGGTGCCCAGGAATAAAAATATTACACATAAGAGAGAATCACAAAGAAATTCTTCCCTTTCTCTGACACAGTGTCAGTGACCTAGTGAGTACTCTGTTGCACCAGAAAATCTGCATTTCAGGAAACAGTTGATAAATCTGACATTTGAATTTGAGACTAATCTGTATCTCTTTTTGGTCAAATGGGTAATACTACAATAGAGAGGCATGTAATATCAATTATATATTAGAAGTGCAGAGCTGATCATTCAAATATAACTTACTAAATAACAGCCTAATTGAACTAGCACAGGATTTTTCAATACTTGTCTCAAGAAACCAAACATATAAATAATCTGAAGAAAATTTGTCTCTCTGTCTATCTATCTGTCTATCTATCTGTCTATCTATCTATCATTTTGCAGTATTTCTACAAAATATGGGGGGATTTGTTCATGACAGCTGCCTCTATCTATTTATTTTGTGACCTTCCAAGGCACAGCTCATAATTATTCAACACTTTCAAGATGCAGACTGCATTTTAAAGTCCCAGGTTCTTTGGGGTTTTTAAATTTTATTTTACTTTTTTTTGTTTTATCTTAGAGTATATAGGAGTAGCATTCACGTTTAAGCAATATCTGTTCATTGGTAGTTGCCAAATGTCTTATTCACGTATTTGATGTGAGTAATGGAGTACAAGTTTTCTCTCCTTCTGTCCACTATTCTGCTTCTCTTTTGTATTCATAAGATCATATGTGCTAGGACTGGAAACTACATTCCCCTGCTGCATTGCTGAAGGATCTTCTATAATAAAGTTTGACCTGCTGTTGCTACTCTTATCTAATGTTTGTATTTAAGAACCTCCCTTGACAAATTATTCTATCATCTAATAAACTTCAGGATCTTCAAATCCTTTTCTAATGGGTGTTGTAGCCACCCTCTAGTTCACAATTCAATTCTTTATGTTTACTAATTTCATTCCACGAGGCCTTACATATGTGTGAAATACAACAGCAATAGGACACCATTCTCTACCTATTATAGCTGAGAGCTGCTTTCTCCTTTTATACCGACTTCTCACAAGTATTTACAGACTTACTCTTCATGGCTTGTAGCCTTTTCTCCAAACCATACTGGTTAAATTTTGATAGCTCCTTTTCCAAATCAGGAAACACTATTTTCTGCACACCTCCACATGTTTGCATTCTGAATAACGAGACAATATTTTTGACTGCATACTATCCATTCCATACAAAAAATATATGACAAACTATTATTTGTCATGAATGACAGTCTCTTTCTCTTCATTCAGTAACAACCTTTGCAGGATTCTTCTTGCATTTCTCTTGCAAGTGCTGTTCTGTATCGCATTGTTTATTACTCAAGATGCCATTTTCAACCTAATCTTCTCGATACTGTGGAAATAAAACAATTCTGCCATTTCCCAGGATCTAAAGTGAGACTATATCCAATATGATCAAAACTTAGACTTGTTCTAATTTCTTCTTTTTATAGATAACAAAATAATTTCCAGCTAGCCTAGCTATTAATTGGACCATGTTCAGATTTTAAAAAAATTATGATAAAAATAGTTTTTATTTAATGGAAGCTAACACAGCCATAAATGCTTGAATTGCTTTACACAGAAGTAATTTCAGGTAATTTTAAGCATACAGATTACATAAACTTTATAGGTCAGCTCTTTCTGGTCACAGATGACAGATTTATTTAGGTCAGGAGAACTCTCTGGAGGTCACCTGGTCCAATCTCTGCTCAAAGCACAACCAGCGTGGATCAAGTTTTGCAGGGATTTATCCAGCTGAGGTCAGAATATCTCCAGAGATGGCCCAGCTAATCCACATCTACACTTTGAATGCAGGCTACTAATAAAACTTTGGAAAATACGAACTTAGTTCAGCTGGATAGTCTTAACAAACTCAATTTTTTTTAAACAAAACTTTGAGGCATGAGCATTTCATTTTCCTGTAGCTTTCTCCCAGCTCACCCCTCTTCACATGTAACATGGAGCTTTATATCTACAAAACAAGAGAAGGAAACACTAACTTATATTCAATAACCTTAATTTGGCTTTGTTAACCAACTTTGCAGCATTTTAACTTGCTGGGTTTTTCCAGTTATTGTAATACTGTAATGTTATATATTCTGATGTATTTAATAAAAGCACTCCCTCTGAAACATGAAGATAACTGGGTTTCTTATAGTGAAAATTCTAAATACTGCATTTAGACGTGTTTCTCAAAGAAAAGATACCAAAGCAGTAATATCCATGTGCCATTTCTGTTCCCTTGAAGGAATCTTTTGTGTTCCAGAACAATTTAAGCAACCTGGACAAAAGAATACCAGAAGATTTGAAGACATTTTATGTACAAAAGTTTCAGGAAAGTAGGCCTACAAATGGGAATAGACACTATTAAGTCCTTTTACAGAGAAAGACCTACAAGATCATCACTTATCAGTCAACATGAAGGGGAAAAAATGTGGGAAAGAGACACAGGAAACTAGGCGTGATTAGGTTGGCTGTTCATAGCACGGCTTGTCCCATTGCATGTAAGCAACAGCTGATTAAAAAGCTCAACATGCACAGCACATTCTACAGAACATTCTGAGGAACCTCGGATTTACTTGTGCCAGCAGAGAGCCTTGTTACATGAAGAAGCAAAACTTTTCTTTTTCACTGTCAAGTTTATGAACAAAAACCTGAGAAATTTATCTGCCATTTAGATATACTCTTTTAACAAGTATCTCTTGTTATTGGACTACAGATAAAGCTAAAAATGTCTTTTAAAAGTATGTTTTAAACGTCTTCCTTTTGAAATGTTATTTTAAATGCTTGTTGCCTGAATTCTGTACACAAACATTGAGTTGAGTTGTCTTGAAATACAAGGATGTTTCTGCTTCCCATTGCTTCTTATTTCAGATGCTTCAGATCTAGCACATCTCTTATCTCTGCATCACATGCAGTCATAAATGTCTCTTGTTTTCTATGTGCTTCAGCAAATTGTTGAAGAAATTCAGCACTGAAGGTCTGTGACAGTGAACAAATCCCTCTGACACTCTCTATTATATGTATCTAATTAGAAGCACATTTTATAAGACTTCTTCAAAGGACTATAGCTGTATTTTTTTTTCCAATATGTGGGAGTTCAAGACTGCTGCATTATCTGACAGAAGCCATCACAATGCTACAGCAGTCATATAACAGCAAGACAAGAACTTTGATGAATACACTTGACCAAGCAGGGGATACTGACAGGGGGCACAGCAATGACAATGCAGCTTATTATTTTTATGGAGATTCATACTGGAAAGAGGTATAACTAGAAGGTTAATACTGAAGTCTTGAATAGTTACTATATGGAAACTTTTTACCCAATCAGTAAAAGTTACTTTTATTTTAAAAATAAATTCTATAAATACAGCTCTCACATGCTTACAATTCTTGAAGTAAACAAGAATTTATAACCCTCTGCAAAGAATTTTGAGAAGAATTAGGTGTTTTATGATTTATTGATACTGTGTAGTTACCTTCACCATGAATCATCACAAATGAATAAAGGATGTCTTTTTTCTTGGGGAATGGAAAACATATTATAATACTTGGACCAGTACTGAGAACCTATACATTTCTCTTCACACTTCTGTCAAAGTTGGCTAAGTCACATTGTCTCCAATTTACTAAAAGGGAAACTGGAGGTCAAAGAAATTAAATCACTTCACTTAATTCCTAAGCCAAATAGAAAAATGATCACAAGGGCACAAGAACCAAAGGTTCAGGTAGGCCACTACTGCCTTTGATATAAACATGGTCACCAGAGCTCACATCTAATACTCTTGTCACACTTTGCCTGAAGGAGAAATATGTCACATACCTTTCAAGTATAAATAGTGAGGAACTCTGATAGCTATGAGTATTTTAAAATAAAGCATTATTTTTTTTCCACAGAACTTTACATGTCATTTCTCTTGCTCCCAAATTCTTTTCTGATATGTGAGTCAGTTACAAACACATTTGTCTGAGGGGTACAAGGGCCCAGACCTACACTGTGCAATTCCAAGCAATTGAATTGTTCTTGTGATTAATGATTTGCTATTTATTTTATTTTTAGAAATGTACACAATTTTAGTTTCAGATTCTTCCAAATCTGAAAATATTATTCCCCAAGACCCCTCTGTGCTACATTCAGGAAAAAGAAACTAAAGGAATTTCTAAAGGGATAATTACTACATTTACCATAGCAATTAAATATGTGATTATTTATGCTATCTGGGCAACAGTACTTGAGCTGTTCAAAGATTACCTTAAGCCCAGCATGTCTGGGAAGAGCATCTCCTTCCAGTAATGCAGTAAAAACTGTCCACAATATAATTATCTTTGTTTCTAAAGTTATTTTCCCCTAATTTCCTCAGTCTATGAAGACATAGCACTTAGATATACAATTTTCAAACCTATCTTTTCCCCATAAAATATGATAAAAAGTGAAATTCTGAATACTTGGCATCAATATACTGTTTCTGCCTCTTGTTTCCATCTGCCTGGAACTGGTAGAATCCCCTGTGAGAAGTCCATCTGAAGCAGAAAGGACATCAGTCTACAGTGTGACTTCATGCGGCTGCTTAGTAGGCATCATCTCTACCTCTCCTCTGCACATGTTGCTGTTTCCTTCCTATTCTCATTGCCCAAGGCTTTTTCTGGAGAGCTGATGAGGATGTGGGCAGCACAGCATGGTGGAGAGTCCAGTTCTAGAATCCAGCAGGAGCCACAAACCAGTGGGAAGCTTCCAGTGCAGAGCAGAATCAGAAACCACAGCCTCATTCTGAAGAGGAATCTGAATTCAAATTCTCACCAAGCAGAGATTCAGTGATTGAATGCATGAGGACCAGATGTTTTAAGCGGAACTGCTGCCCTCAGCAACCTAACACAAAGAACAACTGTGTTCTGCTTTTAATGATTCAGATGAAAGTCTTCCCTGCCCAGCAGTTATCTACAGGCCTCATTGGAAGAGAGCTCAGGGCCAAAACCAGTAGTCTTGACAACAAATAATATTCCTAGCAGCAGAGGACTTTGTGCAACCACTTCAACTTCAATAAATGTTCATTGACTTTCCTGAACATACTGAGAAGCTCTTCCAGAATGACGTAATCCTCTGGATTTTTTTCATTGCTTGTTGATTGTCACAGCATGCAGCTTTCACTAACTTTGCTTGGCTGAATTCTTCCTATCATTAAGACCTATGTATTTCTTGCTAGGTTTTGCTTTTTTTCATTTATTTTTAATCATGGCTATAGTATCAGAGCATTGTCCAACCTTGTGAGCATCTGTTTCTAAGCAAATATGAATTGATTTTGTAGCATCCATTTTGAGTTGCTGTAGTTTTCTCTCTCAAATTGTAACGACAGTCTAGTTTTCTGTTTGTGTTTACCAGGGAATTTTTTTAACCCATTGGCATTTTGATTCCTTGACTCTTCAGTCCTTCATAAATCACATATTTTTTATATATTTTTTCCTCCTTCCTTTTGTTCCCTCAGATAAAAATCTGTCTGATATTTTATTTCCTTGTCATTACACTTTAATAATTAGTGTCCTCTGCCAAGACTGACTGGAAGATGCTGAACTGTCACATGCATCAGAACTGGCCACTACCAAACAAAAACCTGCTATTGGAATGGTTTTTTGACTCTTGAGTAATCAGTGCTTGCAGATATAGAACAAATGCTGCTTAAAATTTCTTTCCAGAGGCTTCCATACACCCCAAGCTCCTTGAACTTGGTTATTAGCCCTGATTTTACATAGGAGTTTATTAACTCTATTTTCCCCTTGATTTGAGTGAGAAGGATTCATAAGAATAAAAGGCAGGAGGAAAGTTTAGGCACGGTCTGGTCAGGTCATAAATGGATAATGGCACAGCCCAGAGCGCAGTACATTGATAAGATGTGCAGTCAGCCCTCAATCTACTCATAGCCAGGGAGTTCTAGCTTGAGTTGAACTCACTGGGTTTCTTATTTCTTTTGGCTGCTTCTGTTTTGTTCCCTTTACTTTGTGCCAGAATTGTGCCGGGAGCAGAACACACAGCAGAGATTTACTTTTCCTTCTGAAGACACGGCACCAACTCCTTTTGCATAAAATAAGTCAATTTCTACAGAGCACATTGCTGCCAGAGTAGTACCCATCTGCCCACATTTAGATGTCTGCAATGCAGATGTCCTCCTCTGAGCAGCATCTAGATTCCCATTACACTCAATTCAGAGGAAAGGCACTTACAGGGCTTGGTTCGTTTCCCAGTGTCTGACACAGACCACTCTACTCTTGCTGCTTGGAAAACTAAACTTCTTAAAGGCAAAATTCCCAGTGTCACAGACCTCATAAAAAATCCTGTACTGGTGACATGAAAAATAAGATAGTAACACTGCACTATGCAGATATATATTCCTTTTTTCCCCCACATAAACAAAAAGAAGGAAGTAATTTAAACATTACTAGGGTAAAATATCACTGATGGACTGCTTAAGAGACATGTTCTGAGAACTACTGTCTCTTATATCCTACACTTTCTGATGGTCCGTTAATGCTTAAGCTTGAATCATTCATTTGTTCATTTCCTGTTCCTTGGATTCACAGCTCTTTAGGTTTCAGTGTAAAAGACTGAGAAAAGTCTCTTTTGGTATTGCATCATTTTCATTTGTTCTTCAGCTTCCAAATGAGTGTCCAACTATACCACTGAAGATATTACCCATAACACTAAATGACAAACTTCCATTCCAAGAAACCATGAACAACTCTGGAGATATATCAGCCCATTCATACAGCTTTCCTAAGGAAGACACATAAGATTTTCTCAGCGTAGGCACTCCATTCTTAGTAGTAGTAGTAATAATAATAATAATAATAATAATAATAATAATAATTTCTTTCCACATGGTGCTAGAAGGGTGAATGGCCAAAATGTAGAACACAGAAATACTTAATTTACATTGTAGCACTGTAGCACTGTCAGTCAATCTACTATGTTCCAATAGCGAGTTACAAATAGTTCAGATCCCCAAATGAAAGCATTCTTGAACTGAGGAGTTACTTTAAAAAAGAGTTTTCTTTAAAAACTCAATATTTCTGCCATTCTTCTAAAAGGGGAGCAAAGAAATTTTCTTCCTTTCATCTCAAATTTTTTCTTCTTGATTAGTTTTGGTTTGGTTTTTTTGTTGTTGTTGTTGGTCTTGGTTTTGGTTTTTTTTGTTGTTTGTTTGTTTTGTTTCTTTCATTGTTTTGGGGCTTTTTTTGTTTTGTTTTGGGGGACGGTTTGGGGGCAATTTAGTTTTCTGTCGTGGGACCCTCCCCCCGTTCCCCTGGGGGGAGGGGGGGATACTCGAGTGGATCTGGGCTCTGGGACGGGGTCTCCCTGCCCCTGCATCTGCCCTGGTCACATGGAGCCCAGGGCTGCATTTGGTTGGTGGGTTTGTGTCCCCCTGCGAGGGGAACTTGGGAATTGTCTCGTGACTTAGGGAGTGTGTGTGCTGATTCCCCACGATGCGGACGCCATTAAAGATCTGCTGAAACATCCACAAGATGAGTCTTTCCTGATTCTTTCCGCGGACTAAGCTGTCCCCAGGAAGGGTGCAGATATCGCACCGCAACAGTTTTCTTCTGCATCAATATGTTATAGTTCTTGAGCTTTTTAACAAAAGTGTATTTTATGTACAAAAGAAAAGGTAAGGCAGAAATTTTAACAGGACATATTTATTTTATCTTTTGACATAGCAGTAGAAATTTAATTGGTTTGGCTTCACTCATCATTCAATTCCTGTAAATCTTTTGATCATATCTTTGCTGTGAAACATTTATCAGCAGGAAGTAACTTCAAATATCTGAGTACTCAGTGTACTGCAGCACCAACCTCATCCAACCAGCTGCGGACACGTGAATATACATGCATACATTCACAGATGGACCGATATTTTTTTCTCTTATGTTACTTCCATAATTTTTCAGTATTATTCCTTCTTTTTGTAGAACAGATTATAAAGTGTCTCAAAATAGAAATTACTAAGTAAATGGAAGTAACAAGAAAATGATAGTTCTCATTTAAATAGAATTCAAAAGACTTTCTTTATAACCGTATTCTTGCTATATCTCTATATTTCAAGACATAACTTGAGCTAGTTACCCAATAGTCAACCTTAAAATAGTGCTGTTTTGAACCTTTTCTAACCTTTCTGCTTCAATTCCAACATTAATCTACCAGGATCTACCTCAAGAGCTACTAGCAGCAGAAATCAATGCTGTTCAAGATATAAAAACTTGAAATAATGGCTTTGAAATGAAAGCTTTGAAATGACATTATTTTTTCACCAGTTCTAATCAACTGTTAAATTCATATTAACGTTGGCATAGGAAAAAAAATAGAAATCAAAATGATGTGATTTTAGAGGTCATTTGGTTCTTCAATTACAGGGCTAGAAATACTTAGCAAGAATTTTTTCAAACCTTGCCCTCTAGAACAGTCCAAAAATACTAAGTATTTCAAACCCTGGATTTCCTCAGAGTTACTACATAGTTATCAGTGCAGAAATTGCATTCACAGGAATCCAGGCTGCCTCCTACGGATATTTTTTTTAATAACAAATCTTAGGGGAAGATGGCAGGAACTGTTGTGGTAAAATTCCACTGTAACTTGTGGCTCCCCAGAACATTTTACCAATTAATTACCAATGAAAAGGAAACATGAACAAGATCATTGGATACTATAAACTCCTTTCTCCAAGGCTTCACCTAAGAGTGAATATTACTATGGAATTATCACATTTAAAAAAAAAAATTGCCACAAATTTAGCACAAAAGTGATAGGCAGTAGTCCTAGGCGGAATCTGCCTATTCTGCTGAGTGGCCAGCCCTCAGTAGCAATACTGTAACTTCCTCCAGTTTGAACTGGACATTTTGCAGTGAGGAAGGAAAGGTGTTCTTGTCAGCTAAAATAAACATAAGGCACATATCCTCCCTGCAATGTAACGAGAAAGACTACTCATTGGAAAAGTGGGAAGCTGTATTTTGCTTCAGACGTTAGCAACTGATGGAGCTAGACATGTATTGACTGTTTCCTTGGTGTCTCTGGGTTTTTCAGAAACACCCAAAAAGAAAAATCTTGATTATAATTCAGTCATCGAACAGTTTATATTAAAGGAATGTTTAGCAGCTGTTCCCATTTGAATTCTCTATTAAAAATACAAATCAGGACAATCAGAATTCTTTCAATGTTCATTTTTAACAGAGTGCAAAAAATAATAGCTACTGTTGCTAGGAACAGAAGTCTACTGACATTTATTTAGATTCTTTTATTGATGCTTCAGTATTTGAGTGCCAACTACAACTATTTATAAAGGGAATCCATCTCCCTCAGAGAATATACCAAAATTCTTGCTAAAACAAAGCCATTTATAATAAGATCTTGCTGATAAATTGAGATGCTTGTATTCAGCTTCCCAGGTATTGTTTTCTTCCTTCAGTTTGCCTTGGCTTAATGTCTTAACAGTCAAAGTCATGAGGAGCCTAGTGGTTGAGCCCACAGAGCTTTGAGTGTGGTCTTTAATGTTCATATGCCAAAGGAGATATAATTTTAACTAAAGATGTATTTGCCATAGGAAAAATAAATGAGGACCATCAAATTCTCTCTTGCCTCTCTCCAAACTGTTTCTTTCAGCACAATTTTTAAAAAAATTCCTAAGACCACTCCAAAACTTTGAAAAAAAAAAAAAAATTGGGACATGACTAAGATACTAGGAGCGTTTGTGTTTCAGAATTTCAGAATGGAGCACACAGACCTTCAGAGTCACTGGCTGGCAGCTCTGTTTTGGCAGGTTAGTAGCTGCTTTGAAAGTACAAGTCAATGGCAAAGGTAATTTCCCATTCTTTGGAGATAACACACAGAAATTGAATCTGCAGAGTGTTTAGAGCCAGCCATACTATGGAGCCAGATTGAATTTTGTTCAGGAGGCTAAGGTAGCTGGAGGGGATGGAGCCAAAGTCATGACGCACAAAACCAAGCCTCCTGGAACTGTGTGGGGAGTACAGGGTTAGATCCATTTTCCTTGTGCAGGGGGTGCATATCTGCGAGAGCATCACTATGCCCACTTCTGTCTAATGAGCCACAGAGAAGGGAGAGAAGAATTCACTCTTCCAATTCCCTTATTCCCTTCTAGTAAATCTGATGGGCAAGACTGCCTGATTTGGCAAGATCAGTATGTTTTAATACAACATGGCACTTTTTTCAGTCTTTTTCAATCCTGAAAGTATTGAATTAAATAAAAGAGAAACCTGAAACTGTAACAATAAATTTAGATGCACAAACATCACTTTCAAAAAGAGGATAAAATGCAAAATGGACTTAATTTTCTAATTCCTTCAGGGAGATTTAAGACTCTGTTTGTCTAAGAAAAAAGTAATTTTATGCTGAAACCAGACTGCATATATTCAAAGGAAATACTGTTTTAAAAGTGTTTTCTTTATCAATCAATCAATCTCTGATTTTTCTCAAATCACCAAAACATATGACGTTTTGTTTGCTCATTGGATGAATTAGGGCCTTCCCCAAGGAGGTTTATACCTGATGCTGTATGCAAGTTTGCTCTGTATTACTCAGGAAACAAAGAAAGTCCTTCTCTTAGACAATATTAGGGAAACTGCCTTTCCCTTCTCTTTCAACTTGCATCAAAAAACATTAGCTAAAAATATTCCATGCCCTAAGTTTTTGCAGTTCTGATAAGAAACTAGAGATGAAATCAGATAATGTTGTGGTCCAGCCCTCTTAATAAACATAGACTGGTCAAATTCTATTTCCCTAAATGTGATACGATCAAAGAATAGCATTATGTTCTTTATTCATGCCTTTGAGGGTCTTTCTTTCGTGGTGTCACCTCCAAATCCTTCTTTTTTTGGTAATATTATGGTAAATGTATATCTCTGATTCTATTTGATTTTCTTTCTCTTAAAGTACCTGTTGCTTTTCTCCTCTGTATGCCTGAAATACCCCCCAAAATGCTTTCACTCTCTGGAACTTTTGTTTGCTTAGTTTTGGGTGAGAACACGCACCTGTTCAGGACTGGAAAAAGTTATTGCTACTAATCCTTTACAGCTAACCTTCTTGTTTCAAGTCTCTTCTAGGTCAAGCATTCACAAAAAATTCCCTACAATTTATAAACAAACCTGGATAAAATTTCAAACACCATTCAGCAGTAAGGCTGGCATCTCTGTAACTACAGATGCAAAAAAACTCGAGACATTTAATCGTTAAGACATCACTGACTGGGAAGCCTGCCATCAACATCCACACTTGATGCACATACATTGTCTTTTGGCTCTCTACAGCTATGCCCATCTGCTTCGGTGGCATGGTGCCTGCTTATCAGCTAGTTGGACAGTTTCAGTACACAGAGGTGCCAAAAAAACATTTTACATGGGTAGCCTGTATAGCCACAAAAGTGCCATTTCTTTTGCAGGAAGAAATGCTACAGCTGAGACACTAATAGACTATATCTTTGTGCTTTTTTTTTTTCACTCACCGAAGATGGGTCTTGCCATCACCATTTTTGCATCTCTTTTACAAAGAAAAATATAGTTTTGGGAGTGAAACAGAAAGAAGGCAGATAAGACACTGATGAACAAAGACACTATGAGATAAAATGAGAGTAGGGCAGGTTAGGAGTATAGTTAAAGTATTGTGTACCATATGCCACTAATTCAAAGGGGAAAAAAAAGAGGCAAAAATACATACTCAACCCATTTTTACAAAATTTGAAACCAGGAAAGCTTTGCAAATGCAGGAATTGGATTATATTGAGAGGAAAGTAAACAAATTATTATATGAAAACAGAAAGCTGAGATAATCTAAATAACCCTAGTTTGTCCTAAAGAGATGGCACACCATTCTGACAGAAATTTAAACATCATTTGTTGGTTTTCTTTACAGGACCATTGTTCAGAGTAGATATTATTTCAAGCTAAGCCTAGGTCTCATATTCTTTTTATAACAATCCTAACTCAGCAAACTGGAATCTAAGGAGATTATTTAAGCTTTAAATTAAACGAGTCTTTAAAAAAATTCTTGAGAAATACACAATGAGGGAATTAAACTGTCTTTCAGTGTACAAGACGCGTATGAACTTATCATGTATCATAAATACAATCAATTGCAGCATAATTTCTGATGTAAGAACATTAGGACATACAGAAAATATAGTCAAGAAAACCAACGATGTGACTATGGGTCCAAAAGCTGCCTTGAAACATCTGATTACAGAACTTAGCTTCACTTTTAGAGAGATGTTTGGTAAAATGATTTTCAGGTTTTTTTCCCAATCCAGCTTTTCTTCCAATTCTCTGATTCTTACAGATCTTTCTTGGCATTATGACCTATGCACAGCTCAGATGGACAAGGATACACATTATTTTGATAAACACTCAGTGCTACACAGATCCTTTCCCAGCACTTTTCAGAAAAAATAAAAATAGCAGGTTGTTGAAAGGATGATAGCTCAGCAAACTATAAGAAGGTAAGAAAGGTCAACAGTGAGGGAATAAACAGCTGATACTTCAAATGGGGTGGGAATATATCCAGATATCAAGATTCCATTCGATGACATTAGCAATGAAAGGCACGGTAGCTTCCACATTGTGGCAGAAGAGCCCTGTGACTTTCACTGGAGCAGCCCAACTTGCCATGCACAATCTGAGCACGGCTGAGCCAAGAAGCTTCACCAGTGCCCCCAGCACTGCCACGTCAGAGAGACTGTGATGACAGTTTTATGACAGGAGACAAGAGCATGACAAGCTGATAAATGTGCTTGGAAAATCATCGGGTTTTTTAAGAGACCAGACTGAATTATTCCAAATTCTGGAAGGTATAATGAAAATTGAAGGGGTTTCTCCTGCTCTCCAATTTCATTTCAAAGTGCCAGAAATAGTGCATGCTCCTCTGGGTTAATGGAAATAAGTACTGAAACACCCAGTAGGAAAATAATGTCATTTTTTAATTGCTGCTGCCTCAAAATCAACAAGATGATTTTGTGATCATTGAAAAATCTTGTATCTATGCAAGCTAAAGTTCAGGCTTATATTTCATGCTTGAATCAAATTAGAATATGCTGCTGGCCTGATTGCTTGAATCTTTAAAAGTGCATTCCTGTCCAAGCACAAAAATGTATTCTATGCAAAGATAAAAAAAGAAAAAGGGGAAAAAAGAGAAAAATAAAAAAAAGAGACAGATGTTTCCAGATGTTTCCAAGCATCCAAAGGAAAGCTTAAGTAAAATACTGGAAATTTTAGAAAAGAATGAAAAGTTACCTGTGATAATTTACATCAACATCTGATTTTTTTTCATGTATCACAGCAGACGTTTGCTGGATGTTGCTGTTCAACATTTCTTCTTACCTTCATCACCCAGTCCACACTTGTGCTTTATTTACTGAATATGATCCAAATTCACCTGTTTGTTGGATTTTTCTTAGGGTAGCTGACTTACTGTAGCTCATGAGTGCATCTTAAGGACAGATTACCTTCCTAAAGCACTGTCTGGGCAGGGTAAAAGTTGTTAATCCCATGCTAGAGACAAGACATTTCTGCTGCGAATGAGTCTGGGGTGCTGAAGGCAACCCAATTATTCACTGCCAGTGCCAGAAAACCATGTTTTGCACTAACAAGGAGATGCTCACTTTGGTCACACAATTAAACACTGTAGCATAATTCAAAAACACAGGTGGCTAAATAAATGTCAGAGAGGGAGCCTCAGATCTGGAAGTTTCTCGCTCTTGGATGGCCCATTTGCAGCTTTAATAGACTCTTGTTCCAGTGCACAGTAAAATTGTGTGTGCGAGCACTTTCACAACTGCACTTGTACTGTTGGATAGTGGGTGTTATGCTGCCAAGTAGCCACAGTTAATAACGTGTGATGAGCAGTGTCTTCCACATGAGCTGATAATAGCTCCCAGATGAGTCTTCTGTTAATACATACCTATAAATACTTCTGTACTGCTTAAAGGACACATTGAAAACAAAAAGAAAGCCAGAACCACTCTTTATTACACAGAGATGTTGATCAACATGTGAGCCATTAGAGACTTTCAGCCTCTCAAAACAAAACTGTGCCAATCAAGGCAATGAAAGACAAGGCAACACCCCACCACCCACAATTATATGGACTAGAGGCTTCTGTGCTCTGCCCTCCCATCTTTCCCCACACTGAATGATGGCTTCCTTCCTCTCCCCCTCCCCACTGGTGTGAAGAGAAATGGTATTCTTTGTTCTCCTCTCCACAAAGGGGCCAGTCGCCTGAGGCAGGAGAGACATGGGCTGAGTAAGGGCCTGAGCAGTCCCCGGGGTCCATCCCTTTGTTCAGCAGGAGCACAGCCTGCTCCCCCAGCACTGTGGCTCAGTTGCAGGGTGCCTGGCTGCATTCTGGCTCTCTTGCCAGAGTTTGTTGCCATCCCCTGATTTGAAATCACTGCCCATTCTACCAAAGCTAGATGAATTTGCAATGGGGGCAAATGACAGCCTGAAATTATGCCCTGTGGCATCTCTTCCCTCTTTCTTTCTATGTCAAACATCACACTGACTTTGCAAAAGAGAATTATTTGAACATATTTGTGTAATAGTTGTCAAAACCCGAAAAAACCTTCTTGTTTTTTTCATTTCTTTATAGTTCCATTGATCTAGATAATCAGAAAGGCTGAGTTGCTTTAACTGTAAAATAATAAATATATTTGGGCAAAACTTTAGTTTGAAGGGTTTAAATCTAGTCTTTTCATAATAGTGGTTAAATGTCAAGGTTCTGTAATGGAAAATGCTGGAAAACTTTACATATAAACATTTATTGCCAAACCTGATTATCACTCTGGAAATCATTAAATACATCCAGTAATTTCCTTTTTCCCATCCTTGTTTAGAACTTCACATGTTGAGCAAATGCACTGCTGAGACTTCAATAATTTTCAGCAGATACGTCCCCATTCTTTGATGATACTTAAAGAGAAACAGTCCCACAGAAAAAATTTGCTGTCCTTTTTCTACAAGAAATTTCACTAAGTCGCCCAAATCTTGCTGCTCCTTTCTGTTAATCTCTCCTTATTGTTAATTATTCCTTTGCCCTCATTTCTAGTTTAAACGTATTCCATAGTATTAGTAATACAGAGAACAAACAGGAGAATTTCCAAAGCAAAGAGGGTAAAGATAGAAGTATTAATACCGAGAGATATAAAGTCTCAAAACAGAAAGAAGCAAGTGAAAGGTTAAGTAAATAAGATAATATTCAAATATATAAGCCACAAGAGATTATAGGAGAGTATATTCACATATTTAAAAAGTAAAAGCATAAAAAGTGTAATTTGATTGTCAGAAGAAAAAGATAATTCTAAAATGTAGACAGTATCTGTGTCTTACGTAAGCACTTGGGAACAAAAGCCAGAAAGGTAAGTATAAAACTCCTAAACTCCAAGGGGTAAAAAGCAAGGGGAAAAAAAAAAAAAGTCAGAGTACCATTATCAGTTCATTAGTGTGATCAGCAAGAAATTAGACCTGAAGGATTAAGAAAAATTCCATGGCAGTTTGATTCTGTCCCAGAACACTAATGAAATGGCAAGAAAGATAAAAGAACAATTAGCTTGCGTTTGCAATCTCAGCTGCAGGACCACCATTCCGATAGAAATGCAGTGGAATCCACTGCAAAGCAGTTTGGCATTAAAATGAAAAGATAGAAATCTAGAACGACCATATAGACTTGTCGCACACATCTAGTTAAAAAATTAGAAAACTCTCCCCAACCAGACAGAACTGGTCCGAAGAAATCAGAGTCTTGGCTGAGCAGTATAAATATGAATTCATCTGGGGACTTATGTAAATGCTAATTGTGTTAACTGGGTTTTTTAGCACATGCAGACCTAGAAAGAGGAAAATACTTAGAAATCTCTGTCCTTTCCCATTACTAAACACTTTCTTGTCTCACCCAGCCTCAGACTGCATTTGCCTGGAGGTGCATGAATGGGGAGAAAAGGATAGTTAGTGCACCCTGGTACTTTGCCCAGCTCTCACACTTGCAGTGTCTTTGGCTGAATTGATTTTGTGGCCACCTTGTCTACTCTCAGTTTAAGTGAGAACCTACTGCCGTGGTGACATTCCCATGGCACTCATTTTTGAACAAAATGCTGCAGAAAGCAGATGAAGCAGCATAAGAGGCTGCTGTGTAGCCTTAAATTCTAACTCACATTCCTCATTTTCCTCAGAGCTGCCCTAAGTGTATTGAAGCTTTTGTCTGCTGAACATGTATTAGGAAGCAATGAAGTGGATCTTTTTTTAGTTATCCCATGAGACATACTTGCAGAACATTCAAACTAATAGATGGCAAGTCTTAGAGAAGGTGTCAAGTGCAGATTGCAGATGTGATGCCCTAACTTTCAGTGAAGAGAGTACTGGTCTGTACAATTGTTTCGATTCAGCAGGGATTTCTGTCTTAATACCTTATCCTGTTGTGGAAAATAAAAGACTGCTGTACATATACACCTGCAGAAACTAGGCCTTAAAAGGCCTCCAGTGCAATATTTTTATTGATGAAAGAAAGATATGGGAACATCTGCCTAAATAGAGGAAAGTCCTGAATCTTTGTCTTAAAGAAACATGTTAGTCCCCTAAATTCTTGATTCTGGCATGAATTGCAGTGTTAAGAATTCTTCCTCAAAATGATACGTAGCCAGCATGTATAAATAACTGATAAGACAGATCAAGTAAGTATATCTTGCTTGTTGTGGCAAACTCTTTTCCATACGTTTCTGGCACCCAACCTTGTGGATTAAATGTAGCAATAAAGAAATTCCAGGAACCCCCTGGAAAGAGACAATGTATTGTCCAGCTAATTGAAAAATTTTTATATGATTAGTTCTCTATTTTTGTTTTCTACATGTTAGAAAACAATTAAGAAATGTATGCTAAACTGGATAGGTAAAGTATAGAATTATGGCTAATTTTCCCATTTTATATTAACTCTAAGCAGGAGACAAGGCTTTGGTTTATTTAATTTCACAACTGGAAGACAAGACTATTAGTCACATAGCTATATTTTGAACCATTTATCACAACGGTTGTGGCATTTCCATAGACAAACATAAATTAAAGAACAGTTTTATGAAAACCAGTCTTGATTTGGAAATAGCAATGATATCCATTCCAGATATTTCAGAAAATATATCTAACTACATTTAGATACTGCTGTTAAATCCTAAATATAAATGCTGCTTCATTATGATGCTATCCTCCTTTGCAGTTAATGTGAGTTAAAAAAAAAAAAAAAGATTATATATACAAAGCTCCTAGTGCACTGTTATTTATAAGGATATTTTTGGCTTAGTTCAGTCTCATGTTGAATGATATGAAGAAAACTGTGCAAATATAAACAGCAAGTACTCCAAACATCACCTGCGCAGACAGTAAAATTCAAATATCAGCCTAACACCATTTCTTTCCAACACTGACTTTACAACTGGTCTTTAATTTTTTTATTCTGTTGTCAGACATGCTGTTGAAATATTTTTTAGCTTGTTTGTAGCTTTGCTGTACTCCAAGAATAGTTTTACACTTGTCAGTTGCTTCTGGCATATTTAGAAATTTCCCAGTAGTAAGAGATTTTCTGCTTTGTGTTGCTATCCTAAGAAAGATCAGGTAAGCAGTCTTCAATGTTTTCCCTGTCTTAGTAACTACTTATTTTCCTTTTTATTTTTTTATTCCCATAAAGATGTCTTCTTATTTTCTTCTTGTAATTTCCTTCCCAAAAAAACTCCACAACCGCCTCCCTCAAAAGCCTGCAGTTTTATCTTTAGACTTCTGCTTCTTTGTGACAAATATGAGAGAAGCTTTGATGGCTTTATTGACTCACTTTCAAGCATGAATCAGAAAAAAATGTTGCCGTATTTTCGAAGAAACTCCATAAATTAAAAAAGAAGAAAAAGCAAGCAACCAAACAACAACCTCAGCATCATCTTAACATGATTCCTAGTAGAAATTTTTCAAGCATTTTCTAAAGACAGAAAAGGTTATTGATCTGAAAGA
>WEIT01038594.1:0-36934 GCA_013389985.1 Dryoscopus gambensis | reverse complement strand
CGCTCCTGCGGCGCGACACAGCGCGGCACCGGGGCGGCAGGTAAGGGGAGCGGGGGCGGCTGCCCGCGGTCGGTATCGCCCATTTCTGAGCCCGCGGGGCAGAGAACTCTCAGCGCCCGGGAGGGGTCGGTGCCTCCGGTGGTGCCACGGGGTCACTGCTGCAGCCCCGCAGCGAGCGCCCAGCTGCCCCCAGCCGCGGGCTCGCCTGCTTGCAAGGGACGGGTCGCCGTGGTTTTCTATTGCGCTTCGGGTCACCTTCCCCGGGACGCGGGCAGGCAGCCCGAGGAGCAGCGGGAGCGGAGCCCACCGGGAGCAGCCGGTGGAATGCCCCGAGGCTGGCACGAGCAGAGGAAGGTGCTGGTGTGCGCCTGCCACGGACCCGCGGGCGGGGAATCCTCTCTCCGGGCATGGAGTTCGTCGGGAAGAGGCCGTGAAGACTGAGGTGATAGCGTTTACCATGTCCCCAGTAGAGTCATGTTGGGCTAAAATGCCTTTGTGGTGGTGTCCGTCCCCCCTCTCCTGGCCCCCTTAAAATGGCCTTAACTAAGCTCAGTATTAACTGCTCAGTTGACACAGAGGACAGGCAACATTATTTTCCTTTCTATCCCACAGTGAAGTGACAGAGCATCTTTGTCCATTGCAGGTGATTTTAACCAGCGCTGATGTGCCCAGCAGCATGTGTGTGCATGTTCAGTGTCTTTCCAGGCATCTTCTCTGTCCTTTTCAATAGAAGAGATGTTTGAAAGTATGTCTCAATTTTGTCATTTTTGCCTTAGGCGAGTTGCCTAATGTGAGAAGAGAGTGAGTTTTTTATTTTTTAAAAAGATATATAAGTAAAGTGGGAGAATCATTGAGTCTGTTTTGGGTTTTTCATTTGTGAAACAAATTTATTTACTTTTCCAAACGCATGTTTTAAGGTTTAATACTTTAAATCGGTGACAGTTTTAGGATAACATCTTTATCCTGAGGTGCAGTGTGTTTCGATGGAAGCTGTATATCGTCCTTTTGAGTGTAGGGAAGGGAAGGCGTGGAGAAGTTAACAGTGTGTCCAGACCCATTCAGCGAAGGGTGACAAGACAGGAGTGGATTTCTGCCTGGTGGCTTAGGCCAATAAGGCAACTGTTAGTCAAATTGCCCTTTCCGGGTGGGTCACCGTTTGCAGAATACTTCAGTGTTTTAAAGCATTCCACTTTCTGAAGGCAAAACGTGAAGCACTGTGAGTGACACTGCAAAAAAATCCCCCCCCTCCCCTTTAATTATCTTTCACAATCTGAGACTTCACACATCTCTATTAACTGTCTCTGGCTGCCCTACATATCTTAGGCAGGCTGCATCAGAGCAATCATTAATTAATCCCAGGGAGAAGCACTCATCTGTGCTAGTGAATTAGATCTTCATATTCCAACCCGCCTACTATCCCAGCTGAACTGCATGGCTCCAAAGAAAATCCAGTGGGCCTTTCTACTCGTGTGACCTTGACTTCAGTATTCTTCCTGGAGAGCACTATCAAAGAATTTTTCTTCCCTATCAGGATATATTGCTTGGTTTCTGGAATTTCTCAATAGCCACAGAAATGCCATAAATAAGGGGCTTGAACACATGAGTTAAGGTTCTGTGAGTGATGGGTGGGAGGAGAAAGGGGAAAGGCATAAAGACTGTAGAGGAAGGAGGAGGGAAAAGGAAATATCCATTCCTTGGCATTCAGTGGAGGGTAGCCCCTTCTAGTACAAAATATATCCACAAAGAATAGAGCTGTGATAACCAATGCTCATGGACATCTTTCAGCAAGGCAGTGGCTTCTGTTCACTGTTGTGTGTGTCGCCTTTGGACCAAGGGTTCAAACTGTACCTTTGTGTGAATTGATTTGACCCCAGTGCTTGAAATTCAAAATTATTTAAGCTGAAAGGAAGAAAATCTTATTACCTAAAATCAATTTTAATCTCCTCATATGCTTGTGCTTTCTTAATCACAAAGGAATGTTACTTTTCTTTTATTGGTAGATTAAAACATGTTGGTCTGTCACTACACACAGACATAGTGGTAAGTTCAGTAAGCATAAGGCTTTTACATATTGCTGTTACTCTATAAACTTAATGTAAGATTCTGAATTTTTATATGTTAGAATTAGACAGCTTATTTTTACTTTATTTATCAGTATGTGTCAGCTTGTATTTGGAAGAAAATAAATCTACATTTAAAGCCTCAGAGTCTTAATTTTCGTTTTTTGTAGTTAACTGTTTGAATTTTTTTGCCTTGGTGTAACTACAGCTTAAAATATCAACCATTCAAACGTCAAAATTACTAAAAAAGAATTCATCAGTAGTTTTTTCCAGTTGTCAGCTCCTTTGGAGTTGTGGGATTAGCATATGTCATTCTTGAACATCTACTTTTTTATTTACATATTGAAGAGGAAAAACTACATTTCCTGTTTCTACAGCTCCCAGATTGTGTCTTGGTTTGAATGAAGTAGTTCATTTATTGAGATGAATAGGAAACTCTGCGTTTTCAGAAAAGGCTACTTTTGTCCAAAGCTGACGCTGTGCTTTGCCAGCCTATGGCTCAGCTATTCAGCTGATGACACCTGCCAGTGCAGTATGCTGCCATGCTTTAAAAATCCTGGCACTGATATGTACTGCCTTGAGAATTCCTTATGGCATGCTATCCTTCAGGGTGTCTGTGCCCTCCCATAGCTCAGAATCCACGCTGGCAAGGGGGAAGGTCTCAAGAGTAGTTAAGTACCAACCTGATGTGAGAAAATAGATGGCTCCAAACAGGTGAGAAACCTCCACGGGATCCAAACCCTGTGAGGGGTATCCCTGGGGTCTGCAGTCTCACAAGGAGGCAAGAGCAGAGGAGACTTAATGAAAAGCATCTTATTGCCAGAAATAAAACTTAAAGTTAGTTTAAGGTCAGTTTAGAGGATTTCTGCTAGTTAGCCTTCAAAAAAATGCAGGTTTGCACTCCAGTAGCCTCTGCTTTCCCAGACCCCGCTCGTATGGATGCTTCAGGTTCATATCTTTCTTCTCCTGGGATACCAAACCACACAAAGTGTAACAACAATAATTTCTTCCTTCTGCATACTTCTTACAAAAAATGCTTGGATTGAGCCAAAACGAAATGAAAGCTGGTGTGAGTTTGTGTCCTTACCTCTCTGGGATTATGCAACAGGCCTCTTTGGAAATCCCTGCTACTTTCACCTCCTGTCTGTACATTCTCTCCTGAGGCTGCTTTTCCTTCCATCATCTCTCAACAGCAAGTGGGAGCCTTTCTGTTTTGTGGCTTCTGGTTTCCATGTCAGAACAGCCTCCTGGTCAGCCCCAGATGATGTTCAGGCATTCTGGTCAATTCATCTTTTTAGGGACTTCCTCTTTGGAAAGGCACTTTACTCTCATCCATATCTTGGGGGATTTCAGTCTAATTAGAAGATAATCAGGATTTTACAGTCTTTTATTGTTATCCATAGGAATTTCATTCCAGTGATAAAAAAAAGAAAAATGCAGGAGATACCAAGACAGACATCCTACCCAAAGCAGAGTTCGTGGTGGTGCAAGATACAGAATACCAGCATCAAAGAGTTTGAAACAGGTACCTAGATAGATTTTCTAAACAATCACACACCCTGCTAATACCATACTAACAATACTGAAACATTCACTTGTCTGCAATTCAAAGTGCTGCATTTTTAATATCCTGGCATCACAGGTCTCTATCTGCACTTATATCCAATCACAACTCCCCTGAGCCAAGTAATTCCTACTGCTGGAGATACTGTCTAAATATCTTAGATTATATTTACTGTGCAATGCATTAAACAATCGTGAATCACTCCCAGGGGAATAGTCCAGTTCTCTCTCTGTGCAGTTGGGCTCACCAGCAACTCCTGGGCTGCAGCCAGGTGTTACTCAGAGAAAGCTCTGATTTGAAGCCCCCAAACATCTTGCCTAAAGAAGAACCACAGGATGTATGTAGTTTGTTGTCGGTATTTTTCAGATAATGCTTCCCAGACTGGATTTACAATTGACTGTGTTTTCCATTAGGCTGTGTGGCTGCCACTGCTTTTTCTCTAATTGCAGTTATTTCAACGTGTGGTTTCTCCTCATTTTGTCAGAGTAAAGCACTGGCGTGCTTGATCTTGCCAGCACAGAGCAGGGCAGGAAAGGGGACTGGGACTGAGGTGGTCAGGGATCTTCTGAGTAGGAAGGAAGGAGAAAGAGCCTGAGGTGCTAAGCAGGGTCCTTGTTTCTAGTTATTGTAAAGGTTTTATGCATTAAAATCTCCTCTGGAGAGCACTGCGTGATGGAGGTCTTGTAGCCCTTCACTGGCATCCCCTGCCAGCCAGGTCTGTAGCAGAAGTCCTGTGTTAGCACAGCTGCTTCACACGCACCACTGGTGTTTCATGGCTTTGGAGCAACTCCCGGTGTTCCTTACTTCCACATGTGTGTGTATATGCTGTGTAGAAGGTGTTTTCTCTGCACTCTGGTGTGGGAGGTGAGGGCTTACAGCTCTGTTTTCATGTACTACTCGCTTGTTACTGTTTTCAAGGCATCTGCTCGGATGCCTGGAGGGGAGGAGACAGCTCTGGTTTGGGTATGCAGCCAGTTCCTAGTGCATCTTCCAATCCCAACCAAGCACAAGTTGGGTCTTTTACCAATAAAAACAGATGCTACACTTGATCCTAGCCTAAAGGCACTGCTGTGGAAGCAGGATGTTTGACTAAAGTTGGTGGGATTGACTTTGTTCAGCTGTTCCTATGGTGCAGTATAATCCAGCAGTGACCTGGGGGATGGGGTAGGGACTGCAATGAGCACCTCCTGTTTTGAGGTGCAGGATGGCCTTTTTTGGGCAAATCCAGAAGTGAGGGGTAGAGCAGGGGAACAGAGAAAGTGTGTCTGTACTTTATGGTTGAAATATATTTTTCCTACAAGATTTAGGGACTTCAGTTGACTTTATTCAATACTCATATCTAATTGCTTGGTTTGCTTTGAAGATTTCAAACCTTCCATTTCCAAGTCAGGCTTCTCTTAAAGCCTTGGTTCTCTTCAAAGGCTAACATGCACATGCCTTTCCTTGACATTTTTAGCATAGTATAATAAACATAAAGAAAGAGATATCATCCATGTGGAGGCAGTGGGAAGTTTTGTGTCTTTTATCTCAATTTCTCTCTCTTCTACCAGTCTGTTCGAATAAGTGGGAAGACAAGGGCAAGATAGCACATCAGGCTTTTGCTCCAAAAAAGATAGACCAGTACACTTTAAAAAAGGTAGACCAGTACACTTGGGGGATTTTTAAAAAGTTGATATGCAAGAAAATTGATTGGGCATTCCATTTAATATAAAATAAAAATGCTCAGCTATTCTTGTATGCTGTCCTCCATTCTTCAGTTATACGTGATCTGTACAGCAGTTATTGTTCTGTGACATTTGGAAAAGTTATGGAACAGCAAAGGAAAAAGAAAGAACTGATTCATAAAACAGATACTCTGTAAAATGTCCTTGACTTTAAAAAAAATCCTTTGAAAATGTCATTCAGAAACAATATCGTGATACTGTGGAATGCATTTCTCCACTCCTTTTTTTGGTGCTTTGTCTGTAACTGTAGAATGCTGTCAGCGGGCGTTTGGGTGTCTCATGGAAGGATGGAAAGGAGAGCAAGGGTCCTGAGCCACCCAGCATGGCCCTGGGAGCCAGGAAGCCCTTTGCTCACACCCAAGCAAGTCCAGTCTTGCTGCAGCTCCAGTGATGGTCAACAGCTGAGCTGGCCACAGCAGGTGTGGTTCATGGTGTACTGCGGTGCTGGCACTAATGGCACCTGCCAACAGGCAGGAGCCCTGTGCCTGTGATAAACTGGAGGGACTGGGCAAACTTGGGCTGTCAGTGCTTGCCCACAGAAATCATGTTGCTTGCCCACACCTCCCTTTGCTTTTAGCTTGAGCTTTTAGCACGCTCTGCTCCTGAGGGGAAGGAATGGAGCATGGGGGACTCCATTAGCAAACACCTCTAAAGTTTTTGGTGACTTGAGTCATCTTACTGTGTTATCCCTTCTGCGTGGGTGCTCAGTGCCATCCTCTGCTTTTAGTAGTCCAGCTTGAAGTCTGCTCCTGCTCGGATGCACGCCCAGAGCATGTTCATTTTTCTTGTTTCTCTTTCCAAGAAATGAAAGTGCTTGGAAGCCTGTGGATTAAGCAGGGAGGGAAGGATGGGTGTGAGCTTTGAACTTTGCTGTTTGCTTTCTTTTACCTTGCTGGGGTGGCAGAGGTAGATGTTTCCTTTTGTGTCTCTTGCTGTTGTTACGTAGACACTTAATGCAGTCTGAAATCAGCCACTGCCAGGAGGGGTAGTTTTTCCCTCCTTCCTTAGGCATTCCTTCCTGTAGAAGGAGCTGCTTGGTGAAGAATCCGTATGGCTAAAAATAACATTATTTTCAGTGAGATAAATCCCCCTATCAAGCTTACCACAAGCTGCACAGACCCTGGTACTGATAGGGAGGAGCTGTTCTTGCCTCACCTTCTAATATGTCATTCATCACAGCCTTGAGTATTTGCTAGATTCAAGTAAGTGTGCAATCTAGTTTGAGCTATTTCACCATGAAATAAAGAAGAGACAGACATCCTCTGTTTTAGCAGGCAAGGATGCATATGTGAAAGATAATGTGAAGTCATTTAGGTATTTAAAACAGATCCAAAGCTGTGGAGGGAGCCATACCATTTGGCCTTTTTTCTACATAATATGTGAATTAAATGTGCTTTCTTATATATGTCTTATCACATGTTTTTCTCTGGCCTGGGGGCTTCATATTCTGCATTAGACCAATGCATTTTGTCATAACACGACTGGCTGGTGACAGACAGATCTGTCCTGAACAGCTGCATGCATCTAATAACACCTATTTTTTATATGTACCTGTTTTTCATTTGTGCCAGCAAATAACCCCTTTAAAAATACTAAGGATTGGAAAAGATCCTTTGGGTAACATGCATGCCCAAAATCACACACATGCACATGCACAAAATCAGAGGTGGGGCTGAGTGGAGATGGGATCGGGATTCAGAGGTTATGGAGTAAAAGCAGCAAGCAGAGAAGATCTGTGGCTGGGAAGCTCTCTCAAGGTGTTTCTCTGGGGTAAATTTCCCTTCATCTCTTCCCCATCCTGCATAAATCACAGTGCTTCTAAAGCACAGGTTGTTTTTTTGTTTCTGCAGACAACCCCTGCATGATGTGAATGAAGACACAGTGCCAGTTCTTCTTATGTGTTGTACATTTTATGTGACTATAAAAATAAAAATTTATGCTCCTTGCTGCTTACGGTCTACATTTTTTCCTTTCATGTCTGCTCTGAGCAGTCATAAAAAGGTTACTTGTGCTGTAGCAGGGATTTAAGATCAAGGATTTTATTGGCTTGCAGGAAGGCTCTTGCTTCCCGTCTGCATTCAAACCAGATAATTTCTCTTCTGTTAGCAGCTGGATCAAACCCTGAAAACCAATGGAAGAAGCTTCCTTTGACCTAAATGGTGCAAGGCCAAGTGTTTAGGCTCCTGTTTTGTGTGTCAAAGACTATTACTGTCACGGGAAGCATAAGCAGCCGTAGCTTTCCTGCATAGTAACAGAAGACTGTGCTTCTAAAAATTACTCTACAGAGTGTTTTTGCAGAGCCGCCTCCCCAGGGTTCTCCATCTGTTTTCATATGGAGATTAATAACAAATTGTTTGGCTAATAAACTGCTCCTTGCTATCTCTGAAATATGGCCATTTCTTTTGCTTCCCTCCCATGAGCAGTTCTTAGATTCCTGTCTGCCCCTGTGCTCCCACATGGGAGACATCACTGGTATGAGATGCACAGCAATTGTTAATGTTTCACGTCACAGCAAGGCTTTTAAGGGGTGAAGACTTTGGTGTGTGGCTGAAGGAACTGGTGCTGTGGACAGCTGTGTAGTGCCGAGGGCTGGCCTTATTCTTAGAAGTTGTAAAGAAAAGGAAGATAGAAAAATTAAGCTCTGTGTACACTACTGTGATTTCTGCAAGAGCCCGTTTCTTGTTTGCAACTACAGAGAAAATATTCCCAGGAAAAATGGGACTGAGGCTTGAACTTGTTCAACTCAGCAGCACTGCTGTGGGATGTAGGGCTGATGATGGTATTTTGAAGTGCTGTGTTCAGAAGTTCTGGCCCAGCTGGCAGGGGGTATTCCAGCTGCTTCACTGGGAAACAGATGAGAGAAAAATAAACATGTACTGTGAGAACAGGCATAAGATGAGGAGGGATCTTTGTGATCTTCAATCTGACTGCTCCCTAGTGCCAACCAGAGGACTTCCCCTCTTCTGGTCAAGTACAGGTGACCAAAATTCTGCAAAGATAGCCAGGCCAGATTTGGAAGTTTCCAGTGACGGAGTATCAGCCAGTGATGCATACCAAGGGACACCTACCCACTTTGTTAAAACACCTACCTAACGTCTGCCCTGTATTTCTCTCATCTTGCTGCATCCTGCTCTGCTGGATCACAAGGATGTCCTTCATACTTTTGGTTTTCATGTAGACAGACCGACATCAGATTTTACCTTCTTGTGCCTTAAACAGAATAATCTGGGCTCCTTCTCTTCCTTATCCCAAGGGCTTTGACTCAGCCACAGCAACAGTGCTTCTTAGGGCCTTGTCCCCCACTGCCCATTCCCTCTCCTTTTGTCAGCGGGAGAAGAAACTGAGCTGCCACTCTCAGATTACCCTGCTGTGGAGGTGTTTCTAGTCCTGGTGGTAACTCCCAGTGGCAGTAGCTGCTATTAGTGGGCTGGGAACATCGGACATAGCAAAATAACTCAGGGATCATAGGCATCTTGTGGTCATTAATCAGCATTCTGCCAGACTGGTGAGCACAAGAGCAGGACACAGATTGCCAGTGCCTATCTGTGAGAGATTCAAAAGGGACATCACCTTGCTCCTTGCGTAGTCAAGGCTGACATAGTCCTTTGGGCTTTGGCCACTGAGAACTGACATTAGATTATCATCCACTGTGAGTTTTAGCAAGGCCACAGCTGCAACTGGGAAAGCATCAGGCACAGGATCAACTTTAAGGAAAAAAAAAGCCCAACCACAAATCTTTGCTTGTAGCTTTGAGTTATTTTTAAATGTTACTTGCAAGTCATCCCCTTCTCAAGTCAGTAGAGACTGAACATGGAACTACAGCCAGGAACTTTGGGAATCTAATCAACTTCTGTGTCTCCAGACTTCTAGTAGATTATTCCAGAAATGATGCTTTTGGTTTCTCTGTTTCCAGGCCTGTTTTCCTCACTTTTGGAAGCAGAATCTCACTTTTGTCTCAGGGGCTCATTAGGCTCAATCAGGTAATTTCAGGCTTTTATAGATGCAAAACATGAAATTTTACAGCTGATTTTCACAGAAAAATGTTAGAGCCTATTGTATCTCCTGAATGAATTTACTACAAAGAGTGAGTTTATTCCATAGCATAAATTCATTCCATTTACCCCTAAGGCATTTTTTAAAAAAACAACAAACAAAAGCTTACATGAATTTCTGTTTTCCAGTATGTCTGCTAATTTAGGCATACATTTTTTATGGCAGGTGGGATGGTAATCTAAACAGATTCTTCCCAGCCACGCTGCAAAGCTAAACAAAATATTCTCTGCCCAGTGATTTGGAAGTGGTCTGGCTTCTGGGGTATGCTGAATCTTGAGGGTTTTTAAAGTCCATTTTATGTGTCTTCTGATCACCAGGGAAGATTTATTTTCTATAATGCACAAAAATAATCTGAATTGTTGAATTCTTCAAGGCTTCATAAAACCAGCTGGGCACAGTCTTAGGTGTTAAAGTGATACAATTAAAAGTTTTGTGTGGGTGTGGTGTGTGTGAGTGTACGAGGCATAAATAGTTGATCTAAAGTTCTGCACAAAATTTCAAAACAAACCAGCAAAATCTTAGATCTGTGGGAAGACCAGGACCATACTGCCAAATTTAAAAATGCTCAACTTTTTTCTATCATCCATTCAAGTAAAACCATTTCTCCAACATTGTGTGGGTTATAAACTATGATACCTGTATTTCTTAGTTTCCTGTTAAAGGAAAGGCTTGGTTACTAGGTAGAAGCTTAATTATTGGTCAGATGCATTCTTTTAAATACAAATGTTCATGTAAATGTTGAACAGAGCTCTTCAGAGTTGTTAAAATGTTATTCATTGTATTCAGATTTGTACCTAAATGCTTCATGAATACTTGGCACAGTCAGTTTCTTAAATGTTATGAAATCTGAGAACAAATAATCTTTCTTCCATATTCATGGAGCAGGATTTGTCTGCCTCAGTGCATGTTTAATTATGTGTTTTTGACTTGGGCAGCTTTCCCATAGATGACAGTTTCACTTGATACTGCTGTTAACTTTGCTTGAATGAGGAGCAAAAAATTGAGTCTTTATATTTGTTACAAAGATTTGCAAGGAGTTGTGTTGTTTTCTCTGAGCAATCAGAAGAATTTGCTGTGGTCCCAATTCCCTCTCCAGCAAAATCATCTTATTAATAATTTTGCTTTAAATCCACTGCATATACTGTATTTTTAAAGTATGGCTACACTACATATCGCTAAATTGTTAAGGTTTGAAACATCACTCATTTTGACATAATTTGATTAATTTTTGTAATATCCTTGCAAAGGGGAGTAAATCATTAGACACTCAAAATGAGAAAGGCTGGCACCAATATAGCTGTTGTAATGCTGGACAAGCACAGTGTTCCTGTTGCAGTTGTCTCTAGGCCAGTCCCTTAAATCAGTCAACTTCTTTTTCATCTATGGTTTCAATCCTTTATTCTGATGCATTTGGGCCAAAACTATTGTCCTCTGATTGTTTATAGCATTGCAGAGGAATGTTAAATTCACCAAGTAAGCTGGCCATGTTTAATTCCTTCTTATAAATGTTAATACTCTTTCCAGTAGCTTTGGTTTGTTATAGTGAAAACTGCACCCTAAGAATCAAGATAGATTAGATACCACGAAACAAGTATCCATGTAAGAGAACTGATGTTCAGGACAGTAATAGGGATCTTCAGATGACATTTAAACTAGTTGGAAGTAACCCTTTTTAGGAAAATTCTGCCAATCTTTTCTGCTTGGTAAGAAAAAGACACTTTTTCAGCCTTCTCTCTCATTTTAGGCTGGGAATGGAGTGCATAGTTTGGATACCAGCAGTGGGACATCTTACCAGAACAAAGCATCCATGGACTATTGTCTAATCAATGACTTCTAAGTGCAGGAGTCGTGCTGTTGGATCGGCAACAGGTGCTACAAGATGCCGGGTGAGGTGACTGAGAGCAGCAGCGGGATGGAGGAGACTGTGCAGAAAGACAGCAAGTCTGGAGGCCAGAGCCCTCGCTGTGGCACAATAAGAAGGGCTGTGGCAACCACTGTCACCTTTGATGGGGAAGCCACTATGGACCGGAGGAAAAAGAAGAAGAAGGAGTCCCGCCCCGAGTCAATAATAGTGTATCGGTCTGAGAATGACAATAAGGTGGAAGAAGAACAGGTGGATGAAGAAGGAGGGGAGAGAAGCTCTGAGGAAGGCTCCAAGTTCCTGGGTCAGTCTATGACAGATGGTATGTATTCCTGAGAACACTCACTTTCCATAAGCTTTTTTGATGCCATCATGCTCTAAGGTCAAATGGAAGTGACTGTGGGACCAACACTCTCCAAGACTGCAGACAAGGAGAGCTTGAGTTCATACATGAAAATGCTCTGAAACAGAAAGCATTACAGGCTGATTTGGGATGTCTCCTGCAGTTCTTTGCGAAGTCTGTTTGTTGCTACAGTCTTGGTTTTAATTATATGTGCTGGTTGGGGTTGTTGTGCTGGTTGCAATGCTATGCATGCATTAAGCCAATGATGTCATTCTAAGCTGTGATCAAGCCACTGTCCGTGCCTGAACAAGTGCCTGTTAAGTGAAAGGATGGAAGCAGATGGAGATAGTGGCTCTGCCTGTGATAGGGAATTTAACTCATTATCTAGGATTTGCTGGTGCCTTCTGTTTGCATACACTCAGCATGGCTTCCTCTTGAAGAGTGATTATCTGGCAAGGTCATCATGGGGCATCTTGGAGTCACTTTCACTTCTGCTATCTGTCCTGGGTACCGTTACAGGGAAGAAGTGTGGAAGGCAGGTCCTGTGGCTAAATACTCTTGTGAGTCAGCAGTGCAGGCTGAGAGGGGCTTAAATGTGAATGCATGCTCCTGGTCCATGATAACTAGATTCCCCCATGATGCCAAACTCTATCCTCATTACTTACCTGCTGCCTTCCTACTTTTGTGGAGCACTTCAAGCTGCTCAGCCTCTTTTTAAGAATTTCTGAAGACCTCCTTCCAAGCTAGTCAGAATAAGACGAGGAGGAAATATACTGTAGCCCCATGGAGGAGTTTATGGCCAGTACCACTGCATGGACCATCCTATAGCAATGTCACTTGAAAGCTAAGGCAGTCCCTTCATAATTTTAACACATATACCAGTAATGGCTGGTTTGGTGCCACTACTGATCTCTTAAAATGCAAATATAATTTTATGACAGTTTGTTAAGATTTTCTAAACTTCAAAAATTAATTTGGATTGAGATGCAGTGCAAATGAAAAGTGAAATATTAGATGTTCAGGTAAAATTCCATGTGTGGATATGCTTATTCCAAAACAAGAGTGTCACTGATATTTATGTAATTAATCCCAAGTGTCCATGCTGTTCATCTCATTCTCAAATGCCCTTGGAGCACTTTCCTTTTACATATTGTCTCTAGTGGAGATGCTGGAGTGTACTCCCTTGTGATTTCTATCATCAGGAATTCCTGTCTTTTTCCTCATTAGCTCTTCTTCCATTTTCTTCTGTGGTTATTTTCTTCATACTTCATTCTTGTCTTCCACCTTTTAAAATTTGATTTTAACTATAACTCCATATGCATTATCTAATTGTCTTTGGGGTCTTTGAGGATTTGCCTAAAATACTTCGTACAGAAAATAAATCTGATGTAGATGAGTTTATCTGTGTTATAGGTGTCTGGAGCATGCCTTTAGACAGCCGATACATCACCTTGACTGGAACAATCACCAGGGGGAAGAAGAAGGGTCAGATGGTGGACATCCACGTCACACTAACGGATAAAGAGCTGCAGGAACTGGCTAAGTCAAAGGAACCTCCTAAAGAGGATGTACCCGAGAAGAAGAAGAAATGTAATGTTGGGTTGGACAGAGGACCCCACATCGTCCTCTGGACCATCATCTGCCTCCCCGTCATTTTTGTAGTGTCCTTCGTGGTTTCATTCTACTATGGAACCATTACATGGTATAATATCTTCTTGGTGTACAATGAAGAGAGGACCTTCTGGCACAAAATCACCTTTTGTCCCTTTTTGATTATCTTCTACCCAATTATAATTATGGTTGTTTCTTTCTCCCTAGGCCTGTATTCAGCTGTAGCCCAGGTAGCATGGTCCTTTGGGTACTGGTGGCACGCTGTCAGGGATATGGAGAAGGGATTCTGTGGCTGGCTCTGCAGCAAGCTGGGCTTGGAAGATTGTTCTCCATATAGCATTGTTGAGCTGCTTGATTCTGACAATATCTCAGGTAGTCTCTCTGGCAAGAGCTCTGCACAGGGGGTTGAGACCTCAGCAGTCTGAGCCTTTGTCCTGGATGACTATTTTGGTCATATGCGAGTGTTTTCACCTAGAAAATAACACACTGATTTTTTTTTTTTTTAATATACATATATATTTAAACACAAACTTAATGAAAAAAAAACTGGGCTGAGAGTCCTCTTTAAATGTCACAGAATGCAGGAATGCTAGCTTCACATGCTCTGGGTGGGGAGGTGCATGGCTTTCCAAGGATTTGTCATGTGTTGTAGCTAATTACAGCTTCTGGGAATGGTAAGAAAATCTAGGTCTGCAGGGCTCTGGCTGTTTGTGGAGTGGCAGAGATATAGTATGAAAAGTCCACTTCTGTCAAGGTAGACTTTACATTTCAGAAACAGGACATAGCAGTGACCTATGACACAGTGAAAAGAAGTCTCTGCTCAGGGGATGAACTTTAAGAGCTAGAAACCCATTCAGAGGTGAAGGTTAAATTGCAAAATGGGCAATGTTCCTGCAGTTTTCCTAGAAAGGGTCCTTTCCCAGTCCTTCCAACAAGAGCAGCTAATTTAGGCAGGCTGACTGCTTAGACACTGTCAGAGTCCAGTGTCACTGGAGTAGTGGGTGAGGACAGCATGGCTGCTAACAAAGGCGTGTGAGTTCTACACTGGCCTGAAACACCCCCATAACAGGATGGAGGAGCAGGGCTTGCTTTGTAATGTGGTGTGTGGGGACCTGATGGGGCTGTCACCAAGAACCCTCAAGTGGCTGCAGGTGGTCAGATAGGTTCTTGGAACACACCTGCAATGGCTCTCTTGATACATGCACCGCTAGGGAGGAACGAGCTACAGGAGTCATACACAGTGTGCAGTGCAAACAGTTGCATTATAGGAGCAAACACCTGCTCTAAGGAGGTGCCTGCCCCTAAGGAAGGGGCAGTCCATTTGCATCTCCCTGCAGTGCAGGTGTGGACTTGCAGCACCTGGATTTAGGGAGGTGCTTGGGATGGGAAGGTCTCTGAAACAAGTCACTCTGGTTTTCAAGTTGCTCTTATGGAAGAGCTGTTGGACCTCCCCTTTCAGAATGGGGGAGTCCAGGAGTTCATGTCTATCTGTGCCTCAGCTCTGGAAACCTGTGTCACCTTCCCCACCTCATCCCTCTTCCTGGTTAATTATATGGAAAAGCAATAGATCATACATTCTTCTCCCCTCGTGTCTCATTTTCATAATGGATTTCCCTCATTTGGATTTTTCATGGCATCATAGTGGGCTCCCTGACCAGGCTGAGGTGGCCACCATATGCTGGAGAAATTTTAATTATCTCTTTAAAAAATGACTAGCACTAGAAAAGTTATTTTTTCTGCATCAACTGTTGCAGTTTTGCCCTGAGAAGGAGATGAGCAAAATAAAAGAGAGGTATAGCAGATTCTAATGGGGGCTGAGTTACACATCTGAAACATGGTTAATTTTCTCAGTGCTCCAGTTCAGCTGGTGCTGCTGGAAAGTCTGTCTGAGCCCCAAGCCAGAGGAGCCCACCATTTGCATGCGTGTAGGTAGGTAAGCCGTGGCGTGCAGTCTGTCAGCTGCACAGTCACTCCTGCCTGTGTAGGTGTCTCACTGCCCCAGTTTCCCTATCACGGGGAACTGCTCTAGGTTTCGGATGGTAAAAAGAAGCATTCAGAAGCTGGATTTCACAGAAACTAATGCTTTGTGTTGCATTTTAAGGTTGAGCTCAAGACTACACTGACTGTCCTGGTTAGAACATCTGGGAACTGGTGATGTATAAACAAGTCCATCTGATCCTCTAGCCCTGACACTGAGAAATAAGTAGTTCCTGCTGCATCCTTGGTCCCTGGGAGGTCAAAGGAGCCTCTTAGCATTGGCTGAAGGCTTAACAGTGAATAATGCACACGCCAAATATCAAAAGCAGTCTTGGCCCCACACCTAACTGAGAAAGTAGAGGTGCTCCCTGGGCACAGGTACAGCCAGGCTGTGTTTGTTGCTTCCTACTTTCTGTTTTAACTGATGAAGTCTTTCAAGGCAATTACCAACTTCCAGGAAAAAAAAAAATAGACCCCCAACCTGTGAGACAAATTACACCTTTGGTTCTCTCCCACTAGTCAGGTAGTTTAGTGGGATTCAAAGAGACTGACATATGCCTGGGACTGGTTCAAGCAGTGAAATGCTTTTCACAGGGCTATTCCAATCGGGCAGGCTGACATGCCTCGGAATTAATGGAGATGCTGAGGATAAGCCATGCCAGTGCTGGCAGTGTGTAGTGACCCACTGCAGCCACTCTGGCTAATAGTGCTCCACATGGAAATTGCAGGCTCCCACATGGCTGGAGGGTGGGAATAAGTGATGCTTAACAAGCATTAAGGAAAAGGAAGGTCCACTGGCAAATGTTCTCACGCTTTGCCTAAAGGGACACTGCTGGCATGAAAGGGGTGGATTGTGTATCTTGGCCCCAAGATGCAGCAAACAAGTTTGGGGAAAGGATGGCTGGCAAGTGTGCATTGCTGCAGAGGGAGAAAACCCAATTCAGCTGTCACTGCCAAACAGCAGCTGTTCAAGGCTAGACGAAAGGCTGGGGTCAGTAGCACAAAGAGCCTTCAGCTTACAGAGGGCTTGAATGATAAATACTAGCTCATTACAGAATACATCCATGTGAAATGTCTGCTGAGCTGCAGGATTTGCTTTCAGGATTGCTAACAGCCCTCTGGAGTGGAGACAAAACCAAATCTGTGCCTCTTACTGCTATGTAGACACAAAGGAGCGTCAGAGGAGTCATAGTACCCTCCCTCTGCAGTGGCAGCTGTGCTTCTGGGTTTAGAGATCACATTTTGGGGGATATACTGGGACAATCCATCATGTGTTTTCTACTTCTTTACACTTAACTAAGCTTGCCTTGGCTCCTGCTAAATTCAAGGCGTTCTGTCTTTGATTTTGGTGGGGGCTACTTTTAAGCTTGGGGTTAGTTCTGGTGCTATTTGTAAAAGTTTAATTCAGATTTTTCTCTAAACAACTCTGGATAGCTTTCTCTCTTGCCCATTATCCTCTGTAGCAGTTTACCTGTTGCAAAATATATAATAATTATCAATTGTTGTAATAGAAAAAAAGCACAAGTTTTTGTCTTGTTCTACCCCGCTTTCAGAAACTTTCAAGTAATTTCTGCTTGTGTGCCACTGTCAAACTGCAGAGAATTCCAGTAATTCTGATTGAATGTGTTTCTGGCTGCTCTAGTCTGGGTGTTTTTTTAAGTAAAGATGCTGTGTGTTTGCTGATTGTTATTTTTAATTGCATTCCCTTTTCCCATCCTTGCTGGCCTGGGTGGAGAATAAAGATACATGTGGCTTTACAGGAGTGTTGCTCTCATGCTTCTGTTTGACTTTGTGTTAAAATCAGTGCTGTGGGATGGACCCAGTCATTCTATGCTGATAATTGATTAGAATTCATTGTATTTGAAGAACCACTTTAAAGAGTGTCTGAAATGGGTCTAAGTTCTACCCCTTGTTAACCAGTGCTGATCCAGAACTGTCATATATCTCTGGGTCCTTGGTTCTTTGCTTTTACTTCATAGCTCACAAATGAATCACTTTTGATTTAATCTCACTCCTTGGGTATCTGTTTAGCTTTAGCCACAAGGATCTGTAGCGGGGGGTACACTTCCCTACCAAAACAAGAAGTACTTTCAACTCTACAAACATGGTTTGTGTGTCTGTGACTTGGAGCTGCTATTTACAGCTGTGCTGGGAAGATCTCTTACAACCCCTGGGTACTTCAGGCATGGCTCTGGTAAGTCAAAGGAGAATCCACCACTACAGTTCTTCAAGGTGTCTAAATATTAAATGACACCTTTGGTTCTCACCCACATAGTCCTACTACAGTCCTACCCTCCTGCTAGCACAGGGAGAACACTTGCTTGAGATCTTTTTTCTTCCAAGAAGGAGAGATGGATCTTTGGAAAAGCCAAATGAAATTCCTAGCTGAGGCCTAGCACAGCTTCAGTGTAACAGCTCTTTGAGCCAAAAAGCTACCTGCAGATGATTCCCTCAAACTGGAAGTGCAACAGCGGGAAATAGCAGGAAGGTGCTTTTGGTTTGATGCCTACTGCAAACACGGCCGAGGGAACAGAATTCTCCGTGTGGCAGATATATGTTGAGGACTTGCCACCTCCAGTGAAGAGCATAGTGAAGGACACTCAGCTTCCTGGTGTGACAGGGTGAGATGGAGGTAGTGCGCCCAGGGAATTAGCTCATTAGCCTTTGCAGTTCTCACTTCTGAGGTGCAAGGTAATAATTTTATAAGGTACTGGTTGACAGTGTGAGAGGCTCCTATTGAAGACTTTTGCACCAGGCAAAACGCACCTGGATGACTGCACCATGTATCTCACGAGGGGGAGAGAAGGTGCTAATTCTGCCTGCTGACTTACCCACCCCATTCAGTTTCCTTTAGGACTGAAACAATCACAGCATGAATGTGCTTTTATCCACAGGACGTACCTCGAATTCACCCTTCTAATCCCTCCAGCCAGTGCTTTGAATCCTAAGGTCAGGATCCTGCAATTCCTGGCCAAGATTATCAGCAGAGGTTGCACCATGGATCCTTGTAACCACCCCCCACAGGTACCTTTTAGAAGCTGCAACCACTAGTTAAGAAAAGCCATTCCAATGTGCTCTTCCACACTGAAGCATGCAATTACAGTAGCATTACAGAGAGAAAATAAGGATGCATAGCCCACAGTTCTGCACTGTGATGGACACAATTTTGCTCAAAATTTATGCAACCTGGTTTTGACCCAGGCAGTGAATTATCTGTGGGATCAGTGCCCTTCCTGTCTCTTTCTAAACACTTGGCAATGTGAGGCAGCTGTATTAATGTGTTTTCATTCCTAGATTAGACCATGCACATTTATTCCCTGAATGGAAAAGGGAACTCACAAAAGAAAAGAGAGAGAGGTTGAATCAAATTCAGGAGGCTAATCCACTTGGAAGCACAACTTCTCAATTAATTTGGTGAATTAGAAGGGACATTGCGTTTGCTTGTCTTAACTACTAAAGTGTGAGTTCTCTTCTAACAGACAGCAACTTAATGATGAGAGAGGGCTTGTGGTTGTCTGTTAGGTCCAGGGGGTTCAAAAGCCCCCTAAGCATCCTTTCACGTATCAGGTGAAGTGTGATTGCATGTAAACAAGCAGTCCAGAGAAACAAGGCTTGAGGGTCTCTCAAGTATCCCCCTTGGTCACCCAGTTCCATTAGCTTTCAGTTCTCCTAATTTCATGTCGTTACACGGTAGCTGAAATCTGTCAGAATGCATTAAAATACAGAGATTGCCTGAGTCAGGCCAACAATGCATTTTTCCCTGTGTTAAAAATATGTCCTTGCTTTTAGTGTGCTAAAACATAAAGCCTTACTCCCAGAGTACAGCAGCTAAAATCCATTGTGGTTTGTATCCATTGAAATTAGATATGCCATGGATGAATTTGACCTGGAGCCCCTTAAGATACACATCTTAGATGTGATCTTGTCTTAGGGCTTGTTTTCCCAGCCATTTCTTCCAGGTGGAAACTTAGCTTCACAAGACAAAAAAAGGATAACTACTGATTTTGATAGTATGTTCTGCCTGCAAATAGGATAAATCCCCCACCTCCCAGGCAACATGTTCCCCCAGAGCTTGGTTTATTGCAAGTTCCCCCATCAGTAATGTGCATTAAGACCAATATATTTGAAGGTGCCTTTGATTATCTTCATATGTACACCAAATTCTTTCTGCTCCTACAGTGATAAGGTAAGAGAATCAATTATTTCTATTACAAAATACCAGAAAACCAGCTCATTAGGATATAACACAAAAATAGCTTCATTAATCTAGCCTGATTATCTGAATAACCTACAGTTGTGATCCAAACACCCCAAATACCATATATAAACTGAATGGCTTTTACAGTATCCGTGCTGGGCACGAAGCCAACAGCTCCTGGGGTAGTCAGCCTAAGGAAAGCATGCCTGTTACTCAGTCTTTCTTTCTAAATTACATTACTTGTCCTGAAGTATGGAAGTGTCAGTTTGTAATGATGTACTTAAATGTATTTGTAGTGAGATGCCCTTATAATTACAGGCAATTACTAGAATATCCTTCCATCATAATGGAGATTTTCCTTAACACTTTAACCATGTAAAAGTGGCATGCAGAATTAATAAACACAAGCAATTTTAACCTTCATTAATTTATTCAAATGAGCTCCTCTGTGGCTTAAGAAATGAGCAGAAATAATTCCTAGTATCTGCGTGTAGTAAAGAAAAAAGTGAAATATTTAATATAATGAGCAGTATCATCCCAGGGCACACATAGTGTCATTGCTAAATGACATCTCAGTTGTCCCCAAATACGTGTTGGTAGAGCTGCCTTCAGTGACTCACAGTGATTATAGCACCGGCTCCTCTCTAATGCGATTAAACACCACTGGAGTGATGGACTCTAATAACGAAACAGGCTCCAAGGCAAAAGTTTCATGTCATGGTGGCGACTTCAGCCAGCCCCATTATTACAGCACGATTGCTCTGAGGCTCCAATTCCACCCTAAAACCAAGTCTCTTTTGATGGCTAAATTTGCCATTTATTTCAATAGAAAGTTATAAAAATTTTAATCTCTGTCCTGAATGTCTAGTACAGAAAAACTGCAAAAATCATTGTCATCTTGATGATCCCCTTCCAAGGAATTTCTGCATGAAATAACTGACAGGGAAAACTTGAAATTATTTTTCCCCTGCCTCTGCATCTGACACTGTCATGTATCTGCTAGTGTAATGGGTTAGTATCATTTTACACAAATGGAAACCAAACCTAATCCCTTCTTTCCTCTCAAATATAAGCTCCCTCCTTCACATTTGTGCTTTATTCCCTAAAGCTGTACAAACTGGAAACTCAAAAGAATTAAAAGATTTAAAACATGACGTCCCATTCTCCATGCTGCAATGCTCCATTTTCAAAGTGCAATTAAAGCAAATATTTTTGAAAGATCTGAAATTTCATCCTTTCAGTCTGATTTCAATCTGCTTCCAGGTGCAGACAAACAGATAAAAATTTAAAATGGGATCCTCTCAGCTCAGAAAGAGCCTTGTTTGGCAGCCGAAGACTCCTCATCCCTTCCCACAGTTGGATGGGTAAGGAACAAAATCCTGTGCTGTGAGGATTAAATTAGATTATTAGCCAGCGCGTGTGCGCGTGTTCATGCAAACGTGCACAATGCTGGTGGGGGCAGGATGAAAATAAAGGGGAGGATACTAAAGGTTTATCCTTGTGCATCTGCAAAGCAAATCCTTCACGCAGTGAATTGTCCCAGCTAGCTTGTCCTGAACAATCCGCTGCATGGAAGCGCTTTCCGGAGCCCTGCAAACACAGCTGGATTGCTAATGGCTGCCAACAAAGACACGGCACAGGCAGCGGTGTGATAAAGACTGCGAAACAAAGGGCACGTGGAGAACAAGATTCTCCTCTGCGATAACCCCACCTGAAACAGCAGCAACCACTTGGTACTTACTTCCTCTTCTTAAAACACTGCCTTTAACATTTTTCCAAACACTCTTTGATACTCTTTTGCTGAGCTGTTGCTTTCCCCAAAGCAAATATACCTGACATGGTCTCGCTGGTCTTCTCCAGGAACCCGGGTGCTCTGGAGTTCTGCTGAGCCCAACTATTTCTATTCGTTTGAAAGAAAATCAGACCCTACCCGGCAGATAGTCCTATAAAATGTAATAAACAAATAATTTGTTGTAACAGATTTAACAACTAATTCAGAAAACTCTGCCAGAGTTTTTTCCAGTGCAGAAACATGTCTGGGGCTTTTCAGTTACTTAGCAGTGGGAAATATTTCACCTCTCGTGATACCAGGCTGAGCGGCCCTTGCATCACTGCCTGCAGAAATCCTTTGGCTAATCCACGGATTTAGAACTCGAGAAGCAATCCTAAACAGAAACACAGATTTCAGATGCAGGAAAAAAAATTTAATCTACCTCCCCAAAAAGTAAAATGTAAGAGCAGATGTTTTTTGCTGCTGTTATTGCGTAATTTCTGCCAGATCCCCCGTGCAGAAATTCCTCTGCAGTTCGGCAGTGCTTGCTGGGTGACGCGCCCTGCTCCTGCGGGCTGCAGAGCTGCCTCTGCCTGGTGACTGGGATCACGTTGCCCTCCAGTGGCTGAACTGAAAAACGGGGATAAAAGCCCACGGCAGTATTTTTCTTTTCTGCTTTAGAAATGCATCCAGAGAAGTCTACGCGCCATGAAATTGCGATGGAAATGCTAAGAAGTTATGTCATGCTAATTTTTAATATATGAATATAAAATTAATCTTTCCCTCCCTCCCTGTTCCTTATAGGTACGCAATCTGGAGCAATCTTCATCCACAGGAGTTCATGCTACTTTTTCTCTGGCTTGCCAGGCTTACATAGTGGGGCATGGGAGAATGTTTAATGAGAAGCAAACACAGCATTTTGGTTTGTCCTTATATTTGACAGCGTGGTCAAGCCCCATTTGCACAGATTGTGCAAAGCAATCTCTCAAAAATACATGACACTGTAACTTAGAAGTTCTTCTCAAAAATACCTTTGGTTTTTTTCCAATAGCATGTGACATGAATGCTGATAAACTAATATGTGGCAACAAAGGCACAATATTTTAAAAGATACAAAAATCTAAGAAAGCTCAGTGCCCCTCTGAGATGCCTTGCAGCTGATTTTTTTTTGAACATTTAGCATAATGAGGCCTTTTCTGTTTTGAAAGTGAAGCTACATTCACAAACACCTGCAAGAGCTCAACAACAGCTTTGACTTATCTCAAACTGAGCACTAAGAAAATGTGATTCACACAACCAGTGCTTACTGGTGAGAGACTTGGTTTAAGTGATATGTAAATCAGATTACAAGCAACCTGCTGAACAAAACCAGAGTTTAATTCTTAAAACACCATTTAGTTATCATAATCATAAGAATTTCCTCTTTCACTCTCTGTCTCCCAATGTTTGTAATAAATGAGGCAAGAATCTCATGACTCCTTTAGTGCACAGCCCTAACTTTATCCCAAGATGTATTGAAATAGACTATGACATTGCAGGAAAAAAAGTACCTGGTCCTGTACTTGAACCTGTATCACAGCATAGAGAAATACTCAGTTAAGGTTGAAAAAGAAACTTTAATGTCAGAAATTTCTGTTATTGTGGAGCTGGACTTCTGTAACTTTAATGTTCTCTTTACTTCTTACGGGAAAACATATTAAACAAATAAAGAAAATGAAATTACATTATATAGAGTCCTCCTGACAGTTTCATGAGATTCAGCTGGGATGAAACCTTTGGACCCACAGCATATGCTTCTGCCTTTTGAGCTAATTAAATAATTGACAGCTGTGGAAGACTGTCCATTTACAAAGGTCATCTGCAATCAGGCAGCAACACAATTAACATCAGCAGCAAGAAGCTATTAGAGATAAAACAGGAAATGTCAGAGCATGCTTAAACAGTGTAGACGTTTTTAAATCAGCTGAGCCAGGTAAATTCCGTCCAAGGCAAAGATAAAACTGGCCAAAGCAAGCTTTAATGATTTCCCTTAAAAATCATGTGTGAGATTAAAAATATAGCATCTACTTTGAAAAGGGATGAGAGAGGGTAAAGATGTCAGAGAGTTATAGACTCTTTGTGTTCTACATAGTGGAAAGTAGTATAGCAAATAATTAAACCCTTGATAGGAGCTCAGAAGATAATAAGTAAAAGGAAAACCAGGGTGGGGGTTTAAGGACAAATGTTGTTAAATCATTCTCCCACCTTCTTTACTTTCTTTAGTAAGGCTTCGATGCTGTTTTAAATGACATTCTCCTGTGCAGGCTGGGAAGTGTTGTGCATTTTGGTGTATGACAAAATAGCTGCAAAAGCAGCTAGAGTGATATATCTAGAGCTGTGTTTAGTGGTTATTCCCAGGACTGGCCACCTCAGGCTGAGCACTGTCCTTTCACGACCTGACTGAAGACAAAATGGTGCTTATGAAATCTGGAAATGTCACCAAAATTAGGGGGATGGCAAGCACCATGGCTGAGAAGATTAGAGCTAAAAAAAAAAAATTACCATTGCAATTTCATAAACGGATTGAAGGAGGAAAGAAACCAGGATTCAACTTGCTAGACAAATGTGCCGTTCAGTTCAACAGCAATAACAAACAGCAAGTGGAAGAACTACTGAATGGGCAGCAATTCCTCAGGACAGCACATGCAGGCTACAGAAGAATGTGATTCTCAAATGTGACTCCATGATTGTGTGGAAAAGGTAAAAAATACATGGGGGAAAGGGGCTGTAAACGCAGCTGGCCTGTGATTTCATACTTTTCCTTTCTGTGGCACTTGATAAGGCCTCTGCTGGTGTATGATAGCAAGTGGAAGGGGAGCTTTTTCTGCCTGAGAAATGTGTAATCACTGCATAATCTGGGGAAGGGAAAGGGACAGGAAAGAGGAAGCTGTAAATTCAGCAGTTTGGGCAGGGGACAGTGAGGAGGAAAAGCAACGGTGACACTCTTGTAGAAGAGGAACTGCAAACATGGACCCTCTGTCTCTCAGCTCCATGCAGAAGGATTTGAGGCACCATTTCTCCTCTGCAGTAGTATGGGATTAAGAGTTCTGGCTGTTCTGCTTTGAAGTCAGTTTATCAGCTGTGATCTGTGCATTTACCACTATTCAGGAGCCCCTGAGCTGGAATGTGGCTGGCAGGACACACCCTGAGTCAATATACTCTCCTTACTCATTACCTCTCCTTCCTATGTTTTTCTTTTGTGTTTTCAGGCAAAGTTGGATGGCGTGGTATAATCCTTCCTATTTTGCTTTCTAATTTTCCTACTACAGTAATTTCTTTGTTTCCTAAGAGGTCCCTTTCTTTGCATTGCATGAATTAAACTGAAAATGGACAGAGCAGGTAGACCAACAGATGAAAACCGTTAAATCCCCCAAAGGATTTTTTAAAAGTTTTTTTTTCAGTTTATTAAGGGCACAGTTTTGTAATGTGCCAAGTGTTTGAATCACAGACAGAGAACAAGCCCTGTAGACTTAGAGCTGAACCTCAAAGCCAAAGACCTGTTTTGCTTTAGAGAGCGGATCTTTGAGCTATTTTTCTCCAGGTGTATTCCACAGAAGCAACTAAGCAAACACTGTGAGTTAGGCTTGCATCCCTTGGAAAGGGCCATCAGAAATCACTAAACAGACACAATAAATACTAGCGTTAGTCTGCACCACAGTTTTGGCATGTGCTTTCAAGCAGGTGTTTGGAAAGACCTCTTGGGAGAAGACGACTGTGCACCTCACAAAGCCCAGTGTAGGAGGATGCTAACAGATGTGCTTCCAAGCTCTGCTTTGTTTTGGGTGCCAATTTCCCATCTACTCTGTCTTCCAGCTTGCTGCCAAGCTTGTACTGGTGGAAATACAAAGCTGATTGGTGTCACAGTGTTTGCCCTGCTTTGTTTATCTGTAGAAAATTCAGTTCATAATTCCTCAGTTCGCAGTTAGTGCCCACTTTTATATATCAACCCAGGCAAAGAATAGGTAATGATTGCAAAGTTAATTCTATTTTTCTGTAGAAAGTTCTGCTTCATGTATCCATTTCAATAAAACGACTGGGCTAGATCCCAGATGGCTATGGTATTCATCTTTCCACCAGGCATTTATCCAAAGTTTTACCCTGTGGGTAAAGAGGGAGAAAGGCCAAGTCATCTTGCAACTTTTACATGGAAGCCATTTACATTTGCTCTGAGATGCCACAAGCAGCTGGGTCTCAGCTGTAACTCTCTGGGTAATACATTCCTTCCTGAAAAAAAAAACCAGGGAAGCCATTTTCCTTGCTGCTTTGTAAAGGCATCGAGTGAAGTTAAGCACAAGGCGGACCATTCATTGCTACTTCCCAAGAGTGTGCTTATCTAACCCAGGCCTGGTTTTGGGGGGGAATTAGCCAAAAAAGGAATGAGCAGAGCAATGAGTGAGAACCTCACTGACACTGAGGTGGGACTCGCTCTGCCGTGAAGGAGATTACACCTGATCACCCTGGATCCTGAGTCCTCTGAGATGTCACATATCTATATTAGGTCACATATTTATATCCAAAGACTGACATTCTATAAAATAGAAATGGACAATTAATCACAGACATTTTTTGCAAGCTTTTACAAGCAAAGATCCTCAAATCTTCATCCAGGCTACAAAGCCCCAGTGCCCCCAGATGGAGATGATTAGTCAGATCTGATGGTTGCCTCTAAGGCAGCTCTGTTCAGACTTGCAAAGGAAAAAGGAAATGTGGATTAAGGTTTGTTTCAGGAATGATAAGCCATTTTTTTTCTTTTGAATGGTGGAAATGGCTCTGAGGAAATCTGGCAGCATAAGGGTGCAAGTGGAAATGTTTGGGTTTATTGTTTTTGTATTTTGCCAGAGAGCTAAAAGCACCCATTTATGTCAGACTGAGAACTAAAGGATGGGAATATCACAGATGGAGTTTCATGGTTATAGGTGTCCTTAGTTTTACTCAGACTTTGTAAGGAAATAGGGTGGTGGTGCCTGGGCTGGGAATACAAAGCTCCTGTAATCAGAGGTTCCCAGTTCTGGCCCAAATTGGGTTTCCCTGAGTAATGTTTGCAATTACAGCTCTAGCTGCAAGAGCTTGGACCAAAGCCTGGGATTCAGCTTTCATGTCAAATCTAGGTTTCAGAGAGAAGGGGTTTATGTCAATACTCTGTTCCAGCAGTCAGGGCTGGGCTTTTACTTTCCAACCCCAGCATAAAAATAAAACGTTCATTGATCGTGACGCCTTGCAAAATGCTTTTCTGCTGGTGTGTGAAAAGCTATTGCTGATGAAATTGATGAGTTCTTGTTTCTCTGTTCTTCCCTTGTGTGTGTGCACATCTCCTGTCTTGTGCCTAGAATTTAAGCTATGTTGGAAAGCAGCTGGAGTGGGTTTTGCCTGATCATGAACCCAAGGGGGGGCTTTTGGACTAAGATAACATCAGGAATAATAATAATAGTAAGCAGCCTGATTTCCTTGGCTGATTAAGCTGAAATCTCCTTAGAGACATTCAGGAAGACAATGCAAGATTTTCTCTAGCAGTAGCTGACAGGAGTTTTTTGTCTACTGGTTTCCCCTAAAATGTTTGTCACATTGCCAAGCTGCTCTGTTTCTTTGATATGGAAAGTGCTTTGAAGAGAGAATCCCTCAATTACCAGTATTCCCAAAGCATGGCAATGTAGTAAGGAGGGAAAGGGGATTTTTGTCTTCAGACATCACTCAGTATAAAAAGGAAACTCTTGTGTTTGTAAGGTCGTCTTCTGGTACAAGATTTTTGAAGTGTTCGTGTGAGATTTACTCTTTTGTAGCTATACTAGTATCGCCATTTCAAGCTCTGTTTCGAGAATAATTATAGATAATATGTGGGTTTTGAGATATACCTAGAAGTGAAAGAACACTGGTAATGATATCCTCAAAGGATACAGGGAAGGTAATGCAGAACAAGAAGTACTCAGTACATGTGATCAAATAGTTACCATTCTCATAAATCTCTCATGATTTACTATCCAATTGGCACTAGGATATACTTGATATAGCATCTGTTTTACTTGGACGTTTTAAAATCAGTGGGTTCCAGTTTGATCAAACAGCCTGGATGTAGTGTGGTTCAGAAATTCTCTCTGTTGTTAAGGGTGGGAGAAAGCTAGTGTTGTGCCAGTGTTTAATGAAACGATCCTGATCCTCTGGTGATTCATGGGCAGAATGCAACTTATGAGATGCTTCAGACAGCCCCAATCCCTGTCCTAGTGGTGAAGGGGAATGGCTGCTCCCCAGCAGGCTGTGTCCTGTGGGACTCTGGGGTGCTGGGAAAAGGAGGCTGGAGAGGACAGGCCCTCTGGGGCGGTGTGCTGGGTTTGGCTGGGATATAGTTAATTTTCTTCACAGCAGTTGGCATGGGGCTGTGTTTCGGGTTTGTGCTGAACACACGGTTGATAATATAGAGGTATTTTTGTTATTGCTGAGCAGGGCTTACAGAGCCAAGGCCTTTTCTGCTTTTTGTATGGCCACGTTGGCAAGAGAGCTGGGGGTGGCGCAGCTGGGACGGGTCACCCTAGCTGACCAAAGGGATATTCCAGACCATGTAACATCATAGTATATAAAGTGGAGAGAAGGAGGAAGGGGGCATATTTGGAGTGATGGAGTTTGTCTCCCCAAGCCACCATTACATGTGATGGGGCCTTGCTCTCCTGGAGATTGCTGAACACCTGCCTGCCCTGGGGAAGCAGGGAATTAGTGCCTTGGTTTGCTTTGCTCGTGTGCATGGCTCTTGCTTTTCTTTAATTAAACTGTCTCTATCTCAACCCACGATTTTTCCAGCTTTCATCCTTCCGACGGTCTCTGCTGGTGGGGGATAACTGAGCGGCTGTGTGGGGCTGGGCTGATGGCCGGGCTTACATCACGATGGGTGGGAGATGGGGGAACCAGGAGGTGCTCTAGGACAGGACAGGGCCGAAGAGCCTCTGACACTTCCCCTGCCACCGCCCCTCCTCAGGAACCCCAGTCCACCCACCCCGCGCTTGTCCTTGGCTACGCTCTGCTCGCACTATGGCCAAAATGACAGCCACGCCTGCGAGAGGGGGCACTTCGACGGAGGGCTGGGGGGAGACCTGAGGAGAAAGATGCGGGGGCCACCCGACATCTCCCGTCCCTCTCCCATAGCCNAGCGCGGCGCACCGCGTCCCGGCAGGAGCGCGATGGCGCCCAGCGGCAAGGTGAGGGCGGGGGCGCGGGGTCCCGCCGCCTCCGGGCACCCACATGCATCTGTCCCTGACCCCGGGTAACTCCTCCCGGTGCTGGCCGGCGAGCCGCTGCCGGTACGAAGCTGCCTAGCTCAAAGGGAACCAGTGTTCCTGCTTTAAAGCACAGTGCAGCTCCCGCAGCAGTAATTGCCAGTGCTCTTGCTAAAATAATGGTAGAACTGGTTTTGCTGTGTTGAAAATGCAGTTTGTATGTGTGGTGCGTTTAAGGAATCTCGTTGGTGAAAGCTGTGTTAAGGTCTCCTGTGGTACAGGGCACTTCAGTATCTGTCACACACAGCTTTGTCTGTGCTGCTGTAGCCATCCATCCCTTTGCTCTGCTGTAGCTGCTACAGCACCGGGAGCTCAGAGATAAAGGCGGGCTCGCTCCGTATCGCCCTTACCAGCCCTTGCGCAGAGCAGGTGGGTTTAGCTGAGGTGTGACAGCGCTGTCCCACGGCCACACGCGCGGAGCTCCGGGACAGTGTCGCTCGGCACCCCGCACCCGGCAGCAGCAGCAGCAGCGCTGGGGCGCGGGTGAGAGGCCCAGAGGAACAGAAGAAGAGACACGTAGAGGAGGGTTACAAAAGACGGCCCTGCCCTCTTCCTGAAGGAGGATTGCACACACCTGAACGGGCACCGAGCTCGGGTTTGCTGCCCTCCAGAAGAGCATGTTGGCACTTGACGCTCGATCGTATGTTCTGCAAGCAAAGCAACAGCTCTTTGCTCCTGCACTTCTTTGGCTTCTCTGCTGTCATCCTGCCACCTGTGAAGAGAATTTTACCTCTTTTGGACAACAGGATGGATTTGCCTGCCAGCCATTGTGTGTTTTGAGGCAGGACAGCACCAAGCTGGGTCTGCAGTTGCTGATGCTGGTAGAGTAATTCCTCAGGCTGGAGGTGGGCACTGCCAAGGCTCTTGGGAGAACACAGTGGAGCCTCAGGAATTGCCTCTGTTCTACTCTAAGCTTCTGCAGACCTAGCTGACTCAGGCATTCCTTCCCAGCTCCCAGGCAAGCTACTGGTGCAGGCAGAGTGAGGAATAGAGTGCTGAGACTGAATATAACCTGCTGGACAACTTGGGGAGCTCTGATGCTAAGCCTTCTTTCTTTCTCTCTTTCTCTCTTCCTCTCCTTGGAGGATGCAGGGAGTTAAACCAGTGCTTGTTAAAGTGACAGGGGAGGTGTGCAATATATTCTGGGAAGAGAATGAGGGTAAGAAAATAGCTCGAGAGCTGCTAATGCAGAGCATTAGACTGCTAACTTGGGCAAGTTTTTCTTAACTCGGTTTTAAGACGTGTATTTGGTGACAAAAAGGATCAGATTCTTTCAGTCAGTTCTTTCAGTTGGTCTTTGAAAAGGTACTTGGAGTTGTTTGCAAGGCCATATGCAGAGCTTAGACCAACACCTTTCTCCCTGTTCATCCATTTTGCTTTGCAAAAGCAGACTCTGCATCTTGTGTCACTTGACAGACTTATGATGTATTGCCCACATCCTTTTGGCAGCTTCATTTCTTCTGGAATTGGATATATTTTTATTTTTAAACAGGTCAGCTGGCTCCAGCTTAGGTAATACCCAACTTTCCTGTGTTCTGGCAAACAATAATTTTTTCAGGCAGTGTAATTTAATCTACTGGCAGCCCATCAAACAAGGTTTTGATGTCTATTTAGGGAACTTTGGTTTAATCCGTGAGAATAAATTTGAGCTGGCTTTGGACATGCAGGGCATCATTTTGCTGAATTCCTCTTGCAACTACATTAATCTGGATGACTAGTCAAGATAAGGAGAAAATGTGAAAAGCTTTAAAGGAACTTAGAATCAAATGAGAAATTGCAAGAAACAATTTTATCTAATTCTAGTGTATAAATCGATTTATGGGCAGACTTGGACAGTGTTTTGTATAGATCAGTTAAAGAGGTGATCAGAAATGCAAAAAACATAGACTAACTTGAGAGATTTAAGCCCCTAAATTGAAATTGGAATTCATCCTTGCAACTGTCAACTAAAATATCTGTTTAATTTCCTAGAGCAGAAAAGCCCTTAGATCCCTAATGCATTCCTGGGGTTGTATAGAAATTGCATGCCCTTTGCAGATTATTGTGTAACACAGGATTTTGTTGTATTTTTAGCTGAAATGTCTGCAGCATGGTACAGATTAAATTATTTTCTTTTCAGTGCAATTATACCAGTTCTCTCTCCCACCACTGTCTCTTATTAACAGAACTGTAAAAGAAACCAGTTATAATGAAGTTTGATTTTTAGGTTTTGTGTGTACCCTTGTAACCTTTTAAGTAACTATACTTGCATCTTATTTTTTATTCTTACTTATTCTTTCCAGGTGGCAATAGTGCTGTGCCTGGATGTGGGCTGTACAATGAGCAGTTCTTCTTCTGGTGAAGAGTCTTCACTAGACCAAGCCAAGAAGATTATGACAAAGTTTGTGCAGAGACAGGTGTGTGTGACTTCATAGGTGTTAAAAACGAAGAGGAAACAGTAGCATCTGTGAAATATTTTCCTCATTTACTAATAATTGAAATAAATGAGGAATGAGTGAGAATTAGTCTCTGTTTATACAGGAGTGACAGTGCTCTTTGTTTCAGCTGCATTTTTCGTGCATGAGATGTGATAGTTGGGTTGGTCACCCTTTTTCTTCAGGGCAGTAGAAACTTTTAGGGAAAAGAAGTACTTTTCTCTTTCTCTAAAATATTTCAACACTTAACCACACAGAAGACTCATTTTGAGGACTGAATCAGCGAATTTTATTTGTTTTATCCCAGATAGCCTCTTGTCAACTTTTTAGTTTAATTATATCTAACTTTGTGAATGCACTGTAAGATTACATTTTGAGAGGATAGCACTGAACAAGTAAAAAACAGGAAATCCATTGTAATTGATGTTTCCAAATGAGTTCAGCTTGCTGTAATCTGCCTAACATAGTTGTGTATGAATGTACCTGTGTTTTTATACCTGCTTTGTGTTCTCTGTATCTGCAGGTTTTTGCTGAGAGTAAAGATGAAGTCGCTGTAGTTTTGTTTGGCACTAATGGCACCAGAAATGGCCTTGCCAGTGAGGATCAATACCAAAACATTACTGTACATAGGTCACTAAAGCTGCCAGATTTTGATCTGCTGGAAGAAATTCAAGATGTGATTAAAGCAGGCTCTGAACAGGCAGACTGTATCCTTTTGCTGCAGAGCACTTGAGCTGATTCAGCTGTGCAGGAGACGGGAAGGCAGTGCTGTGAAACTGGTCTCAGCCTCCCAGGTTTTAGCTACTGTTAGAGTTGAGCTAATTTGTGATTGTAAGTTTGTCTAAAAGCTAATTTAGCTGCTTTTTGACTTTCCTTTATGCTAACAGATGTAGCCTTGGCCTTAAGGAATCATTGCTTTTATGAAATGTTCTGTTAATTAAAGAGAACAAAGATAATAATACAATTTTAGGCCTCAAATAAGGCATGTATTTTTAAAAATAGCATTACAGAACTTGGTTTATGCTTTTTAATAAAATAAAAATATTGTTTATGAAATAAGTCAGCAGAAGTACCAGAAACCAGACTGTTGTGGTTTAAGCCCAGCTGGCAACTCAGCCTCACACAGCTGCTTGCTCACTCCCCCACCAGTGGGATGGGGAGAGACCTGAAAGGGGAAAAGGGAGAAAACTCATGGGTTGAGATAAAGACAGGTTAATAGGGAAGTTAAAAGCTGTGCACACAAGCAAAGCAAAACAAGGAATTATTCACTACTTCCCATGGGCAGGCAGGTGTTCAGCCATCTCGAGGAAAGCAGGGCTCCATCAAACCTAACACTTACCTGGGAGGACAAACACCAGAACTCTGACTATCCCCCCTTCCTCCTTCTTTCTCCCAGCTTTACATGTTGAGTGTGGTGCTGGGTTGTGTGGAATATCCCATCAGTCAGCTGGGCTCAGCTGTCCCTGCTGTGTCTCCTTGCAGCCTCTTGTGCCCCTCCAGCCTCCTCACTGGCAGGGTGGTACAAGAACCAGAAAAGGCCTTGGCTTTGTGCAAGCACTGCTCACCAACAGCTACAACATCCCTATATGATCATCACCGTTTCCAGCACAAATTCAAGGCACAGCCCCATACTAGACCCTGTGAAGAAAACTAGCTCTACCCCAGGGAAAGCAGAATAGAGGTTTATCAGATTGATTTGTTTATAAAATACTTCTAACATTGCCAAATATCACTTCCTGGTTTGAATGCCATTCGTGTTTTAATGTGTTCTGCTCATAGTCACATACCAGGGAAAGGGTTTTAAAGGGTGATCTATATAGCGTTCCTTCGTATGTTTCATTTGCATACAGTTCAGTTTCCTGTGTTGTCTCTGTCTGGCCCTAATATGATTGCTGTGAGCTCTATCCAGGCAGTCAGAGCTGTTTCAGAGAAGTGTGCAGCCAGTCAGCTGGCTCACACATTCCCAATGGAAATTGTGATGAGGAAGAAACTAAGAGAGTCAGATGCAGGTGGTTAGAAGAAAAACCTGCATGAGAAAATGGTATCATATATTGAAATTTTGTTGGTGGATTCAGGGTAACATTCTAAAGATTAGATTGTCCTTTCATTGGACTTGAGCCTCTCATTGACGGTTAAGAGGCTGGGATCTGAAGCAGTCTTTTTGGTGTTCCATTGAGTAAATGGGCCAGAGACACAATCACAACACAGACAAGTCATGTAGGAACCTCTTGCACATGAGTTATTTGAAAAGTATTTATCTCAAAAGAGTATTTCTTAACTTAATGCATGTTTGTCAGTCTTTGAGAGGGAGTGAAAACATAAAATTGTTTAATAAGAAAAATAGTTCTCGTTACTTGATTCACATTTTGAGATTTTTCTTAATTTTGCTTAGTTTTGGATGCTATTATTGTGTGTATGGACTTGCTGCAGAAGGAAACAGTGTGAGTATGTAACCCAAAGCCTTTTACAGAATTCTGACTTTCCACTGATCTGATTTCTTGTCAGTCTTATATTTCCAGTAGGTATAAACATGGGAAGTGCTTTCTTAAAAAAAAAACCCAAAATAAAAAATTAAACATTAAGATAAACAGCACACTACAGAAGTTTGTCTGTGAAGAATCCTCGTGAGACATCCGACTTCTCCAGACAATTGGAGAGCTTTCTGAGGCAACTGGCAACTTTGTAGTAGAGCCATGAGAGTATTAATGCCATTATAGAAGGCACAAAGGCTTCACTTCCTGTCACATTCCTTGTGATCTTTTTTCAAAAGGTGTTAATCTGGGTGTTAAAATGCTTAGAAAAGGGCTACTAAATTTAAATGTGATGGCACATTTTAGAAGAAAAAAAAACAAAACTAGAAAGATGAATTTGTTCAGCGTAAAGGTTTAAAGACTGTTGGAGATGAAGAGGCTGTTTGTAAGTATGTAGGCTGTAGGCAACAAAGGTGCAGTAGGAAAAAAACACTGTTTAAGCTGAGAAAAAATGTTGACATCAGTGGTACAAAATTATCAGTGAATGTATTTAGGCTGGCAAGGTGTTTCTAACACTTTCTGAACTAATGGTGCAGGGAAAGGAAGGTGACTGCGCTTCCTCTCAAACCAGAGCTTGAACATGTTTCTAAAAAGGTTATATGATCTAATTGTGAGTGCAGAAGACTAGACTTGGTGATGCAACTTATGTTTTTATGAATAAGGTCTAATCAGTGTGGAAAACTGTATCCATTTAATGGTTAAAACTGAGTTGTGAATGAAAATTACTGTGTTTATGGCATTATAGTCTTGAATAGCTATGGAGCAACTGGTTTTGTTGTTGCCTGTATGCACCAGGCCCTTTGATGTGGAGTTCACCTTCATTTGAGAAAATACTGTAGGGTAAAAATTCAAGAAAATCAATTTTATGCTTGATTATCCAGATAAAAACTGTACCGGTTTAACTGAATTTTGTTCTGTCATTGGCCAACCTTCCTGATCTGTATTGTTACTACTTCTTAGTAGATTAAGTAGTCTTGAAAGTCCATCTTCTCTAATGAATCTACTGAATTAGATTGCTAAAATGGAACCCCCACCAGCAACAGTAATTTAAAATACATTTTCACAAGAACAGATGTACAGCTGCAAAGGAAATAACCAGTGTAATCCGTAAACAGCCTAACGTATTTTATTAGCATTTTATCCACGTTGGTGAAAATTGGCAGAATTCCATTCATTTAGATGTAGTTAGTGATTTATACATTCACAGGGCTAGAGTCCTTAATTTTAGGGTAGGAGGGAGTAGGAGGAATCATATAAAGATAAACTCTTAGGATAAATAATATAACCTATGATAGAACAACTTCTACCACGTAGGTTTATTTGCTTTCTTTCATTTTACAAGTATATTTCTTTGGTAAAACTCATTTCAAAAACATTACTTTTAATGTTATTTTGTAAGGAAATAATTAAACATGGCCTTCTAATATTTTCAGTACATGTAAATGTTTTTTTCTTTTTTAAGAGGAAAGAAATTTGAGAAAAGACACATTGAACTGTTTACAGACCTTAGTAGTCCTGTCAGTGAGGATCAGCTGGGAATTATCATTGCTAACTTGAAGAAAACAGGAACTTCACTTCAGTTTTTGTAAGTATGTAAATGGCTGTTATATACCATGCCATTTTTTAAAGGGAAATTATTCTTTCTTAATAATTATCTTGAAATAGCTGGTGATCTGCTGGTGTATGGTTTCTTTAGAAGTGTACCAGTAAGTAATATGATTATTGTAAGTACTTCTGTTAGTTATACATACCATGAATTCCAGTTATGAACCAAGACCCCTTGGTTAAGTGATATGCAAATAAATGTTAAGATGATGGCTTCTTCTCCACTTAAGCTTATAGCTTAGAGCCAAAGTCTAAAATGGGAGACAAAAGAGCAATATAAGCAGAGAACTGGGAAACAATAAGCCAAAAATAGCCTCAGAAACAGTGGTTTTGTCACAGCAACAGCTTAGATCCTTTTAGGTAAGGAAGTTACTGGGTAGAAATAATGAGGTAGTGTTGCAGATATTAATAGCTTGATTCTGGTATAAGAAGAAGAGCAGATCTGAAGAGAAGGATTATATTCACAGTGGTGGGCTTGGAAAATGGGAACAATGTCTTAAGTGTTAGAACAGGAATCCCTTGATTGTCATGCTGTGGATACAGGCACTGATCTGAAGAATCAAAAATGCTGTTAAGGTCTGTATTAGCTGTTGCATGTGGTGGCAGCTGGAAGCTATGAGCCTTCTAGAGGAGTTTATTTAAAAGCAAAGCTTTATGTGGCTGTTTATAATAAATACTTTCACAGGAGAAAGTTAAAGCCCTGGTTTTACTGCTGACCATGTACTTTTACCTGAATCCAGCATTCTGTAGGGAACAATGTTGTGAACTTAATAATAAATTCATTTAAGCCATTTGCCAACCCATCTGGAAGATAAAAGAGGGGTTAGGTAGGAAAATGTGACTGAAAATCATGGACTCATCCTCCACAAAAAAATCTTTTCTTTGCTTTTGCTTAGCGGGGGCTGAATGCAAAAATGTCAGGTTCTGTCTACACAGCAAAAGCAGTTATGCTTCCAATGTGATGTGCCCCTCCTGGCTTATTTGAACTGTTGTTGGCACTGGAGGTGCAACACTCTGAATCTGAGTACCTCTGCCAGTCAGAGTACATCCTTTGGAGCCCTAGTATTTAGCTGCTGCTCCCTTGTCTATGAAGCACAAAGGAAATGTTGCTGTTACAGCCCTGGCTGCAGATTTGCACCCTGTCTCCCAGCCACACAAGCAAAGGATTATTTGATTTTTCACATGTACAAATGTAAACTGCTTGTTTAAAAATAATTTCTTTCTAAAACTTGTCCTTTTGTTGTAACCCATGCTTCCATCTCCTATACCCTGTTTAGACTAGGTTGTAACTTGTAGCAGATACTTAGTCGGTTTTCCTCCCTGTTTCGAGGTGCCAAGCACATGCTGAGCACGGTAGTGTTGGGTATTACATACTTCTAATCACAGTAGTCTCTGGGCATTGTGTAGTGAGCGTAGCCTAACTTTTACCTATCAGAGGTTTGAAACTTTTTGATGTTGTCATATCAGCTTAAAAATACAGCTTCTCTGTTTTGTCAGTGGAATCTGCTCCCTAAAAAGGTACCAAACACTTTGCTGAAGCTTGATCTTTAATTTAGCTGTATGTGACACTGTTGTGCATAATGTTAACTCTGCTTATTATGTGTTGCTTCATGGATAAGTTTAGTGAGGACTAATGAGGTGAAAGTATGGTAGAGATCTGTAGGCTGCTTTTTAAAAAACATAATACAGTGCTAAAATTATGTCACTTTGTGGAAATGGTAAGAGGTATCATGTGCTTCATTCAAAATTGGATCAGATAAAAGACCTGAAAAATCTGCAGGTGTTTTCGGGGGCACAGGGTAGAGGATCTCACACATCCTTCTCTGCTGTGTTTGTTATACTTAGTTAACTCTCTCCTATATTTTGAACAGCAGCAAAATCATTTTATCTATAACCCCTGGCTAAATTTTAAAATCTGATTCAT
>WEIT01038592.1:0-11998 GCA_013389985.1 Dryoscopus gambensis | reverse complement strand
GGTCCCAGAAGCTGCGCCGGGTGGTCTCGGCTGAGCAGCAACTCATAGCTGCTCCTTAGCTGCCTGGTGGTTAAGGCTGATTCTGGATGCCCCTGGAGCCGGGATGACTTTTTCCCAGCAGCTTTCTGCCCTCTACAGGGAAGGGGGCGGGGGCGAAGCCCGTCTAACCAACCCCCAACCCCTCCCCCACCAAGATGTACGTCTAAGCGACCTTCCACATGGTTTAAATATGCAGATTTTGAGAAGCATCATTGGTTTAAGCAACTGTCAATCAACCCAGGCTCAAACCGCCACAGGAACAAACTTGTAATGATTTTTGTTTTCCTTTTTCAAAGCTGAATCTATCAAAAAGCAGTGAAAGTTCTGCTTCACACAGCAGCCTTGCCTAAAAGGTGGAAATCCTAAGAAAAGAAAGCCTAAGAATCCTGCTTTTCTACATCTGTTAACAGCTGTTCCTCCCATGTCAGAACTCAGGTTTGAGTTGCATTCCACAGTATCCCAAAATACAACTCTGAATTCTTCAGTGCCAAAGTCTTGAAACATGGTCCTTTACAGTATACAAATTGACAGATCAGTTTACAACAAAATACACCATTCACTGTCACAGAATCACAGAATCAATTAGGTTGGAAAAGACCTCTGACATCACTGAGTCTGTAGCAGGGCATCTCACCCCCACAACAAGAGCTTATCTGTTGTTTGTTAACAGTCAGATAAACAGGAGAAGCTGTCTTGTAGTGAGGTATTTTGGCGCCATGGGGTGAACAGTGATCAGGCATCTCCCAACTGCCAGTAAGCGTCTTACTGCCGGAGAGACATCTGGAAGATAAGCTGGATTTCTGGCTGACAGACACCTCACTTTACAAAAGCTACACCAAAACTTTCACAAAGCAGAAATATTCTACACATTCCCTGGAAATGTGTGGAGTTTCTCACCTGAGCAGGGATGCCTGCTTTGTGGTTACTCCTCTGTATGCTGAGTGAAGAAATCTGTGTATATTATTGACATTTTGGTGGTAAGTTACATTTGGCCCCTAATCAATACTATTTCCTTTTCCAGCTTTAATATAGGTGCAACCTTGATGTTGCGCACTGTTTTATGTTAGGCTGTAACCTATGAGTAGTTCTTTTTATGTTTATACTTTGAGTAAGTAACTCTGATTAAGATCTTTTGTCTGTTATCTACGGTCTGTTACCATCCCTGGAACTTGCATGCCAGAGTGATTTCTTAAATTTAAGCAGTTGCCAAAAATCTGGGGGTAAGGCAGAAGCTCTGAAGCTCCCTCTCATCCCATGACAGAGTCCAACCTGTGACCCAACACCACTGGGTCAACCAGACCTTGGCACTGAGTGCCACATCCAGTCTTTCCTTAAACACCCGCAGGGACAGTGGCTCCACCACCTTCCTGGGCAGCTCATTCTAATGGCTAATCACAGTTCTGTGAAGAATTCTTCTTAACATTCAGCTTAAACCTCATCTGGAACACTTGACTATGTCTTCTTGTCTTGCCACCAGCTGCCTGGTTGGTGATGCCGCCCCCCACCTGGATACACCCTCCTTTCAGGGAGCTGTAGAGAGCAATAAGGTCTCCCCTAGGCCTCCTCTTCTCCAGACTGAATACCCCCAGCTCCTACAGCTGGGGGTACAATGTCCTGATAGGATATGTGCTCCAGACCCTCCCCCAGCTCCACTGCCCTTCTCCATCACTGCTGAGTGGATCCTGGAAGTAAAGGAATGGTGAACACCTCATTGCTCTTTCCTGACTCATGTAAAAATTAATTTACATGTTCAGACCAGAACTCTCCAGAACAAGGAGGAAAGAGGCTTTTTTTCCTCTCTTTTCCTGTCCCCGCAGCTGTATTGGTGTTCATTAATGTGTTGTAGAATTAAACCCCTAGCATTTGGAAGATAGGTCACTGTAACCTACACTCCTTGTGCAACAGTGTCTGCATTGAGGACTGTGACCCTGTTGCTGGGGAGCTGCTGCTTAGTTCTGACCACTGATAGTGGATAGCGCTTAACACAAACCTGAAATTTTAATTTTTTATGTATGAGGAATCACAACTTTATGTGGACTATGCATCCAAAGACAGGTAGTCTAGAGTGTATGGGTTAGATTCTACAAATAGAAGATAATTTTTACTGGATCTGTAGGCCTTTGTTCCCCCAGATAATTTTTTCCACCTGACCGTAGAACTTTCTTTTTCTGACTATGGGAAGACCAGTAACCACAGCTTAAGAATCAAAACCATGTTCCCAAAATTTTTTCTTCTCAGTCTTTGGTCTTGTTATCCGATTGCATGGGGATCCTTTTTGCTACTTGAGAAAAGTTGCTCTTTATGTCTTTAGCTGATTTTAATCCTCACAGCAAAATCTCTCTGTGATTCCCTCAAATAACATCCAACTTTTCCCAGCTCATGGAGGAGTGTGTGGCTATTTTTGGTGATTCGGATAGCTGAGCCAAAGGTCACCCAGGCTTAGAAGCTCTTTGGTTTTGTGATGGACCCTTTTTACAAGTCTTGCCTAGTAAATCCATGAAAGTCTGGTTATGTCATCAGAGTTGTACTGGGATTTATAGCATCAGCTGTTTTCATTCAAAGAGGCATGAGGGATTATTGTTGCAGGTAATAACCAATACTCATGAGTACCTGAAAAAATGTTTTTACTGTATTTCCACTCTTGTTTTGCTTTTCAGCTCGCTGCTGTCAAGAGACTCCAGCTTACTAAGTTCAACAGGTCACTGACTATGTAGGGACAGCATTAAGGGATATAAACAATCAATTTTCTATTTGAACAGACATATTTTAATAGTGCTTTGATAGCAGGCAGTAAAAAACTAGTTTTTCATTGGCTTTGACTTTTTTACCTTTTAGCTACATCCTCATAGCCAAACCAAAATTTCACAGGGATTATCCTTAGTGTTTGCCTGAAACAAAGTGCTGTAACAGATTGAGTTTAAGTCTTATTGCATAAGAGTTCAAACCATCTCCACTTCCACTCTTGTTCTTTGACTGATATCCATCTGATTTGTTCAAGGAGATAAAAAACCAATAAAAATAATTAGCTCTGAAAAAAAAAATGATTACTTTTAGTTCCTTGAACTGATTCACTGGAGATCCATGGGAGTACTGGAAATGATGCTAAGAGAAGTATAAATATCTGGAGTTTATTGGTCAGGACTGCTGAAATTAGTTAAAGAACTGTACTGTATAAACTGACTTAACTGTTCAGCATCACCAAAAAAAGACAAGAAGAAAATTACCCCCTACTACAAAATATGAACCTTTTCTCCCATGGGTTGACATCTGTAATGTATGAGTAGGCTGAAGCTTATTCTAACAATCACTGTCTGTAGAGAGAAATTTCTTTTGAAGGTGGATGTCCATTAGCTATGCTGACCCCCTTCTGTTTTAGAGTCGGAGTAATTCTGAATGTTGAAATCCTGTGCCCTGTTTTGGTTTATACCTCATACCACACTTTAGGTGTTTTCCTCTGTTCTAATCCAAATAAAGAAAAAGTTAATATTATATTAAATTTTATAAGAATAGCTTCAGACTGGTATAACTAGAATGATTGCCTCTCCTCTGCTCAAAATGTCTGATCTCTTTCCTAACTACTAATCTCAATCCTGTTGTGCTGCCAGAATGAAATAAGCACCTATATTGTTTTATCAGGCTCTTGAATGTAGAGTAGTCAGTATCCAATGATTGATGATTGGCAGCTCATTAACTCCCCTATTAACTGCCTCATGGGAAAAATTAAAAGAGATTAAATCAACAAATTAAGGAGTTTGTTGCCATTTATTATTTTCTTTATTTCAGCTGCATAATTTTAATGAGTTAGTTATTTACTTTTCCTTGCAGTTCACATCCTCCTACTATAGGCACTAATGTGGGTTAAGCTGAAGCAAGAAACATTTTAGTAAATCAGTGTCATGCTAAGAACAGTTTCATCAGGTTTGATACAGCACTGGTAGATTAAAAACTCCCTCTGGTCTCCCCGGTTCTGCTGCTTTCCCCCTGGGAAGCCTCCCATGTTTATCTTGGTGGGAGGCTGGATTTCCGTGTGCCCTGAGAGCCAGGCCCAGGCGTCCAGGACGGGCTGCGGGCCTGGCAGCGCAGTGCTGCCCAGCTGCAGAGCAGCGCAAGGGTTAGCTCCCGGCTTTGGTTGAGGGCCCCAAGCCTGCATGAGCGTTTCCCGGTGGCTGGGACATGAACACAATGCAGGGCAGCAGCCACCAGCCTGCCAAGCACACTGTTCCGTGTGGGGCAGATGACGCGCGTGCCCCTCTCCGCCTTTTGTTTCCCTGTTGCCTTGGTCCCCAGCTGTGCTGAAGGGATTTGCCTCAAGAGCTTAGTAATGTTTTTTCTTTAGAGAGACTCTCTTAATGCAAACATTCTGAGGAATTTTACAAAGCAGCTATCTTACCCTGTAACACATAAACTGAAATCAAATGGCGTGACTTGCACTGAAGCTCTCTTCTGTGTTGCCTAAAATAGACGGCCAGAGTTAAAAATACAGACTGTGTTTCTCTGTGTTAATTTTACAGTCACGCAGAGGCTGTATCTTTGTGTAGCTAGTTGGAGAATGCCACAGGCAAGGTACATGGTACAGTAAACCAACATGCCAGCAAAAAATGAAGATTGCAGGTGCAGGGAAAGTGCAGTTTGTTCAAAAGTCTAGTTAAAGCTGAACATAGAGATCCCCTGGAGGCCTACCAAAATAATACTGATTTACAAGTATGCTTTCTGTTAGAAAACTATTAACTTACATAATCTTCAGTCTCTAAAGCTTAAAAATATCCTGACACTGTTACCACTGACCAGAAGTCAAAAATAAATTTGGTCAGAAGAATGGGTACTTAAAAAACTGCACTGTTCTTTAAAAAAGATATATCATGGTGACCCTTAAAGTCTAGCTCTGAGGGCTGATCTTGTTGTTCTGGTTATAGAGAAAAATAAAATGAAAAATCATTCTATCATGAAGATTTTTGGTTGTTCTTAAAATTTTCCACTGGGTATTTTTATAAGAAATAACTGATTTTCTTTTTAATTTAAGTATATTTAAGGGGTTTTTTAGTAGAAAAAATGGCTTTTCACAAGCTTTTAAGAGGGCCCAATACTAGTAAAGTTTCATCTTGTCCATGTCCTTGAGTGGTTTCAAATATATTGTTGTTTCTGGATTACATTCTCTAATCCTTTCAGCTCCCACAAAAATTGGACATGATCTAGCAGGCAGAAGCATTAGATGAAGGTGTAGTTCTTTTGAGTTCAGTGTAAGAACAGAGACAAGCCAATTTTTTTTTTCCAGAGTCAGGCTTTGCTGGATCAGAATAGGTTACAGGATTTAACGCAAAAGAGCTGAAATTTAGATTACATCAATTTTGCCTTTATTTGATTTTGTTAAACCATAACAAATCCAAATTGGTAAAAGAATACTAAAGCTCTTCTTAAGCTATAGGGACCACTTTAAATCCCAAAGCATGATCTCTTTGTAACGGTTCTTGAAGTTTTGAGTTACATTAATGACGTTAAGTTCAGAAAAATACACAGTAAATCTCCAAAGACTATAAGGTGTCTTAGAGGTGTTCCCAAAAGATCACTGGAGAGAGCAATACTACATGTGCTTCTGCCTGGTTAAATCTTCAAGATGAACGAGAAAATGAAATCACACGGAGTTCACTGGCCAGCAGTTGTCATGAAGGCAAATAAAGGTGGGAAGGAGGTAATCCTATGTAGTAGTTTGGGTCACACCGTGGTTTAGAGCTCTTTGTACAGGACACGAAGCCTGGTTACGTACAAGCCAGTAGGTAGCAAGTGGTGAGTAATGAAGGTAATCTTTACTGAGAGGAGACTATCACTGACTCAGAACTGCTGAGACAACGAGCAGCTTCCAGGATAGCAACACCCTTTCACTGCTGAGCATGATTCTCCCCAGCAGATGAGTTATCAGGGATGATGATAGGGACTGTATGGTAGGCGTCTATAGGGAGAAGAAGGGCACAGGCTGACAACTGACACGGCGTATTCTTTGTGCCGATTGACAGGGGGAAAGCCACAACACTGCACTTCAGCCAGGAGATTTCGAGTCAAAGACGGTTTCTGAAATCAGTGGAGACTGCCTGAGAACAGACTGTGGTAAAATCAGTTACTTCTGACTTTTCTCTGGATGAAACAGATTATCTTGAGTTACTTGATTAAGTGCATAAAAAGTATTAGCCTCAAATGTGCGAATGGTACTGCATGTTCTGATTTTTTTTCCTTTTGTCCTTGAACTCTGTGTCTGCAAATAACTTGGGATTTGCTTACGTAATAAGAACTAGGGTATGTGGAGTTGTTGGATAGAGCCCTACTGTGAGTACCTCATTAGAAACTTAAGCTGTGGGCAACCTACTGCTGACATAACATTCATATTAGCCTAGAGTTACAAAATATTTCTGTATCATGCTATTACCAAAAATTTATATAATCTTGGAACTGAGTTTTAAATGCAGATATACCCCAAGAAAATTAATTTCCAGTGTTTTAAATTAAACTGTGAGGCAGGTACATTATTTAAGTATTGGAATAAACAGCCTAGATGTTAGTAAGTATCCACTAGGTTTTGTGTTTAATGAAAAGAAATACGGAGTTGAAAGGAAAGACTTCAGTGGAAACTCTTGCAAAAACACTTCAGACTTAGTTAAGAAGAAGATTTAGGATCAAGTCCACTTAAAAAATTATTTGCAAGTAAACTTTATTCAATATAGTGGAACTCCCTGTGACTTTGAACTGGATGTGTTATTTTGCTATTTTATTATTTGTTTTTTTTTCTTTCAGGTAAACACAGTACTAAATCTATGTAGACAATTTCTTTTTAAGTATTTCCCTCAGATTTATGTATTGAAGTTTAACAAAGAAAAGGCAAAAAAAACTTTGTATTTCTTTAGAAACTACTATCACCAGACAAGAAGCTATTTTTTTACAATAATTTATTCTCAAAAAACCTGTGTATGTTTCCTTGGCATTGTCATTTTTATGTAAATGTGTATAACTTTGGGGGCTTTGTGAGAATTTTATTCCTTGAACAGAAGAAACAAACCTGAGTCTATAACTTGAAACTATATGTGAGAAATCAGATATTTCAGTTTTTAAAAAAACACCAAACATTTGCTTTTAAAATTGAAGAAGATTTTTGAAGGAGCTGAAATGATGGATTGATAAAAATCTGGGCTAAAGCCAGCTTCTGTAAGACCATACCAGATCTGAGAACCACAAAACCAAGAGTGTTTTAGACACAGTGACAGAAAGCCAGGCTGCTAATACAAAATATACTGCCTACAGATCTTAGAGCAGTGCCCCAAATTGCTAACACACAGCAATACCCTGAGTTGGGTTTCAACATTGTTTTTCGTTTCATAAAAACATACAGATTTCAGTAGACATTTAACTTTTCTCCAGCACTGGTTTGCAGAGTCATAAGTCACTTGGAGTTTGTGTTTTTCAAAGTTTTTGCACAAGATTTCTTTTCACAGATTATTTGGTGAGTTCCTAAGTCATCTGCTTATGTTGGGTAATGGGGAATCTCCATCACTTGATTGTGTGGAAGTGATATAAGAAAACAGAGCATGTAGTGATAAAATCTGTTCTCAGGTATTACCAGATGACTCAGAATGTGGTGTATATAAAATCTATATTAAAGGAGATGTTGGGAGAAAATTATGCAGACAGCTTTGTACTGGCTAGAGTAATTTAGGAAATACTGGGAACTTCAAAACAGCTCTGAGCAGAATGAAGTGTTGAAGCAATTTGAGCTATGCAGAAGTGCAGTAAATCTCATCCAACTTCAGTGTGACACCTTTCCTTTACAGCTAGGAAACCACAAGACTGAGAAGTGGGATTTACAAAATAATTTGTAGGACTGTACCTCAGGACATAATAACACTAGCAATGAAAGGAAAGCTCTTGTGTAGGAGAGGGTTAGCTCAAATTCCTCAAGATAAGTGTTGGATCTGAATCTTTAATACTTGTTTAAATCAATACTGAGATTGGACTAAACAAAAATTACTGTTTCAGCCAGCAGCTCATTAGTTGGGAAAACAGAGAAATTACTTTGACAAACATAAGTCTAGGAGTGTTGGCTTGATGTAGCTGAATTATTTCTAGTGGAATTACAGAAGTGTTAATGATGCTATTCGAAGTTCTAATGAAGACATCAAAGTAATTTGTGAAGTTCTACTCATTCTCATTCAAGGAACATGAATTAAAATTTGATCAGGTACAAAGAAAGCTTCTATTATTGCTGTTGTAGTAGCTTTTCTTACAAGAAAATATCACAAAAATAATCTTTTTAGCCTAGCAAGAAATACAAGGGATAAAATCGTAGAATGGTTGGTGTGGGAAGGGACCTTTTAAGATCACCAAGTTCCAATCCGCTGTGCCATGGGCAGGGATATCGAAGCCCCATCCATCCAATTGTCTGCCATCTGTGAGGGGGTATTGTATCTTTCCATAACATGTCATAGAGTGCAGAAAGAATGCCAGTAGGAGGCTGTAACACTAAGGACAGAGAAGAAATGAAAATGTAAAACTCTTAGGGGGAAATTGGAAGATTATTCTTTTCCATTAAAGCAATTAGAGACCAGATCACTTCCCAATAACAACACAGTCAGAGCCAAAGAAGTACCCACTTTAAAAAAATTCTTGAGTAGCTAATTAAGAGGCTTATGCAATATGATTATTCATAATAGCAGGTGATTTGGCTGATTTGGGTGGTTTTGTCCAGCAGCTGCTCCCAATTGTTGTCTCTGTGAGGGTGGATCTATAGAGAAGTCTGTGGATTACAAATCACAGATATTACAGATCTACCTTAACTCAAACACGATTTTTCTGACTGAACCATGATGCCAGTGTCAGCTCTTTGGAATTGTGTGGTTCAGCTATTATTTTGGTTGCTGTAGCACATACTTTCATTGCAGGTCTAGGCAGTGGTCAGAACTGATTCTTGTATGCAGGAGTATTAGATTCTCTCACTTTAGAGCCTTTGATGTATCAGGAAAGAATATGAAAGGCTGAACTACGACTTCGTGAAGCTGAGGTGCTGCCTGTTGTGGGAAGAAAATACTTTATGGCAGCTGGGGAGGCTGTGATGCCCTCAAGCACTGCCTGCTGCTACAGTGGCTGGGCAACACGTGCAGGACAGATCTGGCCAGTGTTCCTGCTGCTTTTTTGACTGCATTTACCAACATGTGCAAGTGAGGGGGAGTTCCTTGGGAAAAAAAGTGAGGAAAGGGAAAAGGCACAGGGGTATAATCACTCCTTTCAGATGCCCCTTCATGGTCCCCATCACCCATGTCAGTGGTAACTGTTACTGAGTTTCTAAAGCCATATTTCGTTGACCTCTTGCTCAGGTCGGTACAGGTTACCACACTGATAAGTGGGGCAATTGCCTTGAACTTGCACTTTCCTTTCTATGCACTATTGCTTTTCTTCTATGTTTTAACCCCTGCTAAATATTTTGGAGCTTTGTTTAGAGAATGTGCCTGTCTCACTAACAAAATAAATAGAGGGTTAAGAAGAAGAAATGTTACGTATGTTTCTGCAGCCCATATCTGTGCAATGTAAATAGGCTTTTCACATTAGTCTCTTAGTTTCTTACCCCACTTTTTAAATCAGGTATCTAGTAATATTCCTGACCATGTCCAAAACAGTGGAAATTTGTAGTGTGCACTCAGGGGGGAGTAGTGATTACATAAACATTTCTGGGGTTTACACACTTCCCACAGAACTCTTGGATCCCTTGAGTAATAATCTTTTTTCAATAAGGAAAACTGTGTAAGCATTAATCATCCAACATGGCAATATCCCATAGTTTGGTGGGACAGGCAGTTTGCCTGGCTTCTGCAGTGCCATTTGACATTTTTTTGGCATTGGCAAGTTCAAGGAAGGGTTGGGTTGGGTGACTTTTCCCACAGCAGTCCTCACAGTGCTATGCTGTGTATTGGTAGCTAGAAAAAGTGCTGGTAACACATTGGTGTTTTGGCTACCACTGGGCAGCCTCAAACAGCATCAAGGCTGTGTCTCCAACCTTCCCCCTTCACAGGCCAGTGGGCATGGCCAAGAGCTTGGGAGGGGACACAGACAGGACCCCTGAACCATGCTAACCAAGGAGATATTCTATACCATGGTGTCTGCTTGGCAATAAAACTAAGGGAAAGGAGAAGAGGAGGAAACAATAATTATTAAGGCATTTATCTTCCAGAGAAACCTCAGTGTGTAGTGAGGACCTGCTTCCTAGAAGGTAGCTGAACATTACCTTCTGATGGGAAATAGAGAATTAGTCTCCTTTTTTTCCTTTCCTTCTCTGTGTAGACTTTGCTTTTGCTTTACTGAGATACCAAAGCTAGTGACTTATTTAAGTAGGCAGCCTGGTGAGAACAATTACAGTTACGTACTCTATTCAAGAAGCTTAGCTACTTTTTCTGTACCCTCTGCTCTCTCCATTCACAAACCCTCAGAGAAATGTAGCATAGCACAGTTTGAATTTAGAGTGATCAATCATATAAGTGACTGGGTTTGACACTGTGACTGAGTGCAGGTAGCAAATGCTTCTGTAAAAGGGGAGGTTCTGTTCATCCAGTCCTCCCTCCACTTCTTTATTCCTACCTACCTGTGAGCACTACCACATTTGCACCATCTTTGGTGCTCACTGTACCTCTTAATGAAGTTGATTTAACTTGTTAGCCTGACAGAAGGCCTTTGCCAAGTTAGCTTGTCGGTGTGGATCTCAGCTGGCACATGGAGAAGTGGGAGCACATGTCCAGGAGCAATGTGTGAGGGAAGGGAAACCCCCATTTCATTTATCACTCTTCCACACTGTCAAGATGCCCCAGCTGTAGTCTCAAACACAAAATATACTGCCCAGCAAGGAACTAGTTGGAGACAAAAGTTTGCCAGGGTGTCAGAGATATGTATGTTCATAATTTGTGTCAGGGCACAGCTCACAGTGCCCAAATAAGCCTAATGACAGTAGCCAGGTTCAGCCATGATTCCAGACAGCCAGACAATCCATAGAAGTGAGGCATGTCGGGGATCAAGCCGGGAGCTCAAGTTGAAGGATCAGGGTCCAGATGAATAGGACACCTGGCCCAGCACAGGCATGGCTGCAGCACAGCTCAGGTGGGCCAGAATGAGGCCTTGGTTTATCAGCTACTGCAGAGAGAAATGGGAGAGACCACTCATGGATACTTCTTGGCAGAGCTGTTTTCAGCTGGGCCCTCATACCATTACTGAAGCTGAGCCTGAGCCTAGGCACCCAACATCCCAGCTCAGGGGAAGGTAGAAAGGGAGTGCTCAGAGCTCTGGAAGCTTTCACAGAACACCTATTAGCTCAGAGCTAGAACTGCAGTGGCGTAAGAAAAGTTTGATGGGTCAGGGGACAGATTCTGCAGTACATTTTATCCTCCAGTACCTACGATGTCTGACTTTTCTGTTCTCCACAGTGTAGAGAAGCAAATAGTACAGTAACTCTAAACAATGTTTGCTTTCTCCGGAAACAAGAGGATAGTGTGCCTGGAGAAAGATAGTCACCTACAGTTGAATTTACTCACAGCATCATTTATGGTAGCTCCTTTCACACACAGTTAATAGAAAGTTCCCATAGACGTGCTGTGCTGTGCATTCACGGCAGGCAGTCTTGTTCTCTGCTGTGCATCAGCAAAGAGTGGAACAGCTGGGCCATAGGATCCAGGATCCCCTTTTCATAGTCATTAACCAGCCATAAACAAATACCACAGTATTTACGTGAGTTCATAAGGGACTGTGGTTCTCTTTCAGATTGATAAAGCCTTTAAAAAACCCCACATGTATGAAACAAGAGAACACTGTTACAACCCACTTGCACAAAGGACAGTAACCGAGGTTCTTGTAGATAGATCCCTTGGGGCAGATTGTCAGGGTCCCCCCCTGCCGTTCCCCTGGGAAGGGGGGGCCCTGGAGTGGATGCGTGATCTGGGCACAG
>WEIT01038591.1:48706-88684 GCA_013389985.1 Dryoscopus gambensis | reverse complement strand
AATATTAAACAGGTTTCTTAACATCAAAGAGGGGAGAGATAGGGTAAGTTCTCCTCCTAATGGGTCATAGATTTTTCCAGGGAGGGGCTAACCAGTATCTTGGATACTACTGACTGTTTAGAGATGCCCACTTTTTTCTAGTCTGTTCACTTTTCAGGGGTAGGGGTTATGTAGGCCGCTGAACCAGAAGATGAAGCTTCTGAAGTACCCTAAGGAATGGGACTTTTATAGGGGAGTCGGGAGACCTAACCTCAGTCCTTAGCCCAAGAACAGTACACACAGTTTAAAACAAATAATCCTTAGATAAAGTTGTTAGAGTAGAGGCACGAGTCCTCCCAAAGGACGCCGCTTACCACAGCTTAGACAGTGAATCTCTGAGGTCAGCACAAGGTGCAAGTGCTGCTGGGGAATTCAAATGAGCAGGAAGCACTGGAATGGTGTTAGCACAATGTTTAAGGTGTTCTCCTCAGAGATCTGGAAATTCTTCAGGCAGTAAAGTGAACAACCAGGCACAAGGCTGTTATGTTCTGAGTGAGAGCACTGACAATTGCTTAATGCAAAGCGAGATTGGATTCCTTCTGCACTGTGTTTTTCACAATCTTCATTTTTTGAAAGGAAGAGCTTTATCCTTCAGTCTCAAGAGGTCAGAACAGTGTGTATTAGTTCCATAAGCTGCCCCTGGATGTACCTGAGAAAAGGACATATGTTTAATGGACTGGAGGAATGTTTTGTGTTTTAGGGATTAGGTAGCTCTCAAAATGCTGTTCAGCCTGCTATCTTCATGACACAGTTCTCAGGTGACTCTGCACATGCATGAAGCTGGATGTAGGAGGTCTTATTCATTCAGAGTCTAAAATGTGGATCATGTGTGCAAAAATTAGGGAATAGCTATATTCAGGGGGGGTTGCACTCATTTGAGGATGTGAGATAGAAAAATATATTCTATCCCTCTGCTATTATGCTTCGTTGGATGAACAGTTTTGCATATTGGTAAATAAACTTGTGTTGTGCTAACAAAAATATTCGCAATAGCTAACATTTATGTTTCTTTAGAGAGGGAAAATGTCCAAAAACTGAAAAAAACAAATTTGAATTTTTCCATGAAATTAGATTGTAAAAATCTTGGCTTCACACAATGTGTTTCAGAAATGTTGAAACAGTTTCATTCAGAAACTAATCCTGAAGTACTTCTGTATTTTTAATGTTCTTTTACATAAAACCAGTTTAATTTCCCAAAAGTAATTTTGCAGCAAAAGGTGAAACACTACATTTAACAAATGTAGACATTATTGAAAGGTTTTACTTTGATTTTCCGTTAAACAAAAAAGTTGTCAGAGTTGATAATTTCTTAAAATGTGAATTTCAGGAAAGTTTGTGTAGGTTTTTTTCCCACTGAAAATCTATATTGACATGGGAATTCAAATAGAACTTAATGCTCGGAATTTTAGATGAAAATATGAGTCTTTTTGAAACTGGAATTGAATTTGGATACATAAGAAATAATTCATAAGGAACTGTTTTGCAGGCTGCTGCTGAAATTCCATGACTCCAGTAACATTCACCTGAAGAAAATTTGGACCACAAACGTCTTGAAAGCACTAGAAACAAAAAGAAGTAATGTTTCCAATCTGTAAAATAAGAGTTATTTTCTTAAAACGCTTTTCAGAGAAGTCTCCTTTTTTTAATCTTCTGCACCAAAAGACAATATGCAAATGGCTTTGCAGCTACTGTCCCAACTGAGACATCTGCAGGGTTAAACAACCAGTGCAGTGCACACAGTAGAGTCCACAAGGGGCCCTAAAGGGATAAGTCCTACCTAAACCTCCCATAAGTTTGAATGCTTGCTCTTAACCCATGTGCGTGGATAGCTGCCACCTCAACTTCTACTGCTATTTAACTGGTAGTGTGTGATTCTCTGTGATCACATCTGAGTTATTTTTAGTGTGCTGAGCGCCACTCAACACTTGTATGTGACAGGGCATTAAATCATTGAGAGACCACAAATCTTGAGAAGGCAGTTGTCCTATACTTGAGATTTCTGCTGAAAAATTGAAACACGAGACCTAAATGAGAGTCTCTCAGTGTGCATTCAAGGCAGTTGTTCTGACAGAAGTGGCTGAGATCTCCAGAGGTTTTACAGTGATGTATTTAGTTGCCAATAATTAATGTTTTAAAGGTTTCCTAAGAATAATTCAAATATACAAAGTGCAGACGTAGAGGTCAATAGATATGTTTGAAGGAGTTCATAAGCATGGAAGATCTATTAGAGTTTAAAAGATCGATAATTCTCTTCAGAGCCTATACATATGCATTGACAAGACAGGGAGGGCTGTTATTATAGTCTCTCAAATCAATAGTCCACATTTAAGAACTGTGTGAAAAGTAGTTTTAAATGTGTATCAGATCAGATGTTACCCTGTTGTTAGAGATCCAGGTATCAAGAAGTGGGTTGTAGCCAACCCCAAGGTGAGAAAAATCCAGGAAAGGCCTCATGTCTGGTTTTATGGGCTCCTCCAAACATTTTTGGACTAACTGTTAGATGATATGACTATGTTTATTGCAGCAGCACTGATGATATTTTTTTGACAGTCCTATGTGGGTTCTGACCACTACCATTTCCTCATTCATATCAGCACTACATGTTTTCTCAGCTCTCAAATACCAGGCAATGTTTAATGTGAGATTAATAAATTAGTTTAGAGCTGTCAACAACGTATATCTTATCTTTGAAACAAACAGACAATGCAAAACAAAACAACCTTCGACCAAAGCTCCACACAAATGAAATCTTACTGAAACCAGATTGCTGTAGCTGAGAAACCTGCTGAATTATCCTGATTCCAATGGATTTCAGCTACAGAACTAGTAACTGTGAATGTCAGATAGAGGTCCAGCCCTGATATATTTAATTATAAGTAACTTCCCCTGAGAAATCTGATTATTTTAGGCAATGCTCCCCAAGAAAGTTATTATCTTGATTTGATCTATTTAAGAAAGGATTTAATCTGTTTAAGAAAGCGGTTATGATGAGGAAAGTAGAGGAGGGTATTGCTCCTTTTGTTGAAGCCTGATGTGTTTCTAATTAATTTGCAGAATACTGGATGCCGTGGACATACACATAATGATACAATTACTGAAAATTCAATCATAATGATGCCAACAGACACTCCCACCAGGGCTCCTCTCTGGAGAGTGAGCCAGGGAAAGGAAAACTCCATGTTCCTCCTGTTCACTTTAACATTAACATGATTACAGAGGTTGAAATGGCTTCACAGACCTCTCTTAAAATGTGAGTTAAGCATGTAGGAGACTGAAGAATGTATGTTGTCCAAGGAGCAGTCTGTTGGGAATAGGAAAAAGAGTAGGAAAAATTGGAGAGAAATCTGTAGTTTGGTAATGACTGACTCGCAGAAGTAATCCTTGTCCAGTCCCTGCTTTTCAGGCAGTTATAGACATTAGTTCACATCTTCCCAAGATGATGGTATCTACCTTGTGTCCAGAGGTGCCAGACATGTGCTCTTGTATTTAAAATACTTCATAGCAATATATCATGTCCTCAGAAAGATAGTCAATGTATGAGCTGTATTACCTGTATTGACAAGCCCAGGCTGGCCACAGTAAACCTACTTGACTTTTGAATCTGTCATGTAGAATGAAAGCCATGAACTCCATCCTGGTCAAGAGGATGTTCCACTTTCATGAAGAAACTGCTTAGTTTTTTTACTGTACTGATAAATACTTCACCTATAAACATTCAGGTCCATCCTCATCCCAGCAAATAAGTCCTAAGGTTATGGATTTCTATCTTGTAATGATGCTGACTGATTTCTTCTGCATTGGAAGGTCTGCAGTCTAAGTGTGATCAGAGACAAGTTTTGGATTACTCATTACTGGGAGTTGTTAGCTGTAAACTCTAAAAGTTTACAAAAGTTGGCAAAGACAATCAGAACAGAACCTGACTTTTTAAAGCAGTGGTAAGTCCCCAAATGAGACAAAAATACTAAAATAAAGCATGCTAAAAGATTCCACATCTTAAAATTCAAGCATGCTTCAGATGATAAAAATGGATAGATTAAGTATAAAGCAATAAGAACTTTTCTAAAATCTTTTCCTCTCTTCTCTTTCTGCATCTCCTTCTATTGCATTTAGAACCTATATTTACACAGTATATTCTGACAAATTGAAATAGAAGTGGAAAAAATATCATTCAATATTTCAATCTCACATGGAATTTTATTTACCTGAAATAAACAACGATCTTCATTTCTCAATGGCAATTCACCAGAAAAAGTACTTAAACCTTGCCACTGATAAACTGAACAGATCATAAAAGAATATTAGTATCATAAAACTTTAAAAAGCATAAATGAGGGTATAATATGAGGGGTGGGATTTGCTAGTTGAAATGTAGGGGAAGAATATAATAAGAGTGGTGTACTTTCATTCTTTTTAAGTTACTTGTAAAAATGCAAAGATAATAATTTTAATAAAGGAGATGTTGGCTCCAGTCAACCTTTTTTGTCTCAGAGGTGAAATATTAAACAGTCAAATGAGCATGAGAATAATATGGCCCCTATTAAAGTGATTTTAAATTTAAGCATAATTTTTGCTAATACCACTGAGCAATGGGAATAATTAGAATGGTTTCAGTAATGCTGAAGATTTAAATAATTAAAGATGCAAGATTAATTTGAGAAGAGGCATCATTAACCTAAATCAAATATTAGATTTGTTGTAAAGGAGAGGGGGTTTAGCCATAACCACATTTTTTAGATGGGGAATCTCATTAAATACCATGGTTTGCCTTTTACTCTGCACCCACAGGATTTACTTGCATGAATATTAAGTCTCTGTATATTGAATACAAGCATTTAAATCCTGTGATATGGACCAACATTTTTGTACTATGTAAAGTATTAATTAGATAATCTTGTTTTTACTTTGGATGCCAATAGCTAGTTACCTAAAGGTTACCTGTAGTGGGTTTGTTCACATTTCTTACCTTCTGTGAGATAAGAATTAGGAAGAATTCAAAGCAGGCTCCATATTTTAAAGAAGTTTATTAACAGAACTAAAAGAGAAAAGGAGTAATAAGGGTCAGAATAAACCTTCAGAACACTTCTCCTCCCCCCGTCCTTCTCCCTCCTTCCACTTACAGCATAAAGACACAAACTTGGGATTATTTCAGTCAGTTTACTACCTCTATAATAGTCTTTCATCAGCTCACTTAAGGAGAGAAGTCTCCTTTGCCCATGCTATGGGGCTTCTCCACAAGAAACAGTCTTCTCATGGCTTTAATGTCACAGCACAACAGCTGCCCGGGGTGGTTTTCTGTTGGCCATGTGTGAGTCCCTTCCCTTGACTTACAGCTTTCCCCACAACTGTTTTTGAGGGTTCCATCGTAGCTAATGGGGTACTATTTTAAGGATGAGCTGTTCAAGAGCAAAGGTTCTGTTCATCTATCTCTGGGATCATCTTCATCTCTAGGAACAGGGTCTTCATTTTATCCCTATCTCTCTCTGTTCAGGCTTTTCATTGGATCACAGCTACTTCAAAATTTGCTTACTTCAGTACAGGCACTTTGCTCATGGCAATTTGAACTCTCTACCTCCTATGATTATCATGAGGTTCTCTGATGTATCATAGTCCATCACCATGGCTTTACAAAAGAATTTCAGCTTACTAGCATCTCCTCTATCTCCTCTCTCTGGACTTCAGCTCTTTCTTCTTCACTGACTTTGGTGTCACAATCATGGTGTATATTCATGTGCCTTTCCCATTCCCTTCCTTCCTTTAACTTGGGGAAGGATTGATGTCTGCAGGTTTCATTTCTTCTGGGGAACTTACAGCACTGAAGGGGTTACATCTTACTCGTGTCTGGGCCTTGCAGCTGGAACTTATCTGTCTCTGGTGGCCACATGATCTCTGCCAAATGGCGGCCGAAGCTGGTCTCGATATAAACTTTCATTTCGGCAGCCGCACCGGAGAGGGGCTGCTCTAACGGAGCTGGAACAGCTGAGATATTTAGCTGAGTGGCCACAATCTTGCCAAGCTGCACTGGGAGGGTCCGGCCCACACGAAGCCACGGGCCATGGCCTGGTCCCCGCCGGGCCGAGACGGAGCAGGAATGGTTAAGATCTTGCCAAGCCATGCCAGGGGCTGGCCCGCACGGGGCAGGGCTGTGGCCCAGCCGTGCCGGGCTGAGCAGCCAGACCCAGTTACCTGTCCAAAGACAGGAAGCAAGAGAGAGATTTCCCGGCTTCTGCATCTTTAATTGTGTCTTTTACAGAGGCGTGTCCAGTTTTTTATGTGGTTTAACAGAGTTGTCAATAATAAACTTAGCCAATTTGATTAGTTCTGTCAGGTCTGGAGGAAGTTACAACAGCCCCTTGCAAAAAACATCACTTCCGTGGATGGTAGAAATTTTTTTTTTAAACTAAAAGTCCAAGCTGTGCTAACCCATGACATTCTCATTTTTTTTCCTGGAAAAGACTAGTAAAAAGTTCAAGCCTGATCTGGTCGAAACCTTTTTTCTGCCTGAAAATATATCTCTCTAGGCTCCTTTACTAATGTCACAGCCTTTTTTTTTTTTTTTTTTTTTTTTTTTTTTTTTTTTTTTTTTTTTTTTTTTTCGGATGAACTAACAACCAAAGCAAATAGGAAGTACAGGACAGAATGATATGCGATGCACTGGGAACTGCAGTTATCTAACAAGGAAGTGAATTCCTCAGAGGAATAATGAGTAAAGCCCTTTTGTTACTTGGTTGTTAACAAACATTGTGCATTTGTGTTGATTAAAATGCAGAAGTTGATAATTAAACAAAGAACACATGATAAAAAGCAAAGTTTTTGTCCATTTACAGGAAAACAGTCCTTCATAAATATTGATTTTTTTTCCCCCACAATGTGGTGGTTTTCTATAAATATCAGTATCTGATAATGAGCACTTCCACCATTCATTATTTCTCTACTTGCAGAATTTAATGAATAGAAATGCATTCATTATATGGAAATCTATCTACCTGTTATGCCTCTGATGAAGCCAGCCCCTGATTTGAAATTTTGTGCACCATTAATGATATGCAAGAACTCTGTCTTATCTTCAATGATATGCTTGAAGAATTTATCAATGGAATTTATTAGATGTTAATTTATCTTCCATGAATTACTTAGGCAGCAGCATCTCACTTCTATATCACTTTTTGGAATATGGTTCCTCTGTTGTTTTTGTTCTTTTGCCCTTCCCAAAAATGATGGAAACATAACCTATTTCTAGAACAGGTTTGAGTTCATTGAAGCATAAAAACATGTTCCTTGTCTTGAAAGCTCCTGGGAAATATTGGCTGATTGTGATGAATTTCCCAAGCCTGTGGGACAGCCAGCTCAAATTTTGACTCCATCATAATTTTTGACTGAATTTTTTTATTCACTGTTCCATTAGAAAATCATCTTCTTCCACCTTCACTACCACAAAGTGAAAGCTTACATTGAACCAGGTTGGCCTGAACAAATGCTCACTCTGTACTGAGGCAGCACATAGTGCTACATGCCAAGTTGGGCACTTTTGATTCCTGAGCATCTCTGTCTTCACTGGGGCTGTTTTGGTGGCTGCAGTTGTTCCACCTCTGTACTCTCTTCAGTCTGAACACCAGCTGGCCAGTGAAGCTGGAGGTCTGTGTCACTGCTGATTGACTTGCAGTAAACAAAATGCCTACAGCATTTCTGCCTGACTGCAAACAAGTCTTTGCAGTTCTCTGCACAGTCCTGTTGGACTGGGTAAAATGGCCGTGCTCCTCTAATACCTGGAGGATGACCCTTCAACAAGCCCAGGCAGAAAAAGCAAAAGATGATTGTCCATTTAGATACTATACACGTTCTACCTGATTATATTTTCCTCCTGCTTGCTTTCTGCTTTTCTCAAGTATAGCTACATGCAAACTGTTCTGCCTGGACTTTCCATGTCACTAGCCTGTCAAGCCAGGTAGGAAGGGAAGCTTATTACAAACATGAAAAGGACTACTCCAAAGAAGAACAAAAGAATCCATCCATTTATTTAAATCTGGTACAAACAATTTCCTGTTCATGTGTAGCTGGATGAAAAATACTGGCCATTAACTGTAGTTAGGATGTTCAGATTAGATATTAGTATTGGTCTGATCTGCTCCAAGAGTAGTGAAATATTGAAATGTGCAGGTAAATAAAATTTCTATCTACAGAGTTTTTAAAAAAGGACTTAAATATCTGTTAGGAATTGATTCTGCCTTGAGAAATTAGCCCCTGACTTGTTTTCTGTAGAGCAGGAGGGCAAATGAACATTAAATTAGTGTGTTGTAGTGGTTCCTTGATAAGGTAGCTAACATCCAGCACCTCTCGTCTGGAAATGCCTCTTCAGATTTGGTCCTTTTCCATACTGTCTGCCTGCATGGGTACCTCCATCCATAGAGTCACCCTGGGGGAACATTGTGCCTTTTCCCTCCCCGCTAAGGAAGTTCCATCTTCCTAAGAAAGGGAAATGGGTATATGGATCTCCCCTGCACATCCAATCTGTCTGGCAAGTCTCTGTCCCTGCAGCACTTTTCTGTGCTTTAGCTGGTGAGGAACTGTGTCCACAGCTGTGCGTCCCCCTTTCCTCCCTCTTTCCTCCACCCATATTTTCACTTCTATCATGATGCTGGCCCCTGAAGCAAATACATGTTTTACACCCAAAACAAAGGTTGAACTGTTTTTTGGCAGACTCTGGATACTTTGCCTCACCCTGTGCAGCTCCCAATCTCATTCACTTCCAGTGTGAGTCTTTGGATCAATTGGTACTGATATTAGCTTCCCTGGAGTGACAGGCAAAGCAAGTACTTAGCATGTTCCCCTGGGCATTCTTATTTTTAGCCCCTCCTCAGTCACCTTCACTGTTACCAGCAGCCACAGACCAGGCATCTGAAAGAGCCTCAGCAGCAACTTTAGTGAAGAGACGGCATGAGCTAAGGCTAAAAAGCATCTTCCCTTCTTGCTGCGTTTTTTCCCTGTGAATGACTGAAAAGCAGGCTGATCAAGGGCTGTAGCACGTTTTTCTGAGTATTATTTTCTTTTTTTTAAATATGTGGAAGCTGACACACTTTCAGAGATTGCTTCTTGCAAAATGATTCAGGACAGCTCTCAGCTTCGAATCAGATCTGTCAAGTGAAGCCCTCTGTTAAATTCCCTATATGTATGTTAGATTTGGTTTGCTTGACTGACATACACATGGCTTGGCTTAGTCCTCATGCAACTATCAGTTTTGTGAAAAATCCTAGAATCACTGAACATTAGGGTTGGAAAAGACCTTTAATATCATCAAATCCAACCATATACCTAACACTGCCAAGTTCAAAACTAAGCCATGTCCCTAACAATATTGCAGTGAATTTTGAAAATATTGCATTTCTAGAATCAGAAGTAAATTACTATGAATCAGGATTGCATCATTGAAATGAAAACTGAAGGAACATCTGGGCTACATTTTTGACTGAAAGGACTCGCTTTCATGATTGCTCCAAGTTTGTGGGGAGGTGGTTTTGTTTCAGTCCTACTATTCCTTTTCCAAGGATCCAGTAGTTACATTTTCCCAGGAACGAGATCACATAATTTTCCAGTTAATTCCTCAGGTTACTAGTCCTTTAGGGAATCTACATAAATTATATGTAGGCTTGGTCCTGGATCCTGAAGACTGCAGATGTAAATTAGAGCAGAGCTTCAGAACTGCTTTTATAGGTCTCACTTGCACATGTGCTTGGAAAGGTTCACCATGGAATGAAGAGTGTTCTGTGGATATTCTAGCTGGCAGGTCAGTGATGACTGAACTTGTGGCAGTGAGCCTGAGGGCAGCTGCTCTGGCTCTGTCAGCTGGCTACAGTCAACATGGGTTCATGTACAGTCTCCCTGTGGATGCCAGTGTGCGCCCCATGCCAGACAGGAGAACTCAGCACCATGCTATGACTGGGGCTGGATGTCTCCTACGGCCTCGGCTGCAAGCTCAAAGAGTCAGGAAACCCTAGAAAGTGGAAAATCTAGAGTAGAAACTCTCCATCAACACCTTTTGCTCTAGATCACAGTTTTGGTATAACCTGTGAGATCAGCAGCAATTAGGGAAATTGCGATGTTGCGCATTGTCTAGAAATTTACTTCCTCATCAAAACTCAACCAGCTTTTCCTGCCCAAGGAATGTAGCAGACATTTCAGAAATCACGATGATTTCTGCCTGTGGAATGAAGTATGATTGGCGTCACCAGCCCTCTTACAAAGCTATCTGATTAGGCTCTCGGGTATGTAGGTCATTTAGGGTCCAGTTCCTCAATGTGTATTGGGACCCAAACACATAAGCATATCTAGTCTCTGTTCTTCCCTACTCTGTTAACTAGGTGCTTCAGGAAAAATTTTCGAAAGTATGTTGATGACTGGCTGAGGAGATAAGGTCTAGAACTACAAGTTATTTAGACTTCTATCTCCTACCAGGCTTAAATTAGGCTTGTAATTATCTCTGTGGGGCTAAGAGCGCATCTTTTGACTATTTTATTTGAGCACTTCATTAAATTCTGTGGCACCTTTATATCTGTTTATGCTTTTACATGCATTTCCATTAAGGTTTATGTGTAGTACAATTCGAAAGATGATACATTATTTCACTCTATCAAAGAGGCAGACAGCCTCTTAAACTATGACTCTACTAGTGGGCGAAACATCGCACTGCGACTATATATTCTCTGTGCCCAGCCTGGTTTTAGCCCATGTTTGCTAACCAATTCCCAAACATTTCCTGAGAGCTCTTGGAGTAATTTCTGACTGTGTGGTTGTTACATATTGGCACCTTGATCTAAATCTGAGGAAACCTGCACATATAGACACAGCCTATTCTATGCAGGTTAGCCTCAAAGGCAGGGAAAATTTTATTTGCTGGTGGAAAACTATAGCCCTATTTCCCAGAGGTTGCCATTTCAAAAAAGTCTGACACCAACATGTTGTGCATATGTGTCACAAACTTTTGGCAATACTAAGGCATAAACGGTGTGCATTTTTTCCCAACATCTAATAAAAATGCCATAAAATTTCACGGTCCCATAGAGGCTTAAGTTTTCATGTCTAGTAAAACTTAGTACTATTAAACATGATGAGACCATCAAATTTCCTTGTCCTCTGTTGTTCTGGGTCAGAATTACAGTAAAGTAAGTACCTTCATATATTAAGAGCATGCTTTGCACAGAATGAGAGCTCATTTTTCAGTAAGTTCAGATGGCAGGATATCAAATCAAAAAGCCACCAAATCAAAGCTCCAGAGATCAGTTCAAAGGAACTGCACCTTCAGGATGCTTTTATTTCCCCTCCCTACCCACCTCAATAGGCAAACTTGGCAGTCAGTTCAAAGAGTTTAACAACACCCAAACAATAATTATTATTAACCACAACAACAATAATTATATTTTTTATAATAATTAAAATAATTTGTCTGAGAAAAGCATATGCCTTAATTGCAAAACTATGGCTGATGCAGAGGAAAAAAAAACCCCATGTCATGGTAAATAGCACTTTGGAGATGACATTTCCTCTTTTTCAATCTATTTTACAGCATTTTGGTGACTTCGCTGCTATTTTGTTTGCTCATCTTCCCATTTGCCAGATGCTAAAGGCAAATTGGCTGAAAGCTGTGTCTGTATCTCTATTAGTAAGTAATATCAACCTACAGACTGGATCTTTATGGCAAAGCAGTTTGATGCTGAGGACATGACACCTATATTATGCATGTTTTGAAGAAATAGGAAGAAGGAGTGGGGTAACACTTTGGACTAGCTGTAGTCTGGTCCCATGAAGTGGAAGGTTTTAACTGCCAGAACCTCCTGGGGTGCATCTTCCAGTTCTGCAGCAGCCAGGGTGCATGCTCTGAGACTGTTCAGCCATGTGAGCTCAGCAGAGAAAGGGGAGTGTTGGGGAAGGTGAAACAGGAAAGCCTTATAAATATGATTGCCTGGCAAAAGATTTTGAGAATATAGAAACTATAAACGAGATTGAAATGAAGGCAAGCTTTGAGATACCAAGCCTTAGTTACTGAACAACAGGAAAACAATGGTATGGCTGGCTGAAGGTAATCCCCTCTTGATTGAACAATATCCTCTGCTTGCAGACAGGTCCAAGGGTCAGAGCAGACCCCACTAGCCTGGCAGAAGGGGTCCAAAGAGCAGTTTTTAGGGTTTAAAATATAATGCAGTATGGTAATGTAATGATTCTTATATGCTGTATGTAAATGCTATAGGATTTGTATCTTGTACTAGATTGGTTAGTGAAAATTAGAATATTCAGCACAGAAGAAGATTTATTGTATTGTAACGGGCTCTTACACTCTCTTACTTGTACTCTCTTGCTCCTACTCTCCTACTCTTACACTCCTGCTCTCTTACACTCTTGCTCTTTCGGGCCTGCTCCGAGCTGGGCTGGCAGCTCCAAGCAGGGCCCCTGCACCCACGCCCTTTGCAATAAACCACATGCTCTGAGACCTGACTCCAGAGATCTCTCGTTTCCATCCATCTTGACCATCCAACCCAGCAGCACCAGCTCCTACAGGGGAGATATTCAGAAATTTTTCTGTACAAATCTCTTCCTGTGCTGTGCTAAAGTACTAAGGGAGATGCACCCTGTTATCTTGCTGCTATGAGTTTAATATAAAATGAGCACTTCCCAAATGCTATATATTATTGTGTAGATAAAAAATGTAAGAAAACATCCTGGGTGTAAGTTCCATTCATACTTCCTTACATCACTGTTGCTTTCAAAGCTACTTGTGATTCCTGGTGGTATACAAACAAAATAAAAATAAATAAAATCAAATAACTTTATTAGAAATGAATTTGGAAATGTCCAAGTTGAGCGACTCACTTGGTAGTGAACTGAGTGCTAATACTACAATTTTAGATTCATTTTTCTGCTTGCTAACAGCTGTAGACTAGCAAAAAATGGAGGAACAGTGTTTTTGTGCAAATCAGCTAAGCTGATCGGCACTCCTAGTGAAGAGATGACCTTGTTAATGTACCACATTTTCAGGCTATGTATTTGCAATCCAAAAGTGAGTGAATCTCCATGAGTTAAGAGCACAGGTCCCTTTTCAGTGGACAGATCATTATGTACAATTAGATGCTATTTGCTGGCTGGAGATGTGCACAGCAGTAAACAGAGTGCCCAGATGGCTTATTTGACCAGGCTAGCTGGTGTAATAGAAGAAACAACTTGAGGTTAAAAGCAGCTTTTCTAGGGCTGGGATTTCGTCCCAGTGTTGGTAAATCTGTCCAAATGGTGACCTTTCCTTCATGTGGGTTGACAGACTGTGGGCTTTACAGGTGTCATGGCTGTAATCTCAGTGATATCTATGCCTGCTGTGTTTGCTGGCAAATCAGTACTACTGAAAAAGAGAAATAGAGTAAGTTGCTGAGAGAAAAAAAAGTCAGGTTCAACCCAAATCAACCCCCCCCAAATTAGTTCTTCCGTTTATTTTTTTAAAACTGTCATAGAATCAAAGAACCATTAAAGTTGGAAAAGATGTCCATTGAGTCCAACCATTGACCAACGCCCCCAGGCTTTCTAGTCATTCTTCCCCAGATCTGTAGAGTTGCATGGGGGTGTCACGACCCAAGTGCAGCACTTGGCATTGTGATGCTCAGCCCGTCAATCCTGCTGATCCCCCTCCTTACTTCTCCAAGACTCAAAACCACTACTATCTGATGACCTGCAATCATCTCATCACCTGCAGCAATCTCCTCACCCACTAGTGCTTCTGTGCGCAAAAGCTGGTCCATCTGGAAGGAAGCCTGAACCTTCCCTGGCTGGCTTACTCCACCCTTCAGGCAGATCAACAGTGACACCCAGCTTGGTATCATCTGCCAACTGATGAAAGGTGGACCTGATCCCCTCACCCAGATTGTTGATAAAGATATTAAACAGAACTGGTCTCAATACTGAGCCCTGGAGAACATCACTTGTGACTGGCTACCAGCTGGATGTAATTCTATTCACCCATGTGCTGAAAGATGAGCTGCCAGAGAGACGACTGGCCTGGCTGAACAAACGTCCAGTAAGTCTCATGAGTGGAAGTTCTGAGAAAACTATTTTTTGGAAACACTTAAACAATTGTTTCTAGCATGAAAGAGCTCCCCAGAATCTGAAGCTGTCCAGTGAAATTGATCCTTGTCAAATTGGAGACTGCTAATAGCCATCTTCTCTCTATAGTCAATCCTCCTGATGCAGAAATTAGGAACTTGGGGAAGATTTATGTCAGAAATATGAGCTCCTGCAGACCTTTAGAAATCTCTAGAAAGCAGAAACATGCAGGTTTTCAGATAAAAATTTTGACAGTAGGTGCTCAAATCAAATAGACACCACACTCACCCCTGTCTCCTGGTGAAGAAAAGACAGCATAAGAGAATTTTATTTTAATGAAGAAAATATTCCTGATCTTTGTGAACACAATCTCACATCCAGACACTGAAAGATTCAGAACATGGATATTATTACCTGGACTGGAGCCACACCTTTTTTCTTCCATAAAATTCTAGTTAAAATCACAATCTGGACTATGGCACATAAAGAAAACAGTAAATCATGGTAAAACCAAGTATTTCAAAAAGACAAAGAGCAAAAATCTCTCCAGAACTGAGATATAACAGGTGTTGTGTCTGACACTGAGCAGTCTGGTTGTCAACTGAAATAGAGACATAGCTGTTTCCTCAGTGCTGCTGTTTCTGATTTGACGTTTGACATCAAGAGATGAAGTGGCTGGCAAAGTGCTGTCAAAGCCAGAGCTTCAGATGGTGTGAACTGAACATTTCATTGCCAGCTGCAGAGGTGCTACCTCAGAAAAGTGCAGAGAATCTTTTCCAATCTGCAAACAAAATCAAAGATTTTCCCTGGTTTAATGGCTTCCAATGCCCATGTTTGGGACTGCTCTGAACAATTATTTGAGTAATCTTTGGCTGCCTGAGAAAGTAGCCAGAACTGAAAAATGACACGGCATGATTTTTCTATCAGCTGTAAGTAGTGTCACTTTGATTCATATTTTGAGGGCAATCTTGGCCAGGGAGACATAAAACGGAACTCGCTGGACATGTAGCAAAGCAGAGCAATATCTGCTTGCTCAAAAGACCTCCTCAGCAAGGGACATGGGATCAGAAGATTTAAGCATCTTCAACCTCCATTTCAGAGGAGGGTGAGATGTCAGGTGTGAAAAATCTTTTAAAGTACAACAAGGGTTTGCTTACTCCGCTTAGAATACTTTAAAGATAAACTTTCATTCCCCCACTGGATGATGAACTTTTTAAAGTTAAACAGTTTATGTATTTCCTTACAGAGTAAACATCACTGTGTTCCAAGTTTGTATTATCTCTGATTTAAAGACAATTTTCCAGTGTACATACATTTGCACTGATTCATAACACAGCATTTAAAGAATCCTACCAGTGTCTGATGCACCTACTGCTCTAATTTAACAAACTTACTCTCACTAAATTGCATTTCTTTATAGAGGAGGGGAATGGAGTGTGTAGTAATTTAAAAAAGGTTCTTGCTATGAAGTCAGGGACTGTTGCCTTGGTGAAATCACGTATTTTAAAACCTGAAACACTGGAAAAGTGTTTTAGCAAGAAAGGTAATTGACTCAGCTGGTAGTGAGTATGGCTGGAACCTGATGGTACTGTAAGTATAATTCAAATAAAGTACTGAAGGCAAGGTAAGATTGACTTTAAGATTTCTCATGTTCTGTAAAACAATCGTGCCTGGCTTTCATCCTGATGGCAATGTTATTGACATTTTCATATATTTTATCAAATCTCATATATCTTCAAACTGAAAAAATTCTAGTGTTTTCCAAACCAATACTCTTACTGTGAAATCATTCATGACTTAGACAATTTACAGAAAGTGGTGGGAGGAAACTGCTGCAGATTGCCCTGTGGATGCCAAAGGATGGGGAAAAGCTTCAACACTGAAAAGAAAGGAAAAGAATCTTCACAAAATGGTGATTTCTCACCTCCCAAACATTCTTTTCACATCAACTAACTCATGCATTTTCAAAAATCAATTTTTCTTTTTCCAAAGATAAACTTACAAAAAAAAAATGTTGAACAAGCTAACAAAAACAATAGTCAAACAAATGAAACAACCAAACCTGTCCTCAAAAATACCCCAATGAAACAAAGAATGAAAAAGAACCAAGTGGTGTTCCACAGCTGGGAGGCCCTTTCAGAACCCACAGGTTTTCAGCAGCATCCAAGTCATGTTTAGGCAGATCTTAGTAGTGAGCTGGAGCTGTGTGAGCTCTTTTTGGGCTGGCTGCACTCCAGTGCCATTGAAACGAGTGGGATGCCAGCCACTCACTTCCTTCTGCCCTTAGACTGGAGAGGACCGTTTGTATGGTTTTCCCCACCTCCACTCTCTTGTATATGGAACCAGCCAAACTTCTTTCTTCTTTTCAGAGCAAAGAGAGCTGAAAGCAGCAGGAAAGAATAACTACTAAGAACTAAACAATAACCAAAGAATATCTGAATGTTAAATATAACTGCCATGGCTTCCACTTTTGGCAGGAGAGTTCTGATGTCTGCATGTCTCACACTGCAGGTAAGCAGGTTAAGCTTTGCTGTTTGTTTTCAGAATTTTGTAGCCCTATGTTCTTCTGGTCATGCAGAACCCTCATAAAGATAAGCTCACTTGATACCACTGGTGAATTTCTGTCAATATTTTCAGGCCTATAAATGTGGCAAAAATTGTATATAGAGATCTACATGTACTCTCATATCTACTGTCCTGCAATAAATCTCCATCCTACAAGATCACAGGAAAAGTATCAAAGAAACCAAAGTATTTGAGTGTTAGAGATTGAATGGGGGTGAGGGGGTTGCTACCATCGTCCTTGTAGAAATTTTGCTGCAATACTCCAGAAGGCAGTGCTGCCAGAGTAAATTAACCGCCAGCGCATATTAACATAAAGTCTATAAAACTCACTTATTTACTTCTTGACATGTGAATAATGAAGCCTGAAGAAATGTCTGTCAGTCAAATGCCAGTTGAAGATAAGTACACCTCCGTTGGTTCTTTTTTTTTTTTTCTGCTTGAAAACTAGTAGTATTTGCATCCAACAAGGCAAGCAGTTTTAACTGACTGGTTTTTGTCTCTCCTTTAAAATATTCATCCTAAAAGGCAGCCACTCTTGATAAGTTGTTCAATTAGGGGAGCTGATACACCAGTCTCATTGTTTGAGAAATTTAACAATCAACAGAAGTAACAGCACTCATCAAGTAATATTGTGACAGAGTGTGTAGAAGTATAGGTTGCATCAGCTTTTCAGTGAATACCAGAGTTTATAATCTCCTGAAGTACATAGCACCCATGGTTTGAGGTAATTTATTCTGTCAAGTCTTTTAGGTGAATAATTTTTTTTTTATTTTTTAAAAATAACCTAATAATGTTTTTCATATACATTGCTATCTTAATATAAGAATCTAGAGATATTTTTTAAGTATAATTCTGCATATTTCCAAAATAGCATTATCCCATTTTTCTTTTTTAAGGTATTTAAATGAGTGGAGCCTAAGTAATATCAACATTTATTTCAAGTTTATCAACTAGGGGAGAAAAATGGCAGTGTCTATGTTGTAATACAGTAGGGGCCATAGGAATGTCTAGAGTGTATTTCATAGCTCTTAATGAGAGTAACTCCACTTTGCATACTTATGCACATGTTGAAATAAAGTCATGCATGTGTTGATAAGTCTCCTCTTTTGTTTTAATTGTTTTTTTTTTTTTTTTTTTAGTGGGGAGGAGAAACATCTGAGATATGCTTCTTTCTGGATATACTTCCAGGAAGTATATCCAGTCATCTCCTCGCCCTGTCCTCAGCTCTCATATAGGACAAAACTTCCCTAACTTTTGAACAATTAAAAAAAAAAAGGCAAATAATTCATTTTACACTAAGGTTTGTTTTGTAGTACTCTTGAAAAATAAACTTTTTCCCCATGGAAAAATCCCTCATTGTTCTTATATAAGGATTCATTTGAGCCCTCGTTCTTTATCATAGATAAAGGAAGAGGAAAGCACCAGATCAAAAAGTTGAATTAAGCACGCTTGTTAAAATGTAGGAGTTTTTTCCAGATTAACTGATGATTAGGATCCCATGTTTTCATAATTCTCAAATTCAAAATCAGAACGGAATAGGAAATGGAGGAAAAAGGGGTTGCTGCAGATGGGGAGGAAATACTTAGAGAAGATTGTATATAGAATTCTCTTAAACTAGTCAAAAATCATTTACTGTAGTCCAGCTGTTCATTTCCTTATTTTTCTTTTAAATTTGGCATGAAAATGAGTTTATTATTTTTGCAGAGGGTTTTTCTTTTTTCTCTTTTGTTGCTGTTGAGATGAGAATTATCAGATGCAGCTGGGGGATTGCTGTACTTGGGAAGCTGAGAACAGCAAACTTGGGAAAGAAGGAAACAGGATATGGGATGCCAAGAAAAATACATTTCTGTGGCACTAATATGTAGATTTTCAGCATATTTTGTTCACTTTAGAAGAGGAAGAAAAGCAAATCAAAATGCTAAGCAAAGACAGATGTTAAATTCTGTATTAGAAAAGTCTATTCTATTTACCTCAAATTGCGTCTGCAAATTTCATCAGAGTATGAAGTTATGCACCTTCAGCCGTGAACTGTCAGATAATGGTGCTGTATATGGCTGGATAAGCGTCTTGTCCGTTTCAGAAGTGGATTCTTTTCAATGAAATGCAAAATGCTCCTCATGGTTGGGTCTTTTTACTGCTTAACTGTTAAGGCCAGGATTCAGGAAACCATCCCTCTCTAGGAAAACCTGCACATACTTATAGCCAAATATCTGTAGAGAGCAAGATACAGGACTAATGATGCAGTAGTTATGTATCTCTTGCAAAAATTTCCCCTTTGAACATAGTTAACCATTTAAAATTGTTGAAGCTAAGATATGAAAGATTTTTCTTTGGTACTGAAAAAAATCAGGCTTCAAATTAATATCTCTTCATCTCACTCCTCCTCTTTATATATATCTACAAAGCAGACCCTAAAATCTCAGCTACAATTCTTGTCTTTCCTTATAATAACTGAAATAAAATGGACTGAGGTGATCTGTCTGGTTTAGATATCTACCTTAGGATTAGATGAGCCTTGCTAGGCTAAAAACAAAGAGTGGGTGTGATGTGTGTCCAAAATGATGAATAAGATAAAGATGACAACCCACATCTTGGCGTATAAAATAAAGATACCAGCTGTAGAAATTTCAAATAGAAAAGCTTTTTGACAAATACGTTATGAACCTCCCTAACATTTCACAAATCTGTTGACGTACAAGGCGGGATTATACTGCTTGTATTACAGACTGACCATCTGGTCCCGGCTCCTTCTGGATTGTTGCAGCTGGCAGGATTTGGTTTCATTTCTCCCCACTTGGTGTCTGTCTCCAAATCTTCGTCTTTTCCTGACCGCCTTGCTTGTGTACTCTACCCACCTGAATAGCTCAATTGCAAGGAATGATGCAAGCGTTCTCCTAATACTTGCAAGAGAAGTAATCAACTTGGTATTTTGCACGTACATTTTATACTTTTACTAACTGTAAGCTTAAATCTCTCTTAGCTAGATATCTAGACAATTAATTGTAACCATAGTCAACAGCTGCTCCTTGGCCAGTCTCTTCTTCATGGGACATGATGATAACATGAGAACATGCTAAACAGACTGAATCATGAATTTTCTGTATCCATAGATGTTCAGGAGCCGACCTCTGCTTTGGATTCAGATATATACCCTTCATGGATTCATTTGACTAAAAGTAGACATCCACAGTGCAGATGGCAGCACCAAAGCTAGGAGCTCTTCCAAGGATTTCCCTCTAAAGCAAACATACAGGACAGCATGCTTCCAGCGTACATTTAATTTGATCTTAAATTAGTAATGTAAAATAGATCAGATAGCTCCTGTCTGTAAAGTACCTGTTTCTTTCCATGAACTAGGAAGATTAGCTCAGTTGTTGCCCATGCTGAGCTAGTTGAGATAAAAGTCACTTGAAGAATCAACAAGAATTGTATTGGAGCTCTCTGCTGGTGGAGGCCTGGAAGGTGCTTAGCTCCAGCTGTTCTGTCTGGAGAATCTGGGTTGGCAGTTCCATGAGCTCTATTAACTTTCCCTTTTAGGTATGCTGTGGAGAACAACATAAATCTGTGCCTGCAGGTGAACAGTAGAGATGTTAGGTGGGACTGGGCTTAAGAGACCAGCAGTATCAGTAAGTCCATCCTGTTGCTAATACCTTCTTGTTTTATTATTTTGTTTTGTATTATTTCTTCTTCTCTTCCTAGTCATCTCATTTCTTGCCTTGTTCATATTTCACTTTCTTCCTCTTCTAAGAAAGTTTCAAAGGAAGAAAAATTCCCCTGTTTACTTATGAGTGTGCCTTGCAGTGGCTGAGAGATTTGAATGGGCTGGAGTGTTCAATCATTTGGGATGAGACCGTCCACATGGAGGAGGCTTGTTTCTGTGGTTTTTTTTTTTTTTTTTTTAATATAGGCTTATTTCTTCTGCTTAGGAAGGTCTTAAGTTCATAATAAATAGAAGATCTGTTCCAAAGAGTTTAAAACTCTAAACAAGAAAACTAAATGTAATCATGAAGTTGTCTAGGAGCTACAAAGACTATAGCTTCTTTGGTTCAAGTTCTAATGGTCCTCATGAGTCCTCTGCTTTTTCAAACTCGTGCTACCATAACTAAACTTACAGCAACCCTAGTTCATTACACTAAGATAAAAAGGAATATTTTTAAGTTTGAAATCAGCTATCTGGCAGTATTTAAAAACCAATTTAAATGTCACTTCTTAAATAAATAATCAGAGATTATTAAAGCTAGGAGTCTGAATGGTTTATTTCTATTAATATTTTCAAATTTTTTAAAACTGCTGTGTTACAAGTCTGCTAAGAGGGGCGAAAGTGCATAATCCTCCCACTTTTTATACTGTGTTCCTTAGGGATTACCTTGTTTTTCTTTTCCTACAACTGGTTGTTGTCATTGGTATAATCCAAGGTCAAAGAAGCAGAAGGGAAACAGTTTATTACTTCTTCCCTCTTGAACAGCTGTGGTTTCCAAAAGGGTTATTTTTATAGGTGACACCTGAACTCTGTTTGCCCACTTATCCCTGTTGCATGTCCACATTGCATTTCTGAACCAATGTCCCTCTTCTCTTGTTGAGATGGAGTTTTTCAGCTAAACCTTGCTTGAAATAACAAAACTCTGAATGACTATCAGCAGCTAGTTGGACCATAGGGAGAAACTTTGCCTTTTCTCTTAAGTATGCACAAATGATTTAAATTTGTGCAATGAACAAAATTAAAAAGAAAGACAGAAAACAATAAACTAGTATGTTTAATCAAAATTATAAGCTATTGTTTTCTTTTTAAAAATGGTTTCACAAAGAATGAGGCTATTTTTTATACTCCAGTAATGAAAAACATGGTCAGGTCTGGTTTCCCTAAGTATCTTTATTTGGGATAGTAGTGAGAGTATGTGTACATACTTTCATGTTTTGTTTGAAAGGGCAGCAGGAAAACTCACTTCAGCTATCTGTCAAATGATGCTACAGATAGAAAATATTAATAATTTGTTATTTTCATAAAAGGGCATGACTGGTACAGTTAGAATAGGCTTCAAGAAATGTAATAGCACTAGGTGGTAAACAAATGCAGGTAGAGACCATTTCAAAGCATTTTTAACCCAAACTGAGGCAGAAAAAGTACACGTTATTGCCCTTATTCCGCAGGTGAAGAGGCCTACAACTTTAGCAGGATATCTGCATTATACCTTAAACTTGTCTCCCCCACATACCTCCCCTTCTTCCCTGGAGTCTGGACAGCCCTGTCATGGAGAGAGGACCCATGGTGTGTAGGGTCACCATGGGTGATGGGTGCAGGACCAGGGCTGCTGCTCTCTGGGTTGCTGTATCTTGGTGATCTTAGTGCCATGCACTAGGAGAAAAGGCACTTGTCTGCTCAGGCCACTGCCGGAGGTCCCACTGCAGCGAGAGCCGTCCCATTGTGCCCTTTGATACACAGAACACACCTCTGACAGCCAAAGCATTACCTAAGATGTGAAGATAGAAGGGATTCTGAATTATTGTCAGAGGCAAGCCCGACTTTCAAAAACAAACCAACCAAGGCTACAAAGAAACTCTCCTGTCCAAGTGGGCCTCACTTTCATCTCCATTTGTCCTCTACTAGACAAGATCCAGCAGAGGGAGTGTGAGCTGGCTGGAAAAACCTCTTGGAAATCTGTGCTGGCACTAAGAGTGCTGGAGCAAAAGCAGAAATATAAAGAAGTTGTGTTAATTTCAAGATTCATTGGGCACAGAGGACATGCTCTTGTTCCCAGTGAAGTTAAGGTGTCTCACTGATCATAAAATTCTCATTGGTTGCTGAGGTGCAGGATCAGTCAATGTAGGAAGAATAACCAATGCTCTGTATGAAAAACAGACATTATTGAGCCAGAATTTTTTTTACAATTTCTAAAGGACTATTTTCTAAATTCACAGTATGGCAGATATGAAACTTCAACAGGCATCTAACCTGAATATAGTTGCCATGTAAGTACATGTTTACCAGGTTTGAGGCCTGAAGCCATCCAATATTTTAATGTGGATGTCTGTAAAATAGAGTGGTCTTCCATCAAGTGTCTAGTGTAATGCACATGCTTTCATGATAATGGCCTAAGGCAAGTATGAAAAATTAGAATTACATTAGGAAAATCTGACCAAACAAAGCTTTGACAATATTTCAGCCAGGAGCTTTTGGTTCAGTTCCTCACACATGTTGTACGTTTATTGAAGAGCTCATGTGCAGCATAAAGGCAGTAAAATATCTGCCTGTCAATACCTTTCTACTTATTTGACATTTAAACACTCTCCTGTTCCATTATCTTTGCTTCACTTCGTGACATTTTTATCAACTCCAACATTAACGTGGCAGATTTTACAACTAATACACTTAAAAGGTACAAAAATGTCAGGAACATCAATTATAAAAAAAAATTACAGCTCCTGCTGTATCTCAGAGGTAATTAAATGAGCAGTAATTATTAGCCTAGATTCATTAGATTCATTTTCTCATGACCTCCTCAGTTTGGATTATTGTAATTCTTGGTATGTCTGTCTGCCAAGACAGTGCATTTGCAGTCTTGAATGCAGTCAGAAAGGGAGAGGAAAGAGGAACATTAAAAGCAAATTATTTAGGTGCTTTGTAATTCACTGCAAATGAGTTCACTATTATCTGTTCATGATAATATTGCCATAATTCCTTGGTGTTTTGTGAATAAGGACCATTATGCTTCCAGGTTGTTGTCACTTCTGGAGCTGTTGGTTAATCAGTGCTACCACTGTGTTCTGAGCGGAGTGGCTTCGTGTGACAGACCTGATTTGTACAGTCACATGCCAAGCATGCTCATGGGTGATATCAGAGGCATGCTTGCATCTTGGCTGCACTCATTTTGCTTGTCCTATGGCCCTATTACTTGGAGATCAGACCTAGAGATGGTTTGAATTTAGTAACAGAAGAAGTAAATCGGGAGTAAAGTGAGAATATTCCATGCAGACAGTAAGGAAAGCATGCCTGAGAAGCAAAACCCCATGATAATTAGACAACAGATACAGGACTGGCAGTGTGTTCGATGATATTTAAGTGAATGAAATGTAGTTTCTGAGGCATAATCTAACATGGTTTTATCTAACTTTATGTATCCCATCAAGTTTCTTGATGACAGCAGTACTGTATCCCTGCCTTTAGGGGCACAGCTTTTGCAGAATTCCTCAGGCTGAAAGATGGCTTCACTTTCAAAAATCACATGGAAGGCTTATCTGTTGGTGGTTTGTTTGGCTGAGAATCAAATGCTGGTCTATTATTAAAACTCTTCAGGCAGTGCCTGTTGTTGGATAGGCATTGGCTGTCAAATAAAGCATGAGGTCAAAGAGGACTTTATGGGTTCACCCTCATTGTAATCAGGTACCCGTACTTTAGGTCTTAGCAGTTTGAGAACAATGTTAGTAGAACAAGGAAATTGCATTATCTTTGATGCGTAGTTTCAAGGCATTCCCCCTGGACAACAACAAAGCTGTTCAATTTTTGGAAAAGAAGCCTCATTAGATGTCAATTAAAAAAACCCAAACAAACAACAAATCAACCGCAAACTCACAACAAATTAATGTTTTGTTTTTATGAACATATCTTTGTATTCTATATGTACTTTGGAATCTTCTCAGAGATGGAGCCAGATCTGATTTTCTCCAAGAAACAGAGTGATATTGTCATGAATGGCAGTTCTAGCAAGAGCAATCCAAAGGAGATGAAATTAAAATGTTGCCTCAAATATTGTCTGTCCTAGGGCTGTCAGTAAAATGCAAACATTATCTCTGCTCTGTTAAGAACTGAGGGAAGAACTAGAAATCCAATTCCTTTGAATCTCCAGAGAAAGCAAAATTATTCCTTCTGATGCTTCTGCATGTGAAAAGTTTCTAAAATAAAATAAAAAAAAAATAAAAATCCCAAATCCAGGTCATAAAAATTAGAAAATCTAATACAGATAGATTCAGTGGAGCATCCCACAGCAATGTCTTTGGACCAGATATTGTCACCTTTACACTCATGGAATAACACCTTACTCAGAAAGTAATCTCATCAAAGTGTATGAGAGTGCTCCCACAGTATCGCTCCCCCTGATTGTCTGCAAGCTGAAACTGGCCTTTATATCCAGAGAAATCAGAGAGCTGCCTGTGAGAACTCAGGAGGGTACCCAGCGTAACTATGGGTGTTTTCTCAGCACTTGCATGGCTACAGTTGAACATGTCCATTAGTTTGGGTAACTGCTGTGCCTACAAAGTGAATAAATAGCATAAATCTGTGCACTTGTGTCTGTTGTTTACTCCTCTTAACTCAGGTCCAAACACACAAACGTATGTGTAAATGGTGCTGCCAAAACCAGAGGAATATTTGACAATTTGGCCCTTTCTGTGTGTGATCTGGCTTGCTGTCACTGGCAGAAAAATGTCGGTAAAAAACCACCCTGTTATGGGACCTTGCATTGTGGTAAAACAGATATCACTTATTTAACTTGTATTGATAAAAAGGTCTGATTATATTCCTGTAATAATTCCTGTAGCAATTAAATGCATATTATTAATTGGTTTCCTAATAGAGAGCCAGTGTCTCATTAATCTTGAATGTACCAACCTGAGAACTCTAGGTATATCATATGACAATGAAAATTTGAGGAATATCATATATAACCCACTGAAATGATTCAGCACTATAATTTAAATGTAAATAATGTACATACCTTTCTCACCAAGGTGGGCTGAGCACGGGAAAGACTTATTTATTAGTAATATAATGTAAAACAAGAACTAAAATAATTAACTGCATTCCATGTTTGCTTCCCAAGATAATAAGTCCAAAGTAATTTAAAGGCCAAAATATCTGTTTTTCTAAGCCAGTCTTCATATCTTCAGAAAGATGACTTCTGGGCCCAGGATGGCAGGAAATTGGTCCTCATACACCTTGAACTATAAAAATAAAACACTAAAATAATATCCAGAAATTAATTTTTCTGCTGAGATGTCAATTTTAGCTTTTAGCATGTTTTTTACTGAACAACCTACAAAGTACTGTATTACTCAGTATAACAGGCAGCAATGCTGAAAGCTGTTGGTATAGAATTCATACCTATGCAGATGGAAGGCTTCTGTTTCCGTAAGTAAATCCCATTTCCAAGGGTAAAAAGAATACTATTTTTCTGTCCCAGCCATCAGGAGTTCTAAAACTTCACATCTGATAGTCCATTTGCAGGGAGGAAATTTTCCCACTAAATTCGCTGGTTTTTGGTTCAAGGTCAAAATGAGGAAAATCTTGAGATGTTAAGGGCAGAAAGGACCAGAATGATAACACATCCTGAGTTCTTGTAGTGCAAGACATAATTCCACCAAATAATAGATTAATCAAGACTGCAACATTTGATCGAGGAATTTCCCATTTTTGAGAAAAACAATTTTAGTATAAAGAATTTGAGTGATAGAGAACATATACCAAATAATTAGGTAATTAACATTTTGTAAAAATTGGGCATTTTATTTCTAGCTCGATTTTGTCCACTGTTGTTCATTCTCATGATATCTCATAATATATAATTTTTCAAAGGGATAGCCAGTGCCATAATCATGGTTCTAGCATACTGCTTTCCTACCCAGTGATGGATCTGGCAGTAAGAATATCAGGAAAAGTCTGAAAATAGTAAAATATTTCACTTCCCAAAAATATTTTACCGGTGTATTTTGTGTAATGCAATCAGTCCTGTAGTTTGAAGACGATGACTCTTCAAGGACACAGGTAAAGAGTTCTGTGAATAAACTGCAAATGAAAAATTGATGCAGAAGACAAGTAATGTGTAGAAACTCTGCCCTGCATTAATGAGAATGCTGCGAGGTGGCCATAAAGTCACTCTTGTCTAGAAGCTGGAGTAAGATCAAATCAGACTTTACTTTACTAAGCCTCACATTTAGTCGAGAAGGAAATGCAGTTTAATTTTGCCTCAGCCATTGCCTCTCTGCATGCTTATAATATTGGTCTTTGGACATAACCATATAGAGTGATTGATACTTAAAACTATGGAGTGTGAACTGCTGTCAGAATCTGACCCAACTTCCACTGAAATTGATGAGATTTTCCACTAGGAATATAACTGGATTGTGAGGACCAATTCCTTGATGGCATTCAGATGCCTAGCAGAGTATTGGCTAAGTGGAAGCTAAATTCTATGTGAACTTTGATTAAGGCTATGGATTCAGCTCTGCTGACTTCCAGTGTCACTGCTGTAGGTGACTGCACCTCACTCTAGAGCAAACATCTACATCCAGTGCAGGAATTGCCCTGTAATCTTCACTCAGTTTTTTGATTATTTTTATCCATTAGCTGTAATCAGAATCTGTATGCCTAGTTCAGCTATCGATACTTGCATTGGAGACACCTGAATTTAGATGGGTTGAATCCTACTCTAAGTACCCAGGTTGATTTTGACAATCTCTAGACACTGGCAGACAGACCAAAGTGCCCCCTTTAAATTTATTGCAACAGAAGGAAGGGGCTTAAATGCCTTTTAGGTTATGGGCTTAAATGCCTGTTAGGTTATGAGCTTAAATGATTAAATATCTGTATAAACCCACAATGTAAGTTTGTCACCTGAAGAGGGTGACTTAGATTGCCAAAGGCATGAATCTTTCATGAGTTGCTTCTCTCTCTCTCCCTTTACATTATAGAATAGTAACAGTGATTGCCTGAAGCTGGGGGCATGAATCCTGGCTATAACACTTGATCTTTTGTGTTCCTGTGTATGTTGTCACATCAGTGCCTACTGTGTTCTTTAAACAGAACATTTCCATCACTAAACTCTGTCCTATAAAGATACTAACTAAGAAATATACATTGTTTTATGCAGTCATGAATGAAAAACTCCATTCGATATTAACCAACGAAATGTGCTAAATTCAGTTTAAATGCTTCCTGGTTTCTAGTATTTAATACATGTAGCTAGTTATCACTAATTCTCTCTTCTTTAATGTATAAACTGGAATACTATAACTGTATTAATTGTATAATTATTACTTCAGGCACTTTGAACAACATATTTTACATAGAAGAGATTTTTAAATAAAAATAAATAATAGCAAACATATAATAGAGATTAAAAGTTTGTTTTATAACTAATTTGTATTTGCCTAGCTCTTAAAGGAAAATATCCCTGTCACTGTAATATTGCACTCTGCAAAGGGATTGCTAAAATTTAAAAGATTTCATTCTCCTCTGCAGCCTTGTTGTAGCAAGGAGGTTTTCACAGTGTTCTGACTTCTGTGGTGCTGATGGAACTATATTTGTAGTCTAAATATGCCAGGAAAGTGTTCCAGTAGAGATTATAGGGTAGCTGGTGTGCCACTCTGATTTGCTTAATTCAAAGTGGTGCTTGAAAGAGACATTTAATCTGCAGTGGACAGAAGCTGCAATGCTGATACTGAAAATGACATTTAGCAACAGTTTCTGATGGCTTTTTCTGAAAGTGGCTTGAGAAAAGCATCTCACTGATACTAGTGGTGGAGTTAAGCTTCTGAATTTTACATATGAAGATGGTGGAGGGAGAGCTATATTTAGATGAAAGGGATTCACTTCTTTCTAATACCATGCAACCAGAAAATCTGAGGTTCTTCATTTCAACCTCGACTCAAAATGGTTGATGTTAATTTTTTCATTACTTTCACTGACCTCTCTGGAGAGCAGTAAAAAGGCTGCCTAAAGATCAAAAGTCCAGAATTAAATGGTATTTAGATGTGTAACAGCCTGTCATTTCATGGAGTGATTTTGCTGATTTTAATTGAAAATTAAGATGATAATGCTTTTAAGAATCTCAGCTTAAGTGATTTAAAAACTCCAAACAACTATACAAAGTTCTGTGTTAGGTCTGCATGCTTCCTTTTTTCTTAAACATTTGAGTCAATCATCAGACTATTCCTGCATTAAGACAAATATCTTTCACTCCCATCACATCACCTCACTGTCTGTGCATCAAGCGTCAAGTTGGGAGTTCCTAGAAGTCACAAAAGGTAAACTTTTCACCAGCTTGAAATCCAACCAAAGGTGTTGAAGTGCTGGCTTCAGATCCTACCTCTGTTTCTACCTTCTGCACCCTAATCCTGTTTGTCATGAAATCTAACTCATCAGCCACCTTGCAAAACATATGCCCTGGTCAACTTCCTCTGCTCTGAAATTCCAATGGGCCATTAATGTAAATTCGATTGTGGATAGTGATAGAGTAGGAGGAAGGGATTTATATAGAAGAGGCAGTTAAAAATTCATCAGTAACTTTAGTGTAAAGAGATTTTATTGAATTCATACATAGGAAAGCAAACCTGAGGAACTGTTGTTAGTAATCCCCTTTGAAGATAGACACGAGATAGTAGGTATGGCATACAGTTTATTAAGATATCTAGACAACCTCAAGGGAAAAAAATGCGAGCTGGAAACAAGTCAGAGCTTGAAGCTTTATAGAAGATTATGATGGTGAGAAAATATTATGAGGAGGGTTTCAATATATCTGAGAATATTTCTGACTACAACAGGAAGTGGTCCATAAAAAAAAAAAGAAAGGTTAAAAAACCATTTCAGAGAAGTATTTTCAAAAGCTTTTCATTATTTGAAAGCTTGTACTTTGGAGGTTGAAGCCATTAATGGGGTCCACAGAATACCTTGTTGACGAACCTGAAACTGAAAATCACACGCTACTGACAGTTCCCACAGGGGGGATATGGAATTTCAAGGGTAAAAAGTTACAAAAGAGAAAGAAAAAGGGGCTCAATGTCACTGTGACACACAGAGGATGTGTGTTTAGTTTGCTTTTCAATGAGGCTTGCTGATAGAAAGGAAAGATTTCTACATGCACAAAAAGGAGGAAGGGCAGGGGATAGGAATAAATTTGAGTGAGTTAGATTTTCAAGAACCAAAGCAATTTCTGTCCAGGCAAAAGAGACAGAAATGAAGATTGATAATGCAGCAGTAGAAGCAGGAGCACAGTGCAGAAAGATAGTTATGGATGGTTAAAAGTTTCTGACTAGTTACAGATGTCTGTTGCTTGGAAAGCCTATTTTAGGCCCTTAAGCACGTGCTTGATTTTAATGAGATTTATGCTCAGGCTAAACGGTAGGCATGGTTCAAGGACTTTGCTGAACCAGGATCAAAGAGAGAAAACTGTCATTTGATTCAAGTATGGTGATTTTTTTTCATTTTCCTTTGAACATGTAAGAAGAAATTCCAAGTTTTTGTCAGTGGTAACTATTTCTTAGGAAGATAAAACCCACAGACTACAACCTTCCTGGCATGTGGGCATGAGATCAGAATCAGCAGTTAGCTATTAAAGTTTGAAAATGAAGAAGTAGGAAAGCAAACACTGTCACAAATTGGATGAGAAGTCTGAAGAAATGGGGTTGAAATGATGCTGGTAAAGGAGGTACAGAAGCAGTATAAGAAGAGATTTTTAATGCATAAGGACATTAAAAATGAACATGTTATAAACAATCCAGACAAAAAGCTAAAAATACAATCCAGCAAGGAGTCAGAGAAGAGATGGAGATTACATCTTACCAGCACTGGGGGGAAGAAAACAGTTAGTTGTGGACAACTAGGGTGGGTGTTGGACTGGCATGACAAAGTTTTGGTACTGGGCAGACTACAGGGGTGGTGTGTGTGAGAAGTTGCCAAAATTTTCCCCAATGACTGACAGAGCCAACTCCAGCTGGCTCCAAGATGGACCTGCCACTGGCCAAGGCCAAGAACATCAGTGATGGTGATAGTGCCTCTGGGATAACAGCTTTAAGAAGGGAGAAGAAACTGTTGTGACACAGTAGTCAGAGAGGAATGAAAATATGTGAGGGAAACATCTCCACAGACACAAAAGTCAGCAAAAAAGTAGTGGCAGGACGTGCTTCAGGAGCTGGAGGAGAGATTCTCCTGCAGCCTGTACTGCTGACCATGTGAGACAGGCCGTGACTCTACAGCCCATGAGGACCACACGGGTGCAGAGATCCACCTGAAGCCATGAAGGACCCCATGCCAGAGCCGGTGGATACCCAAAGGAGGCTGCAATCCTGTGGGAAGCCTGTGCTGAGCACTTTTGCTGGCAGGGCTTGTGAGCCTGTGGGAGACCTGCACTGGAGCAGTGTGATCCCAAAGGACTGCACCTTGTGAGAGGGACCAACGTTGGCGCATCTTGTGAAGAACTGCAGCCCTTAGGAAGAACTCACACTGGAGAAGTTTGTGGAAGACTGTCTCCCATGGGAAGGACCCCACACTGGAGCCGGGGAAGAGTGCAAGGAGCCCTCACCTTGAAGAGGAAGGAGGGACAGAGACAATGTATGGTGAAACAACATCAGCCCTCATTCTCCATCCTCCCCTGTGCTGTAGGGGAAAGGAGGCAGAGAATTAGAGTAAATCTGAGCCTCAGAAGAAGGGATTGGTGAGTGTTTTAAGATTCAGTTTTTATTTCTCATTATCTTACTCTGATTTAATTAGTAATTTTTGAGATCCACAGTAATAAATTAAAATAATTTTTCCCCCAAGTCAAGTCTTTTCCTGTGATAGTAATGGGGAACCGATCTCTCCCAGTTCTTATCTCGGCACACGATTTTTTTATTCCGTTTTCCCTTCTGTGTCCAGATGAGAGGGAGGAGAGATAGAGGGCCTTTGATGGGTACATGGCATCCAGCCAGGGTCAACCCATCAAAGGTTGACACACCACACAGTGTTAAAAACATCCAGTGAGATGTTTGTCTCATGCTGTTGCTCACCAATCAGAACTTCAGCCAAGTGCCCCCCTTGCTGTTTTCAGATTTCTGCTCCTCATGCTCCCTCTCTTCCTTCTTCCTTCATCCCTCTCACTCCCCTAGTACTTTCCTACTTACAGGTGTGCAAGATTCACACTCATGTTTTTCCACCCCTCTTACCTCATTCTGCTATAGATAACTTGGCATGAAAAGGAAAACTGGAAGGCAAATAGGAGAGCAAAGACCAAGATGTTTCAACTGTACTCTGTCCTACATAGATAGATATATAGATAACTGTTGAAATGGGGCAACACTGTACAACCAACATGAAACATCTCTGTCCAACCTTATCCCCCTTCTCTCTACAGGTTGCAGGGTTCTTCTGGTAGTAGGGCATGTATTTCAGCATGTTTATGCAGCAGCCAGGACTGGAGGGATTTCATATCATTATGATGACTTCAAGTGCTGCCAGAACAAGGGTAATATTTATAATACTGATAAACAAAACTGTATGTCAACATTTATTTTATTTGTCTAAATAAAAGAATACAGAAAATGAGCAAAGATGTATGTCAAGTTTTATTTCATCTATCCAAATAAAATAATAAATAAAGGGAAACTTCCTACCTTCTAATATGCCAGATACATAAACAAACACAGTATTTAATGTAGCCTTGTTGTTACTCGGCAAAACAGTGAGGCCAGCAGCTATCACAGATTTTGAAATCCCAACCAATTAAGAGTAAATAAAAGAATAGTTAGGAATAATCTAAAATTGGTGCTGCCTGAAGAACAAAAAACCAAATTTGACCTGGTTTTCCATACACATGAACATCACAGTGTTCCTAAATTTAGTTAAGCCACAGGTATTTCTACCAGCTACAGTGCTATATTACTCTAAGAGCAGAGACAGACAGTTTATTGCAAAACAACACTTCAACTGTAAACCAAAGTGAAATATCTATATAAAATATTGTATGTTTACCAGCATCTGTGCAGTAAATACATCATAGCCTTTATGAAAATAAACATGAAATGTAATTATGCAGACTGTTTGTCAAGTCACATTCGTGTCTTGAGTTCTTACAAATGCTAATATTGCTCATTCTGCGGAGGTGCCCAGGTCAGAAATGTCTTACAGGTCTTACATAAACACACTGAGCTAGACCTTGCAGTGTTCCAATTATTGCTGGCACAAGTGGTAATGTTTTAAGGCTACTGAACCTAGGTCCAGTTTTCTCCAGAAGGTGGAGGAGGAGAGAGCTTGCAGTGAACCTCCCAGGCAATTTATAGAAGGAGGGTTTGCTGACCTGCCAGTGACCAGCAGTCCTTACACACACTTAGAGGGACCAAGGTCAATGAAGGTTCATCTCTTAGAGAGAACTGCTGGGGCAACTGCACAGAGGGCTTTGCTTGGAACTTTGATTACAAAGCAAAATAGATGATCTTACTCTGATTCACTCTGCAGGGCTTCCTCCTCTTTAAATTTATTTCTGTAGACTATATTCTGAGTGTAGGCACAATAGGCAAGTAATTTAGGTAATCGGAATCATCTTGATTGGACCAGGCAAGGGCATTTGAAGTATTGATTGTAGCATGTGTGTGATACAATTAAAGCCAGCAGGCAGAATCCACCCATAAATCTTGGGTGAACTAGAACCATTCTTCTGCCCTTGCTTGAGGATACACACAGCTTCTTAATGTACCAAAAGTATCTTACTATGGCATTTTGCTGTCAATAGATAATTAGCTGCTAGTGTTGTCCATGTAAGAGCTTTCCTCTAAAGAAAATATTCTGCTACTGAAATTGAGATAACAAAAACCTCTATCTAGTAATACCCAGTTTTGTGGGTCCACAGTAAGGTCACAGTCTTGTGATGAAATATGCATTTCATTATGCTTGATGAGATATATGTGTTACTTTCTGAGGCAGCAGTGGACAATATGTGATGGCATCTATTAATTTCCTTGCCTTTAGGTGTTTCTGCTTTGTTAGTAGGGAAATAGCCAACTAAACTGGGTTTTGAATTTGGGTTTTAAATATATTGCAAATGCGTGATTTAATACATTCCCACTTGACACAGAAAGGCTGGAAAGACAAAAGATCTGTCTAGGTTGTTTTGTGAGGCACAGCACTTGCACAATGCAAATCCAGACAGAAAGCCACGGGGTTCAGGGAAATTCTGTGGAGAAAAAAATAAATGCATCTTTTCGTTAGAGACTCCAGTGTATAGCTTATACTAGTCATGTGGGCTCACTTTGTTAGAACTGTGAAGCAGACGTGGCACTCCAGGGTGTAATGCATCCTACTTCTCTCAGACAATGAGCTCGGCAGCGACAAGAGTGAGAGAGGCTCAGCTGGGCCAAAGCGCGCACGTTTGCTGCACCCAGCAGGAACAAGCAATGCTTCCTACAACCGCTTAATGCTTCCTGCAACCTGTGTATAGAAAGTATGTTTCCCTCTCTAAGAGGATAAAAGACTTCTGTTGAGAACGAGTCTGCATTCATGTCGCTTTCTGCTAGGCTCATAACCTTCTTGTGTTTTCATTCCATAAAACTATGAATGTATGGCCAGAATTTAGCCTTTTTAGTATGATTTACTATCATTTAGTGTCCTGTCCCCAGTAAAGATCATGCGCACTGCATAAATACCCTGGCCTGCATCCAAAAAGATAGATTTCTGAAAGAGGAAAGAGTAGAAGTCTGAGGTAAGAAACAATTCTTGCTTTTGTGATCATCATACCATATTGTAAACGTGCATGGTAATTTGACAGGACTGTTGATGCTCATCATGCATCTCCCTGAATTAACATCAGAGCTGTGGTAAGTACTGACTTAGGGTGCTCAGTTTCTTGTAGGGCATTTAATCTTACACCGAAATATACATATATATATGTGTGTGTATATATATATATATATACACATACATTTATATATGGAGAGCTCACCTCTAAATGCTTTCGGGGATGTTGCTGTACAAGACAGATAATGCAAAAATATTGTCTGCCTCTCTGGAATCTATCAGGAATTAAGGAAGAGTGAAAGGAAGAGGAAAGAAAGAATTCCTTCTAGGTTGTGCAGGAACTTTGTGTAGGCAGACAGGGAAATTAAACCTGTGTCTCCATGCCAGGGCCCAGAGCAAAGTGTGTGAAAGGGGGCAGCCACATCTGATACATCCTCTGCATTTGAACCTCTTGCCCACATTTATAGTATCCTGCTCAACCCTCAGCTGAGGCTCCTCCTGTAAGCCCTGTGTTACATTTGCCATTTCTGTGTGAATGTTCTCTGTCATCTTAGGTGGCACTAGGGGTTTCTGGGCAAGCAAGTGAATCAAGTTCAAAATGTTTAAGGACTAAGCCTAAAATTATTAAGTGGTGGAAATGAGCCAGAGAATTGAATATTTTACTGGATTACTCGCAAAAAAATTGAAGAGTGTAGTAATCTAAGCAAAAAGCAACAAAACAGAATTGTCCCCAACTTACAGACCTAATACAGGGATTTTTTCTGCAGAGAAATCTGGAAGAAGGTTTTGTATAAAGTAGACAAATAGGCTTGGAAAAATAGCATTTTTCAAATGGAGGGACAAATTATGATAACCAATTTATGATACCTAATGTTTAAAACCTTTTAGAATCCGTCAGAATCCGCTAATGTGCATTTTCTGACAGCTTGAAGACATTTACTTTACCATTAGTTACTTTTCTAGAAGCTGTGATCTATATCCCTAAGTTGGAGTCTTTCCATGATGCTGCTGACTTTTGCTCAATTAGGAAATTCCTCTGAAATCTTTCTGCATGCAGTTACTAAACTTGACAAAAGGAATCCAACTTTGATTACATTTTGACAGTATAATATTCTGAACCATCCTCCAAAAACAAATTCCTTCTTAACTAGGATTATAGCAAGATAGATACTTTGTTATGCAAATGTGCATTTCTGTGCAGACATTATAATCCATGTTGGATGTTTCCTTGAACTCTAAAGACATTGTATTTTGGATTCACAGAGATATAGCTGAAAAACAAAATAAGCTCTGAGATAGAATTTTTGAGACTGTATAGAGAGAATTAAGTGGATACCAAAGGTCAGTGTTCCTAGTATCATTTTGTTTTGCCTGAGGATCAATCCTTCTCAGAGGTACTGGATTACTTTTTTTCTCCTGGATAAGTACAAAACTGAGTGTATGTGAAGTTCATTTCCTCCGCTGTATAAAAATCTCTTCCATCATAGCAAGTTTTACGAATCCTGTTTACAAAATCTAGTTTAAAGAAGTAATCCTAATGCCTTCAGTATCCAGAATATCAGTTCTATGATGTGGTCATTGCACAGAATCTGGAGCATCTTTTGTTACACAGCTGACCACTTGTTAAATGATCATGCTGTTTTTATCTGATCCCAAAGTATTGGTGGCTTGTTTTGGAGCTATGACTCACTTAGGACATGTGTATAAGAGTTCTCTTCAACAGTTTATTTCCTTCGTAGACTATTTTAAGGATGTCAATATGTATTTTGTCTATATTTCCACAGGCTCTTCCCCTAGAGATCTATAGGACTCCATCTGTTCTACTGCTCTAAACAGCTGCCAAATACTTTTTCAAGTGTGCATGTGTGTGACTATGTATAAATAAAAATACAGTAGTAAGAAAGCCTGAGACTTTGCTGTGGCTGTGATATCACCTGCATAGTTATAATGCAGTGTTTTACATATTCCTGTGTCTGAAGAAGAACTATTGCCCTTTGTTTCTCAGCCGAGGTAGTATGCTGAAGGACAGCTATTTCTCTTTGCCTCCCTGTAAATATGCAGAGATTTTTATTATTTTGTTGTTGTAGGCAGTACTTGATTCTATAAGAAGGATGGATAGAGGCTGGGATTGATATTACGATCGTTATAGTGAAATTGTAGAGATGTAATTGCTTTGGGTGTCTTGACAGCTCAGAGTTTTTCTGGATCTGTCAGCTCTGATCTTCAGGTGACTGAGCAAGCTGGTTTGCAGGGTGATGTTTCCCTTTCTGAAGCATCCTGTTACAGCTATCCACGCCCAAACTAACTTCAGGTTAATGTGGTGTGACATGGACTGTACTGGTCTTTCCTGAACAGGAAGGTGCTTCAGAGTCTTGTAATGATGTCCAACACAGTGTTCTGCTTGTTCAGCTGATACAAGTGGATGACCCTGTGTTTTGATTTCTTTAACATCTTCCTGTTCCTTTGGAGATGTCATTCAGTAAAGAGATAGCTGTCCAAAAAGACCTAAACAAGATGACACTAACCTCCTTCACACTACTCACAGAGAAGATTTTGTTTGCCTTCAGTATTGGAGAGCATGTAACAGGAGACTATTAACACAGAGATCTATAAGAAACTAAATATTTAATTTTGAAGAGGCTACAGCATAAATTATCATACAAAAAGAAACCTCTTACACTGCAATATGATACAGTATCTTTTTTTCAAGTGTGCTTCACATTATTCAATGATTGTTTCTCTGTTGAAGTTATTCAGAGTTTTGAAAGTGTTTTGACAATACCAAGTTGTTTGACAAACCTGTTCCAAAAAAGTCTATTTCGATTAAGAGATTTTTGGCTTAATTCTGAAATCAGTTTCAGTTGATTTCACCAAAATGAAACACATCTTCCTGAACTAGAAAAGAGACCTCAAACCATAGACTCAAGTTAGTGAGTTTGTAAAATCAGTTTGTCTTGTCAAGGATTATATGTATGGATAAAATAAGTCAAAACTAACAACATTTCATTTAGCATATTAATTTACTTCTCACAATTTATGCCATTTGTTTTCTTGTTGGCTTTCATTTTGGTTCTGAAATTATGTTATACACGTTTCCCATATTCAATGCTTTTCTTCTCATTTGAAGAAGTAGAAGACAATACATAAATATTAATTTTTTGCTGGTTTTAAAAAAATATTAATGCTTCTTGGCAGTTACCTAGAATTCTACATCATTAACTATTCTATGTGATTGACTATTGAATCCTTATAACATCCCCACTAAGGAAAACAATTGGATATTGCTATCCTAATTTCACAAATAAAAATGTGAGCTAAAAAGATTAAACTGTGTGACCTGACATAAACATAGAAACATTTGATTTCAGGAACATGATTATTTCAGGATCAAATAGCTACATTCAAACCACTGTAATAGTTGTTTCTCCTTTATTGAACTACTGACATTTAAGAAAAGAGACTGGATTTTTTTGCTGCATTAATATACACTAGCTATTTCAATTAACCTTTTTGTTTTTTTTTTAAAGCAAAATCTGAAAAGAAAACTTCTAATATGCCAGAAGCTAAAATAGATGCAGATATGTGTTTTTCTACCTTCCGTCTCACTACCTAGAGGATAAAACCAATCAGGAATTAAGTTTTCAGAGAGTAACTTACCCTCGTTAGGCATACCTTCTTGAGATTTGTGCATTCATTCGTGATGAGCCAAATGAACTCTAGCAATATTGCTGTTGAGGTGTAACCCAAGCAAGTGCTGACATGCACAATTCCATTGTTTTTCAGGACACTAATTGGACATAGTGACTCAGCCACCTCCCTGGGCAGCCTATTCCAATGTTTGACAGCCCTTTCTGTGAAAAACTTTTTCATAATATCCAAACTAAACCTCCCCTGGTGCAACTTGTGTCCATTTCCTCTTGTCCTGTCACTTGTTACTTGAAGGAAGAAACTGACCCCCACCTGGCTACAACTGACTTTCAGGTAATTGTAGAGGGCTATAAGGTCTCCCCTGAGCCTCCTTTTCTCCAGGCTAAACAATCACAGCTCCCTCAGCCATTCCTCATAAGCCTTGTGTTCCAGACCCTTCACCAGCTCTGCTGCCCTTCTCTGGACTCGCTCCAGCCCCTCAGTGTCCTTCTTGGAGTGCGGGCCCCAAAACTGGACATAGGACTGGAAGTGTGGCCTCACCAGTGCCCAGTACAGAGGGACACTCTCTGCTCTCATCCTGCTGGCCACATAATTGCTGATACAGGCCAGGATGCCATTGGCTTTCCTGGCCACCTGAGCACACACTGGATCATATATACCTCCTGTAGATCAGCACCTGCAGGTCCTTTTCTGGTGAGCAGCTTTCCCAGCTGCTCCACCCCAAGCCTGTAGTGCTGAATGAGGTTATTGTGATCCAGATGCAGGACTTGTCATTTTGCCTTGTTGAACCTCATAGTGTTGGCCTTGGCCCATCTATAAAGGCTGTTCAGATTCCTCTGTAGACCTTTCCTAACCTCCACCAGGTCAACACTCCCACCCAGACTGATGTCACCAACAAACTGACCAAAGTTGCACCAGAGGCCCCTGTACAGATCACCAATAAAGATATTAAACAGGACTGGTCCCAGTATAGTGGTCCTGGGAAACACCACTAGTGACTGGTAACCAGCAGGATATATCTCCATTCACCACCACTCTCTGGGCCGTTTTTTTACCCAGTGAACAATACACCTCTCCACACCATAGGAAGCCATTTTCTTCTGGAGAATGCTGTAGTAAACAGTGTCACAATCTGAAGTCCAGGTAAACAACATCCACAGCCTTTCATAAATCCATTCAGCAGGTCACCTTGCATAGAAGGAGAACGAGTTGGTCAAGCAGGACCTGCCTTTCATACACCCCTGCTGTCTGGACCTGGTCTCCTCGTTGTCCTGTATTTGATGTGTGATGGCACTCAAGATGATCTGCTCCATGGCATTCCCTGGCACTAAGAAAAGGCTGACAGGCTCAGAGTTCACCAGATTCTCCTTACAACACTTTTTGTAGATGAGTGTCACATTTGTGAACCTCCAGTCCACTGGGACCTCCTTGGTTAATCAGGACCCATGGTAACTGAAGGAAAGTGGCTCAGTGAGCACTTCTACCAGCTCCTTCAGTACCTGTGGATGGGCCCCACAGACTTGTGTCTGTTTAAATGGTCTAGCAGATCACTTATGATTCCCTCTTGGATTGTGGGGGCTTCATTCTGCTCCCCATCCCTGTCTTCTACCTCAGAGAGCTGGATACTCCCAACACAAACAATCTTGCTACTAAAGACTAAGGCAAAGAAGGCATTAAGTACCTCACCATTTTTCTCATCCTGTGTCACTGTGTTTCTCCCCAAATTTGGTAAAGGATGGAGGTTGATCTTAGCCCAATTTTTCTATTAATGTGTTTATAGACTCTTTTAAAATTGTCTTTTACAGCTGTCGCCAGAACAGCTATAGAGAGAACCCAAAAAGCATAACAATGAAAAATGAAGATCTGGGGATTTAGCAAGCCTGGGTTCAACCCAAGACTCTTCTTCTATTTCTAGAACTCATGTAGAATGCCCAGACATGTGGTAAGCACGTGGCTTCTAGCAGTCCCTGAGAAGTGTAGTGGTCTCCTGCAGGTTCCCTGTCATAAACTAGTCAGTCAAAGTGCCTCATATGGGGCTTGACGTGGATGTAAAATGTCAATATTTAGGCACCTGAATTTAGATGTCTATTTCTCACTGTCATGGTTTAACCCCAGCTGGCAACCGAGCCCGACACAGCTGCTCACTCCCTCCTGCACCAGCAGGATCAGGGAGAGAATTGGAAGGG